>CM062809.1:1187850378-1188425404 GCA_031772625.1 Pinus tabuliformis
ATAGTGGCTCCCTTGTTTAGAAACACTCCCAACGGTCCTTTTCCTACAAAAAATTTGTAATTCACTTAGAAACATGAATTCATGAGACAATTCAACATACTCTCAATGGTGAAATATTTAATACAGATTCTTCCCAGAGTTTGTCAGATTGATTTAGTTTTACATTGGTGAAAATTAATACAGTTTAATCACTTGAAAGCAACGAAACTTCATATATATATATATATATATATATATATACAACAACATAAAAAATTACAATTCCATCACATTGACTGACAAATGAAAATGAATATATTTTATTGCATGTCTTTATCAGATTTTCAGGATGCAATGACAATGGACTAAATTTGTGATAATAAACTACATTAAAATCATCTAATTAAAAGTGACCATTACAGTGGTTTCACATTTGAGATTGAAGGTGGAGGATTGAAGGGAGGTCAGAGAGAAGGAGAGCTAGGGTTTGCAACAGGAGTTAGGCATTGGGCACCATGGAGGGGAGTAAGGGGGGAGTTCCACTCCCTCCTACAATTAAGCAGTCTCCAATCGAAGCAAGAAACCTCTGAAGGCTAAAACATGTATTTTAGGTGGAGGGAAACATAACAATAGAGGCACATAGGAACAGGAAGATAATCGAGAAGAAGTGAGAAGAGAAAAAAGAATAAAACAAGATAACCAGAAGGCAGAAGACAGAAAACAAATAGGACCGTATAAGCCTAGGATGACTATCACACTGAGAGTGGTGTTAAGTGATCGAGCACTACAGGCGCATAGGGAACACATGGCAACATACACAGTCATTTGTAAATTTATGGGGTTATGGCACACGAAGAGAGCTTTACAAGCATGGATAAAGAATCACTAGAAACCTGAAGGGGGTATAGACCTACACCTTTGTTCAAAGGGTTTCTTCAATGTGGTCTTCAATAACATTGAGGATAAAGACAAGGTGTTTGAAGGAGGGCCCTACTTCTATGCTGCAGCGGGCCTCTATATGCAGCCTTGGGTGATGAATTTTGTCCCGAAGCATGAGACATTCACCTCAGTCCCAGTTTGGGTAAGAATTTACTCCTTACCTTTGGATTATTGGCAACCAGAATCATTAACAACAATAGGAAACAAACTAGGGCACTTTGTAAAAATATCAGAGGCCACTAGGTGGGGAAAGTACACATCCTTTGCTCGTATATGCGTAGAGATGGATCTCTCGGGAGCTCTACCAGATGAAGTCATCCTGGAAGTTTTAGATGAAGAATGGGTACAAGCGTTGGATTATGAGCATGTTCCTTTTAGATGTCGTAGAGGCCATGAACATGGGCATCTATTCACAGACTGCCCTTTAAACAAAATGGAAAGAAAAACTAAAGCTACCTCAGCGAAAGAAACCAATAGCTTTAACAAAGTGGAAAATAGAGGCAAAGGAGGGAAAAAGTATAAAAAAAAACAGTAATGAGGAAAAGCAGATAAATCAGAATAGGTACAAGGTTCTAGAAGAAGATGAGGAGCTAGATAAAACAAATCAAACTATGGAGGGCAGCCCTGGAGAGAAGGATAAGGAAGAAATAATGGAAGATAACCATAACAACACCCAAAAAAAGGATAATCTCTTGTATACCATGGACCTCGATAAGGACCAAGAGATGACCTCGAGCAAGGTGGAAATAGAGGATCATGAACTACAAGATATTCTTGATAGGCATCTAGATCAGGAAAAGTTCCTAGGGCAGGGAAACACCATAGGAATGGACTTGCTATCACAAGAGGAGTTCAATAGAGTGCAACAACTATTTCTAGGGAGGACTCAGGCAAAAGGATTGGGAGTCAAAAGAAACCATGATAGTCAGGATAACGAAGGAGTAACAACTTTGAAGGCCACACCAAGACTAGCTCCTTAGAACCCAGGCAGGAAAAGGGGTAGGAAAAAAAATGAGTTGCTGATAGAATGTGGAAACCTAATGATAGATTCAGGTAAGATGAAAGATCTAACTAGTTACTCATTTACAAATCTTTCTTAATGAAGCTCACAACATGGAATATAAGGGGTCTAGGGAGTAAAAGAAAATAAAGGATTCTTGGTAACAGAATGAAAGAAGAAAAACCAGATATGATTTTCATCCAAGAAACAAAATGTTCGGTAGAAAAAATAAGGGAAATTCATAGCAAAAGGCTAAGTAGGTATGAATATATATAAGTCAAAGCAGACAAAATAGTTGGGGATATAATCACGCTTTGGAACCCTCAGAAACTAGGTATCTTAGATGCTGAAGCATCTAGGAACTACTTATCAGTTGTTATGCTCTTAACCTGCAAAATAATACCCAGATACATAATATGCGAAGAAGAGATACCCAGAACACAGAATATGCGAAGAAAAGATACCCAGAACACAGAATAGCAATAATTTTATTATTCAAAGAGAAATGTTCACATGCCTCTTCGAGGGGGCAACCTCCAATAGAGCAGAGCTCGATTACAAAAATAAGACACGATGCCCCTCGCAGGGAGTCTCTATCCTTTATATATGACTCATACATGCAATACCACGGGCCAGTACCTTGGGTTTTATTAATACCATCTATCTAATACTACGGCCCATTTGCAACTAACTGTGGTCCCGTCATTAATTGCGGGTTAACCACTTACAAATATTAATATGGACTTTATTGACTCTTGACTATGACGTGATCCCATGACATAAATAAGGGGGTTAGGGTGGGACCCTAACATGCCCTCCCCCTTAAGACTAGCCTTGTCCTCAAGGCTGAAGCTGCGGAAACTGCTGAAGAATAGTGGCTGGTTCCCAAGTTGCATCTTCCGGAGAGGTGTCTTTCCATTTGACGAGGACTTCCTTAATCATGTGGCCGCGTAGGTGCTTGTCTCGTGTGTCTAGAACTTGTTCGGGTTGAAGCCAGATTGACCCTTCTTCGTCCAATTCAGGTAGACTGGTTTGAACTCGGCAATTGTTCCCAATCACTTTCTTGAGGCACGATATATGGAAAACTGGATGGATTTTTTCCGTAGGTGGCAAATCCAACTTGTAAGCCACTTCTCCAATGCGCTGAAGTACTTGGTATGGTCCGTAGAATTTTGGAGAGAGCTTTTGACAACCCTTGTCTTTGAGTGATGTTTGCTTATATGGTTGCAGCCTCAAAAAGACCTGATCCCCTTCTTGAAATTGGCGCTCTGAGCGATGTTGGTCGGCCTGTTGCTTCATGCGGTTCTGAGCTTGATGAAGATTCTCGCGAAGATGGGCGAGCATGGTTGCGTGGTGTTGTAGAAGTTGATCCACTGCTTGTACTTTGGAGCACCCCTTGAGATAAGAAGTAGGGGAAGGCAGAAGTTGACCATAGACTGCTTCATAGGGAGTCATTTTGGTGGTGGCATGATAGTTGGTGTTATACCACCATTCAGCCAGAGGTAACCACTGTGCCCAAAGGTGTTGCTTTTCTGAAGTGAAACACCTAAGGTAAGTTTCTAGACATTTGTTGACGGCTTCGGTTTGACCATCTGTTTGTGGATGATATGAAGTACTGAGTTTGAGTTGAGTGCCTTGTATTCTGAAGAGTTCCTGCCAAAAATTGCTGGTGAAGATCGGGTCGCGGTCGGACACTATAGAAGTGGGCATGCCATGTAATTTGAAGATCTGATCCATGAAAGATTGAGCAACCAAAGTTGGTGTAAACGGGTGGGGTAGGGCGCAGAAATGAGCATACTTCGACAGTTGGTCCACAACCACCATGATGACTGACTTGTTCCCTGACTTTGGAAGACCTGTTATGAAATCCATAGAAACCTCCATCCAAATTGATGCCGGAATGGGCAATGGTTGTAATGTGCCTGGTGTGTTGACAGTTTCCCCTTTGTGGCGTTGACAGACATCACATTCTGCTACGAAAGTAAGGATGTCCTTTTTCATGCCTGTCCAAAAGAATGATCTTCTGGTGCGAGCATACATCTTCTGAAAGCTCGAATGTCCTGCAATGGGAGATGAGTGCAATTCTGCCAAAATGCGACTTTTGAGGGTGGATGTTGGTGATATTACGACTATGTCCTTATAGCGAAGAATATCATTCTGCCACGAGTAGCCCTTGCTGGAATTAGGATCTACCTACAATTGAGAAATGAGTTGGGAGAGCCCTAGATGTGAAAACCATTCCCTGCAAGCCTCTTCAATCCAGTCTGGAATGGGAAGGGAAATTGCGAGCAGAGTACTTTCCTCCTCAAATTGGCGCGATAATGCATCTGCTACACTGTTGTCTTTCCCTTTCTTGTAAATGATCTCATAATCATATCCCAACATTTTGGCTAACCATTTATTTTGTTGTGGGGAGGATAGGCGTTGCTCCAAAAAATATTTAAGACTGTGATGATCTGTGCGGATTTGGAAACGTTGCCCCAATAAGTAAGGTCGCCAGGTCTCGACTGCATGTAAGATGGCCATCATTTCCTTCTCGTAGGTAGATTGGCCCAGATTCCTCCCACTGAGTTGTTGGCTTGTGAAGGCCAATGGTCGCCCTTCCTGCATTAAGACCGCCCCAATACCTGTACCCGAAGCATCACATTCAATGACAAAGGATTTGGTGAAGTCAGGTAGTGCTAAGACTGGAGTGGAACACATGGCGTTTTTGAGAGCGGTAAATGCCTGTTGTGCTTCCTCGTTCCAGAAGAAGGAATTTTTCTTTAGGAGTTGAGTGAGGGGCTTCGCTATGCGGCCATAGTTGCAGACAAATTTACGATAATAGCCTGTGAGACCCAAAAACCCTCTCAAGCTCTTCAAGGTCTTAGGTTGAGGCCATTCTTGCATTGCCTGGATCTTCTTGGGGTCCACCTTGACACCTTCACGCCCCACAATGTGGCCCAAATACTCAACTTCTTCCATGCCAAACGAACACTTAGACATCTTGACAAATAATTTATGCTTGCGGAGCAGTTGCAAGAGTAGATCTACATGCTGAAGATGTGCCACCCAAGTGCCACTATAGATGAGAATGTCATCGAAGAAGACAAGGAAAATTTTTCTGAGATATGGTTTGAGGATGTGATTCATAAGACTCTGAAAAGTAGAAGGGGCATTACAGAGACCAAATGGCATGACCAGGAACTCATAATGGCCTTCATGAGTTCTGAAAGCCGTCTTGGGAATGTCGACTTCCTTCATGCAAATTTGGTGATAGCCGGAGCGAAGATCCAACTTAGTGAAGAATTGAGCCCCATTGAGTTCGTCCAACAAATCGTCAACCACCGGGATGGGAAATTTATCTTTGACTGTCAACTTGTTGAGGGCCCTGAAGTCGGGACACATCTACCACTCCCCATCTTTCTTGAGGACCATGACCACTAGGGATGAATAAGGACTAATGCTGGGACGAATGACACCTGCTTCCAACAATTCCTTGATGATTTTTTCTATTTCATTCTTTTGGATGAATGGATATCTGTATGGCCGCACATTTGGGGGTTGGGCCCTTGGAACCAAGGTGATGCTATGATCATGTTCCCCTCGCGAGGGTGGAAGCTCATGAGGCTTGTCAAAGACCGTCTGATGGTTATTTAAAATCTGCTGCATCTCAGGATGAATTGGCAGAGACATGGTTTCGACTACCTGGATGGCATTAAATTGAGCTACCACTCCATGGTGGCCCTTTTTTAACAATTTTTCCATCCTATGCGAGCTGATGATAGAGGGGGCTCCTGCCTGGAGTCCACGGAGGGTATGTGTGGAGTTGTTCTGCTTAAAACTCATATATAACTCCTGGAAATCCATTGTGATTGGCCCAAGAGTGCGGAGCCATTCAGCGCCTAGGACAATGTCGCAACCCCCCATGTGTATGGCAAACATGTGGGTTTTCAACTGATAATCCCCCATTTGAAGTTTGACATTTTCACAGTGGCCTTCACATTTCATTGTGCCCCCATCTGCAATTTGGACTTGTAAGTTAGAAACTACCCGTACAAAACAATGCGCTGCTTCGGCGATTTTTTGATGGATGAAATTATGGGTACTTCCACTATCAATCAAGACTACTACTGGGCGATGTTTAAGAAAACCCCTGATTTTGAGAGTTTGAGGGGAAGAAATTCCTGCCAACGCATTTAGCGAAATAACTGGTTCGTCAGATACAATCTCCTTTTGGTTGTCTTCTTCGATCGCCTCCGGTTCCTCAAGTGGTGGATCTTCCTCGGTGGAGCTGTAGTCAGTGGCATCTATTTGAAAAAACTTAGGCTCCTTGCATTTATGACCCGGGGAATATTTTTCATCACAGTAGTAACATAGTCCTTGCTTCCTTCTTTCGGCCATTTCCGCAGGTGACACCTTTTGGATCTTAAGTGTCTGAGTCGTGTTGTGAGCTTGTGGGGAACAACCTTTAGCGGGGAAATTGGGGCGGCTGTATTGGGCTGCTATTGCACGTTCCACCTTACGAGCTACCTGGCAAGCCTCCGTCCACGTGGGAGGGTGGTGGAGTAGAACTTGAGCTTTGATGGCTTCTTTAAGACCGCTGATAAAACATTCCGTGTAGAACTCATCTGTGAGACCCTTAGTGCGGAAGGCTAAGGCTTCAAAAGCGGTAATATATTCATCCACTGTACCCGTCTGTCGGAGCTTAGTGAGACGCCCCAAAAAAGAGTCTTCCTGTTCAAAGCGATCTCAAAGAGCTTTGGTAAATTGGGCCCAATTCTGAAAAGGTCCATTGCAACGTTGATGCCATTCCCCCCATTGCCATCGTTCATTGTCCAAATACATGGTTCCCACCATAAGCTTAGTCCCATCATCTAGGATACGATTCAATTTGAAATACTGCTCCATTTGTGCTAGCCATGCGGACGTGTGAGAACCGTAAAATTTATGCATATCCAACTTGGGAGGTCGCTGACTGGGTGGTGGATGGGTGTGCCAGACATGAGGAGAATGGCTAGACTCACCCTCATGGTATTCATGGCCATTAGACTCCTCCACTTGGGCTGGCTCCTTGCCCTTCTCGAGTACTTTCTGTACCTGGATACTTAGTCCGCCAATCAGACGGTTGAGGGAGTTCAGATCTTCTTCAATTTTGTCTAGCCTTTCATTGGCCATCGCTTGAGCTCTAGTTTCTACCATACACCAACTTGATGAACAATTGGGACCGCCAATTTTTTTTTTTTTTCTAATAAATTGAATGGTACCACCTTGCTCAGCTCGTCGTCCTGATGCTGATGGGCTAGATCACCAATAAGCGCCTCGGAAGATCTCAGACTCGTTTTTTTTTTGGAAAACTCCTAATGGAGTTTTACTCCTCCTTGATCAATACTGCAGTCGCCAAATCCTCAAAATGTCAATGCTGCCAAACGTCCTGCGAAAAGTATACCTCGGTACAGGAACCCTTCACAACAACTCCGATCTGGTGGATCTGAGAGATCTGAATGGTGGAACAACTGCTGCTGCGGATCTGATGGAGCTGCGGGACTGATGTCTGCTGCTGCAACACGTCTTTGCACACGCGGATCTGATGTGTGATCCCCGATAGAAAAAGGAACTATGGTCTAGAGGAGTGTCAGGTGCTACAGATCGCAATATACATAAGGGTCTATCAGTAGTACTCGGCCCAATGTTTCAGGGCTCTAACTAAGGAGGATCGACCGTACCCTTAGCCGTACAACCTGACTACCCTATCGTACGGGCGAGTAATCTCTCCGAGTGCTGTTCTCGGTGTACTGTAGCCACAAGACGGCCGAAGGTTTATCTATGGCGAGGTTTCAAGGGAGCCTAGGGGGCTTCCTATATACCCATAGGGTACGTGGAAGATAGTCCGTGCGCGGTTCTGTCTAATGCGCTACTACTCGAAGGGGTACCCACAGGGGTTACAAGGGAGTCCAACAGACGTGACCACCTCTTGTATTTCCTGCGTGCATGCCTCCCCAAATCCGCAGGTTTATGCGCTCAACGACAGATCCCGTGGTTTAAAGATGCCGGAACACGTCTCTAGCCAAAAAAAAATTTGCTAAAAATTGGAGATCCCACCGAGCCCTGGAAAGTGCTCTGATACCACTTGTTATGCTCTTAACCTGCAAAATAATACCCAGATACAGAATATGCGAAGAAGAGATACCCAGAACACAGAATATGTGAAGAAAAGATACCCAGAACACAGAATAGCAATAATTTTATTATTCAAAGAGCAATGTTCACATGCCTCTTCGAGGGGGAAACCTCCAATAGAGCAGA
The DNA here is from genome assembly GCA_031772625.1 of Pinus tabuliformis. Taxonomy (NCBI): domain Eukaryota; kingdom Viridiplantae; phylum Streptophyta; class Pinopsida; order Pinales; family Pinaceae; genus Pinus; species Pinus tabuliformis. The sequence continues at coordinate 1,187,858,582 of CM062809.1, forward strand.
GCTCGATTACAAAAATAAGACACGATACCCCTCGCAGGGAGTCTCTATCCTTTATATATGACTCATACATGCAATACCACGGGCCAGTACCGTGGGTTTTATTAATACCATCTATCTAATACTAAGGCCCATTTGCAACTAACTGTGGTCCCGTCATTAATTGCGGGTTAACCACTTACAAATATTAATATGGGCTTTATTGACTCTTGACTATGACGTGATCCCATGACATAAATAAGGGGGTTAGGGTGGGACCCTAACATCAGTGGCTATTCAACCGTTGGGTGATAAGGAAGTTTATTTAATCACAAATGTTTATAGCCCATAAAAGCCTGAAGACAAGCTTCGATTACTTACTTCACTGGAGGATTTAAGAGACAGACACTTGGGTGTCCCATGGATTTTGGTGAGGGACTTTAACATGATTAGGTCCCTGTCAGAAAAAAAAGGTGGAACCAGATCACTAGGCAGATAGTCCATAGCATTTCAGAATTTTATAAACAATATGAGTTTAATAGATATAGAGACAAGAAATGGCATCTTTACCTGGAATAACAAAATGGGAGGAGAGTCTCAGGTAGCATCAAAGCTTGACAGATTCATTCTCTAGGAGGACCTTATCCTCACAGGCCTAGAAATGTCAGCAACGATACTCCCTTTTGATTGTTCAGATCATTGACCTGTGCGACTTGAAGCGACTTGTATAGGCACTCCAAAAAACAAACCTTTCAGGTTTGAAAATATCTGGCTCACCCATCCAAAATTTAACATCAATATAGAAAAATGGTGGAAAGAGGATATATACGTTCAAGGGACAAAAATGTTCCTCCTGCATAAGAGATTGAAACATGTCAAAATCAAGCTCAAAGATTGGAATAAGAATGAGTTTGGCAATATTTTTGAAGCCAAAAAAGTAGTGGAAAGGAAGCTACAGGAAATTAATCAGATCCTCATCACAGATGGCTTCAACGAAGGAAGTAAGGAACAAGCCAACAACCATCAACAAGAATGGGAGGAATTATGCAAACAGGAGGAAATATTCTGGAAACAGAAATCAAGGGTACAATGGTTAAAAGAATGGGAGAGGAACACAAGGTTTTTTCATAAATCAACCATGGATCACAGGTCCCATAACAGGATCTCAAAAATCAAAGATCAACATGGAAATCAACTAAATACCCACAAAGATATAGAAGCAGCTTTAGTTCAACATTTCTAGGGCATGGCAGCGAAACCTCTCTTAGACAGATCACAATTCATTAATGACTTCACTAAGCACATTCCAAAGCTCGTGACAAGAAATGATAACTACAATCTAAACAGGCTCGTGAATGAAGAGGAGGTTAGCAAAGTTATCAAAGAAATGCAAAATGGAAAGGCGCGAGGTCCGGATGGTTTCAATGTGGACTTCTTTAAAGCATGTTGGGGCATAGTCAAATAGGATATCCTTGATGTGGGGGAGGATTCCATGACACCAAACAGATTCAGGCCTATAGCATTATGCAATGTGGTGTATAAAATTATATCCAAAATAATTGCAAACAGGCTTAAACCCCTTCTAACAACCCTTGTTTCTGAGGAGAAAACTAGGTATGTGGAAGGTAGACAAATTCTCAACAATATCATACAAGATCATGAGGTGGTTCACTCTCTTATAAGCAATAGGCAAGCAGGAATAATCATGCAACTTGACCTTGAAAAGGCTTATGATAAGCTAAATTGGGCCTACATAAGGAAAGTCATTTTAGCTTACGGTTATGACCATAATTGGGTAAGATGGGTAATGGCCCTTGTCACTTCCTCTAGTTTTTCAATCCTGTTAAATGGTTCACCATCCAAGACCTTTAATCCTTAGAGAGGTCTCAGGCAAGGAGATCCCCTCTCTCCCTTCCTCTTCATTCTCATGATGGAAGGACTAGACCTAGCTATCAAAGTTGCCAAAGCAGAAGGAAAAATCTAGGGAGTCAGATTAACCGGGAATGGTAATGCTTTAACCCATCAACAGTTTGTGGATGACACTATGCTATAGGGCATACCTACAGTCAAGGAAGCTCTAGCCTATAAACAAATCCTGAAAGACTTTGCAATGGCGGTAGGCACAGAGGTAAGCCTCTCCAAATCAAAGATTTTCTTTTTCAACACTAATATTGCTATTCAAAGAAATATATCCAAAATTATTGGCTTCCAAAGAGAAATGCTACCTTCCAAATATTTGGGAGTTCCGCTAACAGACAAACCTCTGAGCAAGGCAATCTGGGAGCCGGTGATTAATAAGCTACAGGACAAAACACGGAAATGGTCAAGTAGGTCTCTAAACTTAGCAGGATGGCTAGTGCTCACAAAAGTTGTACTGCAAACCATCCCCATCCTTTTGTTTTCATCCCTTCTAGGCCCTAAAGGAGTCTTGCAAATATGCAGAAATATCCAAAGATATTTTCTTTGGGGTAAAGGTGAAGAGAAGAAAAAATGGGCCTTGGTAGCCTAGGAAAATATTTGCAAACCTAAATCACATGGAGGTTTGGGACTGGATGATCCTGAAGTACTAATCAAAGTTTTGGGGGAAAAATTATGGTGGAGATGGATAAAAGACTCAGCTTCCCCTTGGGCACAAATTTGGAAACAGAAATATGCAAACAACTGGCAAGATAGGGATCACATTACAATCTCTGAGATTATCAAAGGCTCCCACATCTAGAATAAAGCTTGGGAAAACAAAAACATTGTTCAGAAACACAGTTTCTGGGAAATTAGAGATGGAAACCTTGCCTAGTTTTTGGAAGATAAGTGGCAATAAGAACCTAAGTTGTCAAGAGAAGAATTAGCATATCTAAATATTGATACGGACAACAAAGGGTTACTCAAAGTAGATGAATTTTGGGATGAAGCAAACAGTGGAGGAAAATGGAGGATATGGAATAAACTGGTTTATAGGTAATACTCCCCCTTGAAGGCATTGGCAAAAGCTCTAACAGCCATCGTGGAACAAAGGAAGATCCTGGTATCAGAAGATTCTGACCAACTAAGATGGGGTAATAACAATTAAGGCACCTTTAACCTTAAAGAGGCTAAATGTATAGCCCTTGGGCTTGACTTCACAAACCCTGATCAGGTTTGGAAGGACCTATGGCAAAACCAAGGCTGGATGAAGATCAAACTGTTCATGTGGCTTGTGCAGCATAAGAAAATTCTCACCTGGGACAACCTACAGAAAAGAGGGGTTTCAGGTCCTTCCAAGTGCCAGCTATGTGAATCACAAGAGGAAACTATGGAGCATCTTCCCAACCTCTGCCCTTTTACTGCCACATTGTGGAGTGGGATTTATTCAATATTCAGAAAAACAGATACGGACATGGGCAGCATAACCAACACCTTAAAGAAATGAAGGAAAATATTCTCTGATTATGAAACAGTCGACAAGGCTTGGGCTTTAGCTCCAAGCTTCCTTATCTGGGATGACCGGAAATAACGCAACAACAGAATATTCAATAATAGGAAAGGTTCTACCCAGGGCATCATGGATCATATTTTAAAACAGATCAAGGAGACAATCGGAACCCTCATCAAATCACCCCCTGAAAATAACCCTTCAAATACTAATGTTCAGATACTATTAAAGCTAGGCCTGCAAGGGCTCATTCCTCAGGGCAATATCAAAAAGTCATATCAAATTTCTGCTGTTAAAGACTTTTGGTATCCTCCCCCTCAAGGTTTTAGGAAATGCAACATAGATGGGGCCTCAAAAGGAAACCCGGGCATGGCTGGTTATGGTGGAGTGATAAGGGACGAGAAGGGTTGCATAGAAATCATTTTCCATAGCAATTTGGGAAAAGCCACTAACAACATGGTGGAGCTCATGGCCCTTGAGCAATGCTTAGAAATACTAAGAGATTTTAATTTTCATAACATTATTATAGAGGCGAACTCAAAGTTGGTGATCAATTCGGTCAAGAAAATCAGCTATGGCTCTACTCCAGAAAAGGTTTCGAGGCATTGGAGGCTTTTTCAAGTATATCACAGGATCCAATCCCACCTGCAGAATATGAGAACCATTCGATTCACGCATGTGGGCCAGACAACCAATAAGTTAGCAGACATCTTAGCTAATGAAGGAGCACATTGTGCTGTAAACGAAGGTAAATATAATTGGATGGAGGTCCCCCAAGGTAGATTGAGGGATGTTTGTCTCAGACAGGTGAATGAGGACTGTGAGCTCTATCGGAACAGGGGTTCTTGATAGGTCGCAGAATTGGGGAAAGAGTGGCTTTTCAGTCCACATGAAAAGGTAGACCGGGGATTTAAATGAAAAGATTATCCGTTCCTTTGAATGGAATCGCAGCCCAGAACACTACAAACCCAGAAGGCTCAGACAAGGGGGATATATAGCACAAGGAATTCAATAAAATTCTTATCAAAATGACGTGGCAATTCACACAGGCTGGTCTTGCAGCTGGCAGGTTGGCATTGGGTAAAGACAAACTGTGGTAATATGAGTGTGGCTACAGTTAAAGTGGTTTTTAGAAGCCCTAAAAACCCAAAGTAGTTTTATAGGAATGCACCCGGTGCCATTAAGCGTTCAACACATGGATCTCGGAGGAGTGAGAATACTGCCCTTATCAGGTAGGTAAGCCTCATACTTCTTTTCCGCTCGATATTCATTATAGCCGTCGGATATAATAGAAGCAGATTAATGGCTAGGGTTCTTTGTGCAAGTTGGGTTAACTTCCTCACTAGTTTCTCCTCAAGGCGGGGTTCGAAGGAGCTTGGGTGGACTACTTGCTCAATGGTTACCCCTTGGCGGACTTCACTTTTGTTTACGCAATCTCTATTTCTTCGTCGGGTCTGCCTTTTAACTTTTAGAGGTCACTTGTTTTCTATATGCTTTTTTCCTCTTGGTTTTGTGTTTGAAAGACGGCTCGAAAGATTTAGGCAGTGTTTTGCATTGGGTGGGCCCTTGGCTTAGTTCTGGAGCCGTCGGCTCAGTTCCCAAAGCTCAGGGCGATAGGTGCTCTATGGCACTCTTCTCCTATAACTTTGTTGTATCTTATGTAACCTATTTTTAGCCTTAAATGAATAGAAGCACCGACTCTTGCTTAAGTAAAAAAAGAAAAAGAAAGTGGCCATTACAGTAACGATAGCGTTATATTGACTTATGGTTTTATAATATGACTCCATCCAACATAGCCATCGTGATATGACTTTATTCAAATTGATTAGTATTTGGAATTATTGGATGAGTGGAACTAACTATCACGTGTCTCGTGATGATTTGCTTGAAATTGTCATTTTAGACCCCATGGTATAGAAATGATGGATTTATGCAATAACATTTATGGAATTTTACTGTATTATTGAATTATAAAATGGTTCTGAGTTTATTTTGATTGCTGATTCACTAAATATTTCATCCAACATAGCCATTATGAAAAGTTGGCATTATTAGATGAGAGGAATTATTACAGACTTGAATCTCTTCATGATTTGCTGGAAATTGCCATTCTAGACACCATGGTCAATGTTTTGTTGTATTATTGAATTATAAAACGGCTCAGAGCTTATCTTGATTGCTGATTAATCGATTATTCCATCCAACATAGCCATCAGGAAAGGTTGGCATTATTGGATGAGAAGAATTATTACAAGCGTGACGCTCTTGATGATTTGCTGGAAATCGCCATTAGAGACACCATGGTCTAAGCTTTGAATTTGTAAATTTTTAAGGTTTAAATTTTTCTGTAAAGTTAAAAGTTTAAGTATTTTACAGTTAACATTTTTAAAATATATATTTAAATATTTTAATTTTTAATTTATTTATAAATTATATCAATTAAGAATATTTAGTTTTTATACTTTATAATTGTAATATTATTTTTTGATATTTTTGTTATTATGTGGAACCAAAATTGTGTCAAGTGTTTTGAGACGACACCACACATATTCTCATGAATTAAATGAAATACAATGATTAGAAAATAGTGCAAATATGATTATATAAACTAGCTAAAAGTTAATTGAGTCAATAAAAGATAACCGTTAAAGAAAAATAAATAAATTTTTAAATTGGAAATTAAGAATGAATAAATAATGAATTTTAAATTAACAATTAAAAATAATTTGAAAATTAAAAGAATAAATGTACAACCTATTGAAAAATTAGAAAAAAAATTTAAATTAAAAACTAAAAAAAATTGTATTCAATAATAATAAAAAATTAAATTTATGAAAGGAGGGGGATAATATAGAATTAAAAGACGTGACAATGCTAGTGGAAATACATTTTTGATTAAAATGATAAGGATGAGTAATTAATAAAAAGAAGGAAAAAAAAAAAAAAAAAACATGGCTGGAGAAGAAATTAATGTAAAAATATTAGGGAAAAGAGAAAGATCAAAGTTTGAATTAGAGGTTTCCAAAATTGACTTAACATGTAGTCATATTTAGTATTAAAAATTAAGAATTAAGGTTATTTGAATGCTTTTGATTTCGAGGGATGCTAACTTGGTCGAGGCACGTCATCTTCTTTTCTAATCAGCGTATTGTGGGGATGCGTTGAATGTCTACCCAAAACATTGAACACAATGTTTGTTCCATATGCATAATAATTATATCCAAAAATAACATTAAGATTATATTAATTTACAAATTATATATATATATATATATATATATATCATTGTTTACAAATTCTTTTAAAGTAGAAGTTGTGTACTTAAATAATTATCTATTTATAATCTATATAATATTTGAACAAATATAATATGCAATATTGTTGCTTAATTTCTATCATTTAACCAAAAATAAAAAAATTCACCTAATAATTATTATTGTATTGATAATTTTAAATTTATATAATTTATATATATAAATTAAACATAATTTTAAACTAATATATATTAAAAATTAATATAAAAAAGTAACCTAATAAGATTTTTTCATAATGTTTTGTTATTATGAAATTTTATGTGCAATTGGATTAAGAGTTTATATATATCTAAATTTTTTTTGAATTTACGTTTATATCTACAAAATTTTATATTAAATTAAAAAAAGAGACAGAGATAGATATTGTGTAAGTAATAGCATTATAATAACATAAAAAAAAAGAGGGATGGACAATGTGTATGTTGTTGTAACATTTTTTGGTTTTGATAAGTTAGTATATTTGTCAAAAATAAATTCAAAATGTGAAGTTAAGATATGGATGAAAAAGATAAAGATAAAAAAATGTTAGGACAATTGTACATCTTATATATATCCATATAAAATAAAATGTTAGGAGTTAGTTGCCCTAAAGAATGGAGGCAAAAGAAAACAAAAAATGTTAGGGAAGCAAAAAGAAAATAAAAGCTTCAGTTTCAAAAAGAATAAATTCAAAGGCTGCTTGTTTAAATGTGCCACACCAGAAATGTTAGATTTTTACTAATTGATGATTAATTTCCCTTAAAAGGTATTAATCTTTGTTATAAATCTTTGACATTAAACTTTATGTATATGGCGCATATATTTGTTTAGGCCAAAGTCGCTAGTTGACAAAACATCTTGTCGGCTTTAAATAAAAGGTGCGCATCATCGGATGGTGGATTTACTCCCTGCCCGAATCAACGACGGGGAGAGACTTTTCACCCCCATCGACCATTTCCCATTAATGCGGTGGGGGGGGAGGTGTCCACAAAGTGGTTTTAACGGTGAACGCCCCAACCTTAGGTGTTGCAGTCTCACAACTTTGCACCCCCCCCGCTCAAAACCACAAACCATTTTCTACCCCCTCCGAAATCCGCCAATGGTTTTCTTCCGCCAACGGTTCTCCATCCCATGCTTTGATTGTTATCCCTTGACCAATCCAACATCACCACCTCACATACCCATTGCCAAGTTGTTCTATCTATTGCCACCTCACATAGTTGTTGCCCTGCTGTCATACCCGTTCTTCCTATTCGTCTATTGCATCTCTGCTCCTAAAACATTAAATTCTCTACGGTCATAAAATAAGCTATTAGCTAAATCTTGCATGCTATAAATAAACCTACACCCATCTCTTTTTCACTTTCGTCTGACTTCTTACTATTGGTTGTAGGTGAAACAATTTCCTTGCGCAAAACCTCTTGCCATTTGATCAATCTGTCACCAGAGTCACTCATTCTTTTGTCTGTCAGCATGGCCCCAAAAGGGAAATCTAAAAAGCAGAGTATAGAATAAAGTACTTCTACCACCATCCCAGTCGATCTTGACCATGTTCCCCTCGCTGACTCCCTTTTCAAGATTGCAGATGCCAAGTGTGAGTTCGACTTCCACGAACTGCACCTATGGCTCAAACAAAAATACCTTGACCAGCAAGACCCAATCAGATTCTGGGAATCACTGTTGCCTTTCTTCAGCTTCCAAAAAACTCATGATTTCCTTGACCTGATTACCTGGTGCCAAGCCAAATATGACCCCGTAAAAAGAGAAGTGGTGGCTCAGAATGGAGACATTCTGATCACCATCTCTACTAAAATCATTAACTAGATGCTCCTAATTCCTCAATTAGACTCTCTCAACCTTTTTTCATAAGTAGAACTTATGGATTTATACCATAAGCTAACCTTTCCACAGAGAGCCCAAATCTTTGAGATATTTTTTCTTGAGGCTGCAAAATTATAAAAAAGGAATCCACCCTATCCATCTTCCATATTTCCTAAAGCGTTGAGGCATTGTATTTCTCTGCTTTCCTACTTGTTAGGATATCCAGATGACCAGTCTGTTGATGAACCCATCCTTGGATTCCTTTCCATCTTCAACAAAGATCAGCAACCAGCATTCATGTATAATTACAGTCAATTCATGGCTGATAATATACATGAACAATTCATGAATCTCACTATACAGGGAGTGTTCAACTATAGCTCTGTAATTGTCCACATGTTTCTTTTTTAGCAGGGAAATATTTTTCCCATCAAGCTCAGCAAACAGGATGAACAAGGAGTGAATCAATCAGTGATTCATTGGACTGAAATAGTCAAGACCACTTCTACAAGCTCTTCATTCTCAAATTTTATAGATACATTCATACATCCAATGGCACAACTTCTCAACATTCAGACAGAGCCAAGGATTGGAGATGAAATAAAGAGGATTTTTCACTTAAGTGAGCAGACTAAAACCAATGACTAGTATTTATACCAGAACTATACAGAGATAAGGGTATATGGTTGCGAGCTTGCACCATATAAGCTGCCCAAGTATGTTCCTATGAGAATATTTTATCTGGAATATATTAGGCAGATGATCAACATGGATGACCTACACTTTGTGTCAGGAAAAAATAAATCTCAGTTTAAAATTAAGTCAAAGATTGGATCATTCATTTGGGACACTAGATCAGCTGGTGTTGAGGCAAATGCATTGTTATAGAAAATGAATTTCCAGCCTAGCTTTACCTGGTCTTATGACCCTTTTGGTATAATTTCTACCTTGAGAGTTGAATTAAAAGTGACTCCCTATAATCATACTCCAAGACCAGAAATAGAAAATTTCATGAATCAAGAGTAGTGGGTTGATGGGACACTTCAAGAAGCAGATGAACAGGTTTTATCCACCCCCAATGAATATACTCAAGTTGTTCAGAGCAAGCAACAGAAAAGGGTGAGAGAGGAGACTTTATTTATTGAGGAGATCAGTAATAATTGATCTCAGAGATTCAGAAGATTCTACATGAGTAGGAGATAGTGTTCCAAGAACTCCTACAACTTCACCTTCTAGAGAACCTCTAGAAATAATTTAGTCCACAAGAACCAGTTCCTCAGATGATCAAAACATCTTCTCAGAGTTCCTTGAAATTAAATAGAAGAATGAGACTTTGAAGTCTAATGTGTACAACCAATTCTAGAAACAAACACCAACTTCCCAGCATAGGCTTCTTTCTTCTTGCGACAGTGATAAAGGCAGAATGTAAATGGATTTCTTGCAAGCAGAAATCCCATTTTCTAAGTCTCCATCAGATTATAAAAAGATTATATTTTCATTTGATGCCAATCAAATCCATCCAATTCACCAGATGGATATGCATAGACAATCTGATGAGATGTTGTTTTCCACCATGACAACTACACCTCTGTCTCTTTCCAAACATAGGACTACCCTATCCAATGTTCAATCAATGTTCAATCTCATCTCAAGATAGAAAATATTTCTTCATTAGCTAAAGATAACATAATAAAGGCACTGATGGACTTAGTGATTAAAGTAGGATATGATCCTAAATAAGTCAAAGCTGCAGAGTTACTCCTCAAAAAGAAAGATGCAGACATTGCTACATTAAAGAAACAGTTGAAGCTACCTTCTACAGAAAACCCTCTAACAAAGGACATAGCAGAAAATGAACAACAAAAGGAGGACATGCTCAAGCTTATCATTCAGCAAAATATACAGCTAAAGAAAATGGAAGACCAGGTTGAACAATTACTAAAGGAGAAAGAAGCAGCAAAACTTGCTATGGTTCCAGTCACAGCAGTCCCAATAGTAGTTGTAGGTACAAAACCTAGCTCATCATCAACATCCATTGAGTGTACATCAACAACATTTGATCCAATAAGATTATCACAAGAATTGGCCACACAGAAATAGGAAAATGAGAAGTTACTGCAGAAATTCCAAAATTTAGAATTGTAGAAAGTCAAGAATGATACTTTGCATATAGAGGAGATGCAGAAGTCCTATACATTAGAACTTAAGATCCAGAACTTAGAAAGTGAGTCCCTAATGGTAGATAATTTGGCCCAAGCCAAGGAAAATATTTGGGCACACACCATCCAATCTATGACAGATGTATGGCCATCCATACAAATAATTTTTGAACAACAAGAACTCATTTCCAGATGCAGAGCAATAATAGAAGAATAGAAAGCAGCTTTGAAGACTAAGCCAACAGAAGCCACGTATATGATAAAGGTGCCAAATTCAAAAAGAAAAGAATAAATGGAAGAAATAAATGTTTATGACAGAACAACTACCATCTTAGATATTAAGAAGGTCTTACAAAAGAAGAATTTGATTAACCAGCTAGAAACAAAATGTCAAACCCTGGATATTGTTGTCAAAAGGTTTCATTCAAAATTTAATATTTTAAATGAGAAAGGACTACTGGGATTGGTAGTTCTAAATGATAATTTGACCAAATTAGAAGATTATTGCAAGAAATTGTATACTATTGTAGTGGACAGAGCGAAGGTTACAGGAATGAAAGGACAGATAACAGGGAAGGCATTTCTAGAAGCCTTAGAGTTTGATTTGACCATCAAGAATGAAATTAGACATCTATTCCTTAACAAGCCAAATTTTCATAGGTACACAGAAGTGGATGAAATATTTAGAAAGATGGTGAACTTTGAAATACCAAGTGAAGAAAGATGGGATAGATTGTGTGAAAAAATTGAGTAATTTCTGATCCTAACAGTGTGACAACTCATCGGCTTTTTCAGGCTAGATCATCAGTAGATTCCCAAAAGATAGAGCTTGCTCTTTAGCAGCTTCTCGATTCCTACAATATTGTCCTATTTTTGTAATTTTGTCCTATTTTGGTATGCCCTTCCAACATATCTTAGATCTTTTCCAAATTTTGTATAAATAACTCCTTATTTGAGTTATTATGGGTTGAACGCTTGAAGAAGCTATCATGCAGATTTGTACTAAGCTGGAGCATTTTTTTTGGAATAATAAAGGATTATGGATTTATGTCATATGGTCTATTTCTCAATGAGTTCTATTTCATGTTATTCATTCATTATGTTTTCTTGATATAAATTATGTCTTTTACAGTATCCCGGATGCGGATGTGTAGTACTGATTACGGTACGAAGGCAGCTTGGTGGGTTGGCACGTGTTTCATTCCCACCGCAATCTAGCCTTGCATGCTGCCAGCCTTTATACTCTCTACAAACTCCTTCAATGTTGCATTAATGCAGCTCATCCCTCCATACCAGTCTTCTTGTTCTTGTATTATGGCACTCCTCCAATTCCTCAATGCTCCTCCCCTGCGAATGTATTGCTCCGTCATTGCCGCAAAGCCCTGCTCTCGGACCAGACCAGGTAATCGTTGTGCTCGCGATTGCAGTGTTGATTCTCAGCCGAGATTTCATTCTTTCCACAGTCCTTCCTTCAACTTTAAATGTCGCTCGTCCTCTGTCATTCTCAGCGCTCCTCTGCATGCTGAAGCTCTACCCCTTTCAGTCTCCCCTGGCCTGCACAGTTCTGCTGCCTGTTTAGCTCCTCCTGCTCTTTTCAACATGCCTAAATTGCACCAAAGAATGGGCTGCAAGAGGGGAAGCTCCCATGGGTGAGTTATCCGCCAGCCCTCCTCCTCTACCATGAACTCCTCGTCTTACTCCTCGGGCTTCCGCTCTGATCGCTATCCCGCTACCAGGAGCGGTCGTGGACGAGGTCGAGGGCAGCATGAATTAGCGTCGAGCTCTCACAACTCTCACTCTCACACTGCTCGTTTTCAATTCCCCTGTACTCTTAGTAATCACTCTTTCATTGCTTCTGTCACCATTGAGTTGTGCGAGGGTACTATTGGTCTGGTGGCCGCAACTCCAGGAGTGACTATGGAGACGAGGGCGGAAGATTCACCTGGAACTTCTCAACTTTATAGCAAGCAGAATAAGGTTCCAGGTTGTACTGCTACCTAGGAAATGCAAACTCAAGCTGGTCTGAGTGTCCCAACTAGTGGCGGTTCTTTAGGCAAAGAGGGTCATCCCTCTGAAGATGATGATCCCTTCAATTATGGGTGTCGTATCGTTGAAGAGTTTCCTTCCACCACTCATGAAGCTTAAATAGGTCTGAGTTCTTTGGTTTTTGTTTCCCTATTGCTCAAAGTTAAGGGTACAATTGCTTTATGGATCAGATTACAGTTTTGACCTGGGCAGCGCTTCCCTGTTCATATGTATAAGCCCAGACAATCCGTTTTGGTCCTTAAATTGCCTCTGGTCAGTCTATAGTTTTGAAAATGTTGTATTATGTTTCTATGCACTAGTCATGGTCGTGGTCCTAGAAGCTCTTCTAGTCAGTCAACAGCAAGTCTTTTTGGTCAAATTTCAGCTATGTAATGTGAGTATGACGCCTCTCTGGGCTAGACTTCTCGAGGCCGCTGCCTCTATGTAAAAATATTTTGTATCAATATAGGAGTAGACATATTCAGAAAATTAAAAAAAAAAAAAAAAAATTACTGTAATCTGGGAAAAATTTGACTGAGTTTCAGTATTATTTTAAATCCCCTATGAAGTTTTGTTTATAATAAGAGAATAATTTACAGAACTATTTGTTATTCTAAGTTCCTCTTTAAATATAAATTACATGAGATATTTGTAATAGTTTAATTGTATTTTTTGGATTAAGCAAACAATGTTTTCTTAAATTCTTCTTATAGTTTGTTAAGTATTCAGTTTGAATATTAAATAAATTATACTTCTTTATGCTCTACTTTTCCACCCCATTAAAATCAAATTAACTATGTGCAATTAAAGAACAACCTTTTATTTTACTTGGAAATCTATCTGAGTTTAAAGCACCTGTTTATAAATTGTTCACTGGTCATCCAATAATTCAAAACAACAAAATATTATAGATGCCTTGGCATAACTAATTGACCTAGAGTTATCTCAAAGGACCACATACGTAATAACATTATAATAACACATTTATAAAATATTTCACTCGGCTTCTAGATATACTGATGGAAGAAACATACCAAGTGGGTAGATAGGGGATATTTCTTGAACTACAATGGTTGGTTTTCTTTCTATTTCGTAGACTGTATTTCCGATAATCCATTCTCTCTCCCCCAATAAAGGGATTTCTTATAGAACATGTTTATACAATTCACTAGATGTGTCTCCCAATTAGATAACTAATGGCAGATCTTTGAGCTGCAATGGAGGAGGACCCGGAATGTAGTGAATTATGTCCTTGAGATCCATTAAATAAAGATGTTGATCGTTATATATCAAGACACCTAAAAATTGTTTCTTTCAATTCAAAAGGGAGGAGAACGGGGCACCTTCTTTTTTAGACAAAAAGTGACCATTGGATGTAATTAGGGAGAAAGTTTTACAGATGGTATAAACAATCGCAGACTTCTGTGATAAAGAGACGACAGTAACCTTAAATTTATTGGCGACAAGAGACGTCCAAGAAAGGAAGAAGTTGCGATTATAAGTGAATATGGTTGGAATTTGACAGGAAAAATGTCTGTCACAGTGAATTTTAGCTATAATGTTTAAAAATTTAGCATAACCTTTTTCCCTGGTGTGTTCTGAAATTTACAAAAAGTATTTTTGATGGGTTATTATTTTCCAAAAGTGTTCTTAATATACTATATGCCAAGTTGTGTTTCATTTGGGCTAGGGCCTGTCATGGTGTCACATCCATCCATTTATTGATCGAGTATGGAGTAAGACTGCGAGTAGGCGAACATCAATGATGTATGTCCTTGTGTCTCTATCGTCTACTAAATCCATTGAATATGTATTTAAATGGTATGTGGTTTCATATATTGTACTATATATTATATGGGAAATAACTCAAGAGGGATGGTAAGACATCAGCTCAAGATCATCACAAGTGGTCTGAGATTGAAGCAGGTGGCCTCCTTACTTGTTTGAACATGTTCATAGGCTTTTTAGTCTAGGTCTGTGCCATTTCTCTCTAACTTGCTTGGCTAGCTGATCAAAGGGAATGAATCATGGAAGTAGTTGTATCTATATAAATTACTTGTGGGAAGTTTGTGTGACCATAAGTGAGGTGGTGGGGATTATCATGTAGACGTAGCTCATGATTGGTTTCTTGGCATGTGCCCGATTATGATACTAAGATCAAATATCCCCACGCCCCAACACAAAGTTACCATTCAATATTACAAGGAGAGCAATATTTCTTGTAAAATAGGAAAAACCTTTTGATTGTATTAAGTGAGAGCAAGATTATGGTGCTTGTCGGAGGTTTGTGTGACCATAAGTGAGGTGGTGAGGATTATTATGCAGAAGTAGCTCATGTTTGGTTTTTTGGTATGTGCTCGATTATGGTAATGATATCAAATCTCCCCATGCCCTAATGGAAAGGTACCATTCAAGAGTACAAGAAGAACAAGATTTCTTGTAAAATATAAAAACCTTTTGACTAGATAATTTTGTTTTTGTATTTGTGCATTCAGGTGTTTGAAAGAAGGATCCTTAGCTCAATCAACCCGTAACTTCCCCTATAGCAAAAAAATCTCATTCCCATTCTACAACACCTTGTTACCCATTGGAGAATAATGAAGGATCTCATTGCACACCTAACTATGCCAAAGAAAGTGAAACATCAGGTAAGTACAATCAATGCCATTCTTAGGATGGGGATTCCTAATAATGAATGGTGTCGGAATACTTTGAATGGCATGTCCAACGTAGTTTTTGGAACTCACTTTGGAGGCACATTTCGTGGAGCTACCAGTTTTCCTCAAGTCATTCTCACCGCTACTTCCTTCAATACTTCTTTGTGGAAAACCATTTGTCAAGCAAATTCACATTTTGGGTTGTTTAATCTTTCAACATTAAATGTTACATTCTCATTCAATGAGCTTCGATACTGCAATAGATACATTTGTTTTAACCTTTCAATGTTCCTAGATTATCATTATCATTCCAACTATTTTGATGGTACAAACATGGATACAATATTTTGCTACATAGCCTTTTGTTTTAATCTCTAAAAATATTTTATTGTTTTAAATTCTTTCCTCTCTTTATTGTAGTTAATTCAAAACTAATGTGTGGTCCTCTTAGCCTTTTTTCATTGTAACCTCTTGAATGGAAGCCTATTAGCATCCATGGAAGTTAAGTTCTATACCCTCTAGTTGTACAGATTACAAACATCCTCCCTTTCCTCATGTATGAAGCAAATATAAAATTAAACACTCCAACAATGCACATCTCAACTTTTTTTTCATAATTATATTTTGAATAAATATTGGGTTTTTTTGTCAAACACCCAGCATAGGGACTACTCACCATCCAACCTGTCAGCTTGATAATCCTATAACTAACTGCACCAACATGGATTTCATTCCTTGGTAATCAACTCATGAATCTTCACGCCACATATTAATTGTCAAGGGGTCTTCAAAAGATTAGCAACCTTTGTAGTATTCACATAAAACCATGTTTTTACCAATTTGATCAAGAAATTTTCCATTAAAATTAATATTATAAAATGAAAACTAAAAGAAAAAAATTTGTTATTAGTTTATATTTATTTACAATTATAAAATTATTATATTGGTTTGTTTTGGTTTGAGGATATAATATTTTTTATGGTTTAAAGAATATTTCATAAACCAAGTAAATGTCTTCATGAACTAAATCACTATATCTATTATTAAATAACAAATAAATATTATAACTTATAAATTTAATGGTAAATATGTAGACTTAATTTGTGAAACAAATGAATTTTTTTATATATTTATATAAATATGAAATGTATTTCTTATCAAATAACAAATAAAACAAACTCGTGAAATTAATTGTATAAATATTGTTTTATGTTGAGTAGAAAAGAATGATAGTGGATTATTTTAAACTAAAATCTATCACAAACAGAGTAAAAACAATCTTTACATTATATAATGGTTTGTTGTAGATCAAATGTTGTTAATGTTTTTGGAAGAGAATGACAAATATTTTCTTAACAAAAAGACATGATAATAAGATATGTATTAGCTAAGCATGTTATAAGAGCCAACACATCATTGTATTATCATTATTACTTATGAATAAGATGAGGTAGCTCAGAGAAAGAAAAAACAGACATATTTTTTTTCTTGGTAATTAGGTTGACCTAAGTTGGGGTTACTCAGTAGTGACATCCATCATTAACCAATCCTCGCCCTCCCCATGAGGTTCGAACCAAGTACATAGTGAAAACTAAACCTGAACTAAAATATATGATGGAAATTGATTTGACACTTTCCATTGAAGAACATATTTTTTTGGTTTCTTGGTAATTAGGTTGACCTAGATTGGGTTTACTTAGTAGTGACATCCATCATTAACCCATCCTCACCCTCCCCATGAGGTTCTAACCAAATACCTAGTGAAAACTAAACCTCAACTAAAATAGATGATGGAAATTGATTTGACACATTACATTGAAGAATTTATGATCTTCAACTAATGTATAAATGGAGTATTGTGAGAGAAATTGACTGATTTATTTCCAAATCATGCTTGAATGTGCTCTAATATTCTTAAAAAATGCATCGATTTGTGCTATGCTAAAATTATTGCACTCCATGTGGGCTTGTTTGGCTGTGCAACCTTGGAGGCAGAGTCCTCCATCTAAGTATGGCCTTAATACATTCGTGATTGGATGGAGACCATTAAACCATTCAAAAATGTTCTTAGTTTTCTTTGGGTATATTCTTTTTGTCTGTTAAAAATATGTAGAGAATTAATGCCATTTTTCATTTTGAAAATTTTATTATGCAATAAAATTCCAAAACAACTTTTTGTTAAAATTATGTAGAGCTTTAAGGCCGCCAGTGAGATTTAATCAATTTTACATTTTCTATTTTGAAAATCTTACTATGCAATAAAATTCTAAAACAAAATTTAAATGAAGAAACCATGTCACTCTAGTGTTTCAGAAGAGTTCCAAAGATTTCCATAATGTTAGCCCACTTTGCAACATTTAGGAAATGTAGAGTGGAAAATAACTCATAGGCTAATGAATTTACCAGAGAAAACTTAGGTACTCACTTCATTTTTTTTTTTGTTAGAGTAGTGTATGTAGTTATTTTTCACCAAGGTGTGACTTATTTTCCACGGGTCACTATCATTTTACAACAAATCATTATATAGTATAAAGATTGCCTTTACTTTGTTTTATGACATATTTTAGTGTAAAATTATCCACTTCATTCATTTCTACTCTATTTCAAAGTAGTTTTTAATTTAAAATCAATGAGTCATTTTTCTAATTTGTTTTAAGTTTAAAATATATCAAGATTGTCAAAGTAGGCCCCATTGAATGAGTTTTTTTACTAAAAATTGTGTATATTGTTTTGAGCAATACATACAATCATGCACTTTCAAAGAAGAGTAGGTGGAAAAAAACAAAATCTAACCCCTCTGTTAGGTAGCTACAATAGAATGCTCCAAGGAAGAGTAGGTGGAAAAAAACAAAATCTAACCCCTCTGTTAGGTAGCTACAATAGAATGCTCCAAGGAAGAGTAGGTGGAAAAAAAAACAAAATCTAAAATGAAACAATATTGAGCTTTAACGCTTAACTCAACTGGAACCGTAGGAATGTGTACGGCATGTGTAATACAATGTTCTTATCGTTTATGATGTCATTGCATGCGCAAATGAGATCAGAAGCACGGGTTGGCACGTCTTTGCTGAAGTACTTCATGTATTTTCTCTTCTCAAAAGTGTAGGGTAACACGTGAAGAGCATTGGTATATAGTGCATCTTCATGCCTAACTTGGTAGAATGCAGCTCTGTGATTAACGAGTATTTTTATATTGAGCTGAATATTAGGTAATTAGGCAATAATTGACCGTGTCTATGTCTTATTCGGGGAATCAGACAATGGAGATAAGCTTAAGGGTGATTAACTTTTCGATAGTGAATGAATTTGACTGTGGATTGAATGAAGAAAAAAATATATGAGATGGAGGTTGTTAGGCCTTATTTAAAAAAGCTCCCAATTGTCTTTTTCCTTGAATAGAATTTGTAATTCACTTTGAAACATGAATGGATGAGAAAACTCAACTTAATTTAATAGTGAAATTCAAGGTTATTAATATGTCTAGCTATAGTTTTAGTAATTCACTTGAAGAGTATGTAAGCGATTACATTTAAGCAAATATACAAAATCCAATATGTATCATATACTACCCAGTCCATTAATAGCACCATAATAATTCTACAAAAATTAGCTGCATAAATCTTTTAGAACTATAATTCTATACATATTAATTAAATAAATTCAAGAGTAGAACTATAATTCTACAAATATTAGTTGCATAAATCTTTTAGAACTATAATTTTATACATATTAATTAAATAAATCCAAGAGTTTGTGAGATTTATTGTAATTTTAAATAACCTCACTGAAATTTCATATAATTTAACCCCTTAAAAACAACTCTTCATACAAAATTTATATTTTTTTCAGTGGAAAAAATCAAAATGTATTATATTAAGGTGATATAATGATCGTTCATTACAGTTGTCTCAAAGGAGACATGTCACTGATTGTGTGCATATAAAAGATGTTATCCCCATGAAGGTGGACAGAGAAATCATATAATTGGACCCCCGGAGGCCGCATGATAGCAAACTGGATACATCAGTCTAATCAGAAGAGATATATATGCCATATTAAAAACCATGTTTGGAAACCATATATGAGTCGTGTAAACAGAAGGATGAAAAAAGAGCCAGCCTGTTGTGAAAAATGTGCTATGCCGTGGAGGGCATGAACCCCAAAATGGAAATCAAGATGGAATGCAGAGGTTTGTGGGAATTCTGGAAGAGGCGTTGGTTCCTCCAATTCCAGATGAACCAGCATGTTAGCATGAAGAGTGCGCGCCAGGAGGGCCGCTGAGAGCTCCACCATAGGAAGCCGTCCAGAACAGAAGGAAAGGATCGATGCTGGAAACCATAAATGAGTGAGAGCTCATACCAGATTGTAGAAGAGGCAGCACATTCGAAGAACATATGGAAGTTTGATTCATGATGTGCTGTGCATAGAAAACACCTACTCGGACCATACCATCCTTTTTTTTGGAGAACCTCCCAGGTAAGGTTCTTATTGGAGAAGAGGAGCCAAGAGAAGAGGATCGCTTTTAGGGGGCAGGGAGCTTTCCAGAGCTTGGTGGGGAAGATAGGGAGAGAAGGCGGGAGAGTAGATGATAGGAGAGAGTAGATATTTTTGACAGTGAGAGGAAGGGAAGGTTTGTGAAAGGACCATACCAGCTCATCATTGGCGCCCAATTGTATGAAACCGATGTGAGAAAAGCTGTTAATAGCAGAGTGTCAGAGGGGATGGAGGGGAGGGGGTAAAGCTAGTTGGTGATGATTTTTCCAGATAGGCTGATTGGAGGGCCATGAATCTATTAGCTTGTTCCAGGTGAAGAGGCCAATTGAGTGGAAGAAGGCGAGGAGAGCTGGGGGAATGAAAGATTCAAGCCTGTGCTGAGTGGGGTCGATGCATATGAGGACATTCTCACCTGTAACAATGGACCATCTTAAGTTCTGTAAGAAAAAAGATTGTATCTTCCTGAAGTTCAACCAGATTGTGGAGCCCTTTCTGATGCCAATAGAGGAGCGCCTGTGCCAGAATGATATATTCCGCCCTTTGAGGTATTTCTGTCTGATAAAGGAGCTCCAAGGATTGTTGCCGAATATTCCTCGATGAAGGGATTTGCAGAGAAGCGCTATGCCGAAGGACCTTATGTGTAAAAGGCCCCAACCGCCAGATTTCCTTGGTCTGGTGATGGAATCCATTTTGACAAGGTGGAGCTTTGTATGATGTGAGCGTCCGCCCCACATATAGTTTGCAGCAAGAGACTTCATTTTGTTTGTGATTGATGCGGGCAGGAGGAAGAGATGACTCCAAAAAACAGCAAGTTGTGAGAGCACTGATTGTACCAAAATAAATCTGCCTGCAAGGGAGAGAAAGCGCTGTTCCCATCTTGAAATTTTGTTGTAGAAGCGGTCGATGATCCAGTTCCAGTCACAGACACGATACCCTTTGGGCTTTAAACGGAATCCCAGATAAGAGAAACCTTCATTTAGCAGCGCTAGGTTGATACCAAAACAGTCAGCAATCCATTGGGCAATTTGAAGATTGGAGCCGTTGTGATATAGGACAGTCTTGGATTTATTGATGGCTAAACCCGTGGCCAAGTGGAACTTCTGTAGAATTTCAAATAAGCATACCCATGTGGATTTGCAGAGAATCGCGAAAATCAAGATGTCATCGACAAAAAGATTATGTGAGAGAGTGATATCCTTGCACATTTTTACAGGCTTGCATCTTCCGTCAAAGACCGCAATATTTATGTGAGTGCTGAGACAGTTCATGACCAAAATGAAGAGAAGGGGGAGAGGGGGCATCCCTGGCGGAGCCCCCTCTCAGCTTTGAAGAAAGTCGTAGGTTCACCATTGATAATGACAGAAAAATTTACACTCTCAACGCAAGCCATAATCCAACTAATGCCTTGTGATTGTAAACCAATTCTTGCTAGGAGGATTCTGAGGAAGCCCCAGTCCACACAGTCGAAGGCCTTTTGTAAATCGATCTTTAGAGCAGCAGCATCCGTATTTTTGGAATAGATGGAAAAAAGACCTTCTTGTGCCATGGCCACGGCATCCAGGATGAGCCTGCCCTTGAGAAAGGCATGTTGTTCTTTGGTAATGAAAGAGTTTAGAACTTTCTTCATGCGTTCAGCTACGATCTTGGAGGTAATCTTGTAGAGGGAGTTGCATAATGAAATGGGTCTGAAGTCCCAAAATCCAATGAATATCATATACTACCCGAGTGCATTAATAAAACTATAATTCTACCAATATTAATTGCCTAAATCTTTTAGAATTATAAACCTAAATCCAAAAATAAATCAAATTTATTTTAATTTTAAATAAATTCACTGAAATTTAATATAATTTAACCCCTTGAAAACAACACTCCGTACAAAATTTATTTATGTCAAAGCAACGTAACAATAATACAATTCCATGACATTGACTACTTATACAAATTAATATATTTTATATTTTACCAGTTGTGTTTGTCTGATTTTCAGGATGCGACAACAATGGGACCAAATTCAATTCACAATGTTTATTTATTTTAATAAATTACATGAAAATCATTTAAATGAAAGTGACAATTAAAGTAATGATAGAGTTACGTAACAAAAACATTTATGAAATTTTA
This sequence comes from Pinus tabuliformis, assembly GCA_031772625.1. Classification (NCBI taxonomy): domain Eukaryota; kingdom Viridiplantae; phylum Streptophyta; class Pinopsida; order Pinales; family Pinaceae; genus Pinus; species Pinus tabuliformis. Next base: position 1,187,880,540 of record CM062809.1, read on the forward strand.
TTGAATCATACGATGGCTCCATCCAATATAGCCATCATGACAATGACACGACTTTGTTCAAATGGAGTATTATTTAGCATTCTTGGATGACTGGAATTATTACAAGCGTGACTCTCTGGATGATTTGCTAGAAATTACCATTCGATGCACCATGGTCGAGAAATAAGTTTTGTCTTTGTAAGTTTTTAAGGTTTTAATCTTTCAATAGAATTAAAACTTTAAGTATTTTATAATTAACATTTTTATAATTAATATTTTTAAAATATATATTTAGTTTTTTAAAATTTTTATTAATTTATAAAAAAATCAATTAAGAGTATGTAGGTTTTTACATTCATAATTATTTTAATGTTATATTTGGATATTTTATGTTATATTTGGATATTTTATTATGCATATGAAACAAGGATTGTGTTTAATGTTTCAAGTGGGCACTCTACTTATTTTTAAAGACTAAATTAGATAAAATAACTAGAAAATAGTCCAAATAAGATTATTTAGGTAGGAGGAAAAGGGTGAAAAAGAAAACAATATAATTCGGTCATCAACATAAGTGAATAAAAAAATGATAGAGAATTTTTTGTAAATATAAATTTTTAAATCAATTAAGAATGAAAAAATAATGAATTTTAAATTAATAATGGAAACAATTTGAAAACAAGAATGGTATAATAAATAAAAAATTAAAAATTAAAAATTGTATAATAAATTAAAATTTTAAAAATAGATTAAAAATTAAGAAAAAAAATAATTTTAAAATTAGAAATTAAGAATTATTAAATAATTAAGAAATTATGAAGGAAATGAGGGAACAATATAGAATTAAAAGATATGAGAATGTATGGAAAAATCCATTTATGATTAAAACGATAGGGAGAGGGGATTACTAAAAAAGAAAACACAGAAAAAGAAGAAATTAATCTTACAATAAAGGGGGAAAAAGGAAAGATCAAACATTTAGGTTTTGAATTGGAGGTTTCTAAGAATAGTTTAGTATGTAGTTATCTTTACGATTAAAGTTATTCAAATACTTTTGGAATTCAAGATATTTGTCCATTATCGAGGTGGAATGTATGGAAAATTTTACGGGCTAATATTCGAGGTGGGCTATTTTTCCATGATTTTTCCAAAAAACAAATTCGCCAATTTCTTATAAAACTTATTCCCCCAAATTTTACATTTTAAAATTATTTTACCTCTAAAATCGCCAACATTATATAGAGACTATATATAAAATCATTATGAATTTGAATAATTTAACAAATACAACATTAAACATTTTATAGTTTTCATATTAGGGACTAGTGAGGTTCGCCATTGTTTTTAAACTTCAAGATTATTTTCCATCCTTAAAATTTTCTCTGGTGGAATGGAATAAAAGGGAGCAAGAACAAGGATTCTACTAAGCCCTCAAAACCCAAAAAAAATGTGAATAACATTAAGTGAAAATGACTACAACTTAAACCATTATGGAAAAGCTCCAATTCAAAACATTAACTATTTAGTCTTTCCTTTTCCCCTATTCCTAAATTAATTTATTTTTACCATATTTTATTTCTTTTTTTATTAATTCTCCCCATTCCCTATCATTTTATTCATAAATATTTCCCTACAAATTCATGGTTTTTATTTTATACTATTCCACTCTTGGTGACTTTTTAGTTTTTATTTATTTAATAATTTTAATTTTTTAAAATTATTTAATTTTCCTTAATTTTAAACTTTAAATTTATTACACATCATTCTTTCTAATTTTCAAATTGTATTTAATTGTTAATTTAAAATGTTTTTATTCTTTATTTTTAATTTAAAAATAAAAAAAACTTAAGGCATAGACTCGCATGTTGTGGTGTTTGCATATCATGTTTCTACAGTATATCATACTGCTACGACCATATACATACTCTTTCCTTTGGCGGTCTCGACATATTATACTCTACTATGGTCTCATCCATATACATACTTTGCGGCACTTATAATATATATTTCGATATTCGGTGAATATCATAGTTGAATATATCCAACAGCCCAAATATCCCACATGTATAGATTCCTTTTGCCTACCTTCACTTTTGTTTGGTTAAGTTCTATTTATTAAAACTAGGATAATTTTCCTCATATTTTTAATCTTGTTCTTGGCAAAGGAATTCCAAAGAAAATTGCCCTAGAAAATATTTTTAACTATTTTGAATCTATAAAAAAATAAAAAGAGACACTGAAAACTTAACAAGAACTTTATACAATGTACGATTATATTGAAAATTAGAAAAGTCAAGATAAGAGATAAAAGGGAAACTTGAATAAGAATGATACACCATGCTTATTGAGCATAAGCTTGAATTATCTGTAATATTTGATAAGCACTACAAATCTCTAGAAAAATAAAATGATAGCAATCAAGATTGAACTCTAAGGAATGAAAGATAGATGCAAGAAACCAATGACAAAAAACAAACAATGGCGGAATAAAACTGCTATGTGAAAGATGATAATAATGAATTAGAGGAAAAACTAAATAAAAATTCACCCCTAAGTAGCAAGAGCATAAATTTGATATGAAACCTAAAAAATAAGAAATGAACAAACTAATTGAACTAGACCATGAATGTTAAAAGAGAGTCCTAAACCTTATAATTGTCAGCATAGAAGAGAAAAATGAAGAGGACACATTAGAAATAGTAAAATAACAAATAAAAAATAAGTCACAAATTCAAACCAATTATCTAAAAGAAGAAAAAATGACGGGAAAAATACTTGAAGACAATGACATAGATTTATCTATATTAAGGTAATTTGTAATGATCATAAATTACATATACTTAGTAAATCTCTAAGCCTAAAAGGGTCAGGAATTTTCATAAATGAAAACATTATCCCAGAAGACCAAGTTGAACTAAGGAAAGAGGTCCAAAAGGTAAAGGAGGCAAGAAAGGAAGGGAAATGACTAATCATTCGAAATAGAAATGTTATTATTTGAGAGAAAATCCAAAATAATAGGAATTAGGCACACTTGAGATCCTCTTCTAGAACTTTCATGGTTTTCCATGGCATAAAGGCCCTAGTTTAAGTTGGATGCTGAAAAATATTGATTTTATTTTCTTAGTTGAAACTTGGGAGCATGATGAATCTACTGTCCCCTGCATGGATGGATTCATTCTCTAGTCAAATTGGAACAAGAAATCCTCTCGTAGATGTTTTGGTGGTATAAAATGTAATATAAAAGATAATATCTCTTATCACATTTTGCCTTATAATATTGACCCCATCAATGAGTACACGTGGATCGAACTTTCTGATTTGAACACCAATAGGATTTTTTTCGCAGTTTTTTATCTCACTCCTATCAACTCTACCTACTATAAGAAGAACAACCTAGATAAGAAATTCCCCTTAAACACCATAGAAAAGGATACCCACAAACTAAGTAGTGAAGGTAATATCCTTTTTCTTGGGGCCTTCAGTGCTAGAACCACTACTAACCAAGCTACTTCCCTATGCAATAACTCTAACCCTAACCCCTATGGCTAGATGAGGATTGTGACTTACCTAATATATTCAAAAGGAATTATGAAGACACAACTGAGAGCCTATTTGGTATTGATCTTATCAAGCTTTGTATCTCCTGAGACCTGATTATTTGTAATGGGATTAATAAGTGGCCTACCTCTGGCTAGATGACCTGTATTCATGTGCTAGGAAGTAGTGCTGAGGATGATGTGATATATAACACCCAAGTTCTCAATTATATGGTAAATTTTTGAATCCTAAATGATTATGAGACTAATTCTAACCACACCAACCACACACAAAAGAATTGTGAAAGACAAAGGTAAATTCGTTTTGACAAAAGTAAAATGGATTTCTTCTGAAAGGTTTTAAAGAGGAATCTAGGTTTCTTCACATATAATGTTATGAAACCAGCTCAAGAAAAGATAGAAAAGATAGATCAACACCTTAGAATTCAGCCTCTTCGAGGGGGAAACCTCCTTTACATTACATAAATGAAAAATTCTTAGATCATACAAATGAAAAGACCTCCTTTCTATATATAGGAGTCTAAGGGGTTATAACATAATCAGAGCCGACATAACAATAATAATGTAAGGGTACAATAATAACAATAGTGGGCTTCTATGGGGCACAATAGTAATAATATGGGCACTACATGGGTACATCGATATAATAAGTGGGTTGTATTAATAACAATAAGGGGTTACACTAGTAGTATAGGGGCCTAATATGCCCCTCTCCTTTAAAAAGCGTTGTCCTCAATGCTTGAGTAGTTCTTGATGCTTCTGTATAAAATTCTTGTCCTCCCATGTGGAATCTTTAGCGGGTAAGTTCTTCCACTTGATGAGATACTTTGAAATTGATCGATTTCATAGTTGTCAGGTTCTTGTTTCTGTGACTGCTCTAGGTTCCAATATGATTTTTCCTTCCTCTTCATTTTTTGGCAATATTGTTTGAATTGGGATCTTTTGCAACTTTTGAATAAGTGGCCATACTTCTTCATCCCTCTTCCATTCATCCCTTGCTTCATTTATCCAATCTGGTTGGATAATAGAAATAACACAAAACAATGCTTCCACATCCTCATCCTTGAAGAGTCTTCCCATTCGGTAAGGTCGCCATTTTTTAAGTGCATGTAGTATTGCCAACATTTCCTTCTCATAAATAGCTTGCTTGAGATGTAGCAGTAAAAATACCCAATCACCTACATCAAAACATTTTTCACTACGATGTCGATCTACCTGTTGTTTCGTTTGATTTTGCACCGAAGTGGCGTTATCCTTTAAAAGTTGGAGAACTTGTTGTTGATGCTCGATGTGATCTTTCACTACTTGAACCTTTTTCTTCTTGATATGTCCTTCTATCTCTAGAGTTTGAGGAGTGGTAATTTCTTCCAATCCTTTACAAGATATGGTCAGATTCATTTCTTGATGCTCGATGTGATCTTTCACTTCTTGAACCTTTTTCTTCTTGATATGTCCTTCTATCTTGATAGTTTGAGGAGTGGTAATTTCTACCAATGAATTAGAAGATATGGTTGGATTCATTTCTTCTTTCTCGATGTGATCTTTCACTTCTTGCACCTTTTTCTTCTTGATATGTCCTTCTATCTTGAGAGTTTGAGGAGTGGTAATTCTTGCCAATGCTTTACAAGATATGGTCTAATTCATTTCTTCTTTCTCTAGGGTGGGGTCCTGGCATATATCTTCTTCTTTTGATGTTTCTTGATCCTTTTCTTTCCCCTCTTCATATTCTATGTAAAATAATTTCTTCTCAGCACACTTATGACCTATAGTGCATTTGATATCACAATTGTAACAAAGCCCTTTTTCTCTTTTTTCTTCCAATTGTTGTGGTGTAACCCTTGTAGGTTGTGGAAGGATAGGAGAAACAACACTTCCATCTTTATAGTTGTGAGGGGTAAGCTTCCTGGTTTCCATAATTTTGCTTTCCACTATGTCACAAAGCCCTTTTACTCTTTCCAATTGTTTTTGTGTTGCTCTAAAGAAGGTGTTGCTCTTTGTATCCTCATAATGTGCTATCATTTCCTCCGTGAAAATTGACCACGTAACAAGTTGTTTACTAGAACAAAGCCCTTCATACCATAAAAATTGATCTGGTTCTAAATATGTAGATGCAATACATACATTTTGTAACAGTGGTACACCATGTAGATCAAAATATTGCTCCATCTAAAGTATCCAATTTACCAGATCCTTGCCATCAAACTTCCTCATCTTGCTTTTTCTTGATTTTAGGAGCTCGATATTGAAATGACTGTAACTCTGTACTTTCGGATCTTTAAGTTCTGAAATTGCGACCTATAGTAGCCCTCTGTGTCCTCTTTCCAATGCCACCAGTCTGATCCAAATTGGATTCTCCAAGGAAGAGTTATGCATAATCTCCCAAGATGACCTGATTATAGACTAGTTCAATAGAGCGAACTTGTACGACGTGCCAAGAGTCACTGTTTTGACCTTTGGCTCTGAAAAATATATAAAAGAAACTACAGTCCATCCTCTTTTTGTACCTTCTTATGAAATTTCAATCCGATGCTCAAAGAGAAAGTTATGACAATTTTCCCTAGGTCACCTGTTTGGAATGTAATTCAGGAGTCTGCAAATAGACCAACTTACTCAGATCATATCTCTGCAAATATAGCACGAAAAGCTATGAAATTTGGACCTGAGATTCAAAGCGATTTCTTCTCAAGTGGGTTTTTTTTTTCAGCTTCTGAAACGTTGTAGAAAAAAAAAATTATAGTGAAAATGCCATGATGACCTGTTTGGAGCAGCGAAACCCTAGAATCCAAAGCTCTGATACCAAATGTTATGAAACAAGCTCAAGAAAAGATAGATCAATGCCTTATAATTCAGCCTCTTCGAGGGGGCAACCTCCTTTACATTACATAAATGAAAAATTCTTGATCATACAAATGAAAAGACCTCCTTTCTATATATAGGAGTCTAAGGGGTTATAACATAATCAGAGTCGACATAACAATAATAATGTAAGGGCACAATAATAACAATAGTGGGCTTCTATGGGGCACAATAGTAACAATATGGGCACTACATGGGTACATCGATATAATAAGTGGGTTGTACTAATAACAATAAGGGGTTACACTAGTAGTATAGGGGCCTAACATATAAGGATAAAATTGATCTCATTTACCAAAATTTTACTACAACCCTTTCCACTACTGTTAATAAATTCTCTACCAAGGCATTGTATAAAAATTCTAATAGAACATCCAACCCTTAGTATGAAAATGATTGTAATTAGCCAAAAAGCAATTAGCGATGCTCCTAAAGAAAGTGAAAAGTGGCAGAAAATAAGTATGTACAAATCTCTTATAAAAAAGAAGAAAAGGACATATAATAATAAGAGGAAAAAGTGTCTTCTCCACCTTTGTAGATTTGAGCCTAGGAAGTTTTGGAGGAATATACTTGTTCATAAATCAAAGGAAAATAACTTGACCCACTTGAAAAACTGAGATAGTTATCTTAAGAATCTTTATGACTCTTTGGACACCACGGGGAGCATCCTAAACACTCCTATTAAGGACGATATTTTATCTCTCGAAGACGTGGAGTTCTAGATTAAGAAACTCACTAATGGAAAAGTTGGGGATATTGAAAGCTACTAAGCTGAAATTTTGAAAATTAGAAGGCTTACCCTCATCCCTTATATTCACAAGATTCTCAACTTGGAAGTTGAACATATCATCCCTAAAACTTGGACGCAAAGCCTAATTGTATATATCTTTAAAGGAGGCGATAAAAATGTTCCCTCTAATTATACGACCATTATGGTTAGTCACATCTTAACCAAACTATATGGGCTAATTTTGGAAAATAAAATTAGTGTATGGCTTAAAAGTGATGGTAAAAGAGCTAAAAGGTAAGTGGGTTTCAAAAGACATCAGACAACTATTGAAAATATTCCCACTCTTAGGATCATTGTTGAGGAATGTCATAGTAGTAAAACTGATCCCTTATGCTATTTTATTGACTTTAGAAAAACTTTTGACGTGGTCCCTTAGGATAAGTTATGGAAATGACTTAGAGAGATAATGTTTCCTATTGAGTTGGGGGTTGTTGTGATTCAACTATATCATAACGTTGTTTCCAAGATTAATACCACCATGGCCTGGTCTAAAGAAGTTAAAATGCAATATCGAATTTAAGTAGGGGTATCCCCTATCCCCTATGTTATTTGGGATTTACATTCATAAGCTAGAAGCGTATTTAGAAGCTACGAGATGTGTTGGCATCAAGCTTGCTGGTATGGTAATTACTCTTCCCCTTTATTCTAATGATATTGTTCTTCTAGCTAGAAGCCATAAGGATCTTGAAAAACAACTTAAAATCCTCCATGATTACTACTCTAAGATAGGTATGATTGCTACTACCAAAAAGACTAAAGTCACGATAATTAAATCCAAAAAGATCAACTGTGACAATTTCATCTATGATAACAATTATATTGAGAAGGTTTCTTCATACAAATATTTGCGTATTAACATTCATCATCAACTCAACTAGAATTAGCATTGAGAAAAGGATCAGTGGAGGATGGGAAGGTTATTATGAGCTTCAAAGCAATTGCAAGATGACAGATCTTTGGGTTTAGGGTAAAAAAGTTCATTTTTGAGACTATAGTCACCCTTGTTATTTTATATGGATGTGAGGTTTGGAGTTGCATTATATCGAGATAATCGTGGAGGAAGATCGAGTTGATCCAAAACCAATTTATAACCCATAACCTCAAATATAAATGTAATACTTGCTATCCCATCCTCTTGACTGAAGCTAGCATTTCCCCCATTGAAAGAATGACTATGTTTCACAATATAATATATAAGAAGAAGCTTTACAACATGGAAACCAAGGGGTTAACCAAAATTGCTTCTAACTCTAGCCAAAATACCCACCTCTAGCTCAAGCATGGTGGCACAAGGATGTCTGGTCTTGGCTCTCTATTTGGGGCTAAAGGAGGAGATCATCTTCGAGAATAAAGATACTATTAAAAATACTATTATATCCAAATTCGAGGAAAAATTGTGGGATGGTAAGGATATAGAGGGGAAAAAGAAGCTAAGGAATTAGAAGAAGGTGATCAACCCCACTCTCGCTAACGAGATTTATCTATCTATCTTGACTAATACTAAGAATAAAATGAACATTGCAAAGAAAAGAACTAACACCAATGTGCTTCAAAGTGAAATCTAGTGTTGCTTTATCACCAAAACACCTTGGGATGAAAGTACTTGTCAACAATGCACTACTAAGAGGATTGAAGATAAAAAGAACTTTCACATGGATTGGCTCACTCTTACTCACATCCATTCTCATTTCCAAAACATCTGCGATACTGTGAACCTTCTTTATTTGTTCAATCAACAAAACTATAGTGATCTAGGAACACTTATTTGCCTTCTCCTTGATGATAGAAATAAAATATTAAAAAGTATCAATTAATCTCTTGCTTTCTTAAGTATGATAGACATCATTGGTCTCAGTGGACATTAATGAGCACCATCTTCATTGAGTGGATTAAAATTTGACCATTCAATTCCAAAGTTCCTTTTTTACTAATAAAACTTGACATTCCTCTCTCCTTTCCTCACACCTATGTAATTCTATTTGAACTCTTTTCTAATATGTATGCTTCGTCCGGTCTGTAAAGATAGTTAGAGTATCCACCAAAATATTGGATACAAATTTTGTTCCACATACCCAATAAAGATATCGAAAAATATCATTATGATTATATTAATATACAAATGCTTGATATTAATTTTAAAATTATATTGACATTAATATTAATAATTATTAGAATCTAATATTAAATTTCAATCAAACAATTATCAAAATTTTAAATTTTAAAGTAAAAATAAATTAAATTTATAATAATAAAAAATTACAAACCCTTTTAATATTGGGTTTGCATACTTACATAATTATATATTTATAGCCTATAAAATATCAACTCATCTGGATATTTAAAAATAAAAAGCACGGGAAGGTTTTTCCATCCTATTTAAAAAGCATAAAAGCAATAAATAAAAAACACATCTTCATAAGATGATATTGATTTTTTTAGTGGTTATTATTTTGTTGATAATATTTATATATATAATTTATTTTATAATATTTTTGTTTAAATTTGTAAAAAAAAATGTTATTTTTATAAGAGTATATTGTAATTGTTTTGTTTCAAGATGTTTTGAATTTTAATTAATTTTTAAATTTTTAGAAACTATTTGTAAATTTTATCGAAGTTTTGGTAAAAATAAATATTAAACTTAATTTTTTAGAAATTGAAAATTATTTTTTGAATTTTTAAAAATTGAATTTCTAATTTTTGATTGGTGGATAGCTAATTTTATGTGGTTTAAAATCAAAATTTCAGAATTAAAAATTGTTTAAATTTATTTATTTATTTATTTCTAATGGCCAAGTGTGATAAATTAATTAATTTATGGATTTTTCCATAATTAATATTTTCTTAAAAAAATAGTTGTCATTACATTTCGGGCTTTTACTAACCATGGAAATTGACCTATATTATTCATATTTTTATTTTGCTAATTTTTATTATTACTCGGCTCAATCATTTTCCTCAATAAACCTTTATTTATATTATGTATTCTCACAATTCAATTTTAAATCATAATGCAATATAAAAAATAAAATTTAAGTCAACACTACAATAAATAAGATTTTCTCTTTTGTCTTCACAATTTTAATCATAACTTAAAATATAAAATAAAAAAATAAGTTTTAGGAATGTTTTGCACTTACAGTTAACATTTGTGTAGGTTTTTATTTTAATATATTTGACATTGTAATGTTTTATATTAGTTATTTTATTACATATAAATTGTCAATTCAATTTTAAATCATGACGGAATATAAAAAATAAAATTTAAGTCAACACTACAATAAATACGATTTTCTCTTTTGTCTTTAGAATTTTAATCATAACTTATATATATATATATAGATATATATATATATATGTTTTAGGAATCTTTTGCACCCATACTTAACCTTTGTGTAGATTTTTATTTTAATATACTAGATATTGTAATGTTTTATATTAGATATTTTATTGCATATAAATTGTTTGCCACTATTAAGACTAGATACTTCATATCAATTTGATTTTTCCTACATATAAATTTTACTATAGATTATTTATTTGCCACCGAATTATGATGAGTATAAATTTAAACTTAAATAAATAATTTGTTATAATAATTAGCTTTTAAAAATATTATTTATTTTATTTATATCATATACATTGTTTAATATAAAGATACTAGACATTGTAATTTCTCCTCCTTATTAGGTCTTATAAGGTAAAGATAGAATAATAAAATGTGGACAAGCACATTTCAACAAAGTTTGATGGGTCCAACCCCGTCTTTACCCTTAACAAACTATACAAAATGGATGGTGATTAATGTAATGATTTTGACGGTGATTAATTGTGTGATTAGTTTAATCAACTGGCAATTATAATGGTTCGCATATATATTTTGGTTCTAGTCTTTATTGTTTGTACCTACGCTGTTGGATAGTGGACCTGTGTCCCTACCTCGTAAAACACCCTCCCGCCTTGGTTAATGCTCTCAAACCTTATTCACCTGGTCATTTGTTCATCGTTCCATGGTGGCTCGAGGGTTTCTATTGTTTGTTCTCTGGTGCTGGTTTCTCTGTATGAATGTGTTGCTGCCGATGTTATGGTTTGGCCTTGGTCTGGTTACGTTCTCTGTTCTGCCAGTTGGTAAGTATGCTCACCGTTCTGTGTTTATTTTGTTCCTCTGTCTCCGCACTTGATGAGTTCTATCACTCTATGGAAAGTGTGCTTGTCGTGGAGGCTTTTAGCTCCTCTGTATACATTCTTTGCTGGTTGTTCTTTCTAATTGCTAATGGTTGCCTTTTCCTCGGTTTCTTCCACTCAGTTGCTCTCAATATTCATCATTTTATGTTGCTCTGTTGTGTTTGCAGGTTGTGGTCTCAGGGGTTTGTGGCATCGGCTCTGTCCATGGTGACAAGGTAAGTCGTTGCTCCAAGCTATCATTAACTTATGTTTTTCCCTCCGTTAACTGACACAACTGCTCCTTGTGAGCAAAGAATCCTCCAGTGGCCGTGACCTCGAAGCTCTGTCTTCTCTCTGGTAAGTTTCGAACTTGGAACTCTTCTGTCTTTTCATTCCTACAACTTGCTTTACAGTGATCCTCACTCCCGGTCTTTGGTGAATGTTTGCATGTGATAACAGTTTTGGAGACCCTGCCTTCCAACCTTATGTGCGCTGGCAAGACCCAGTAGGGTCGCTTCTTGATACTCTATCTATTTGATTATTTCTATGGTCGTTGGCTTAAGTGATGGCCTGGTTAGGTTTTAGGCGTAGGGTTCTCTGCCTTTACTTCTGTATAGTCTTGCTGTAAACCTCGGGTTGTGCTCTGTCTTAGTTTATGTTAGCGACTGTTGTTGTAGGCCTCTGGGTTTGCACTGTCACAATTTATGTTTGTAATTGTGGGGTTTACATGTTAGGGTTTTTTAACGAGTTATCCCATTGCGAACTTGTTGAACTTGGACAACATTAAACCTATGTATGGATTGTAATTTATATCGACAGATATTGTATTGTTTCTTTTTGTGAATGAAAGAAAATATTTCATTGCTGAGGAAATACCTGTGTTGTTCGTTCTATATCATTGCCTGGAACTGTATAATATTAAGGCTTCCTTTCACTCGTTTTGCTTTAATTTGTCTAGGACTCCAATATCCGTCTTGGCTTGTAGGTTCTCCAACTTTGACATTTAAGAAGTCTAGCTATCTATAGGCCTGTTAAATTTATGCAGATAGAAAAACATACATGCTCTGTAAAATAAAAGACTCTCTTTCACTGTATTAAGTAATTCAGATTGAAGGACTGTAAATGGACTACTATGGACTGTAAATGGACTACTATGGAATGTCAAATGTAAACTTCTATGTATTCAGAGATTTCTATTATTGTTCTTCTTCTTCAATTGAACCCGTTACAATACATGATATTGTCTTTTGAATGATTTTGAAAAAGAGTTTTCTCTTAACTGCTGTTAGTTACATTTGATGGTTTTCTCAGTTTCTAAAACTGTTTGTTTTTCCTATGCTGTAATTTGTAAAAGATAACATAATAATAAAAAATATAGTTAACTACTACAGCTCTTTTAACTCGTTCTTTACCTTCCTAAATGCTACATCACTAAGAAATTAAAATAAAAATGATATTAAAATGTTCACTTGAAATTTTCTCCTCGGTCCTCACAGAGACCAAATGACCCTCTATCATGATGATCCCCTTCAGCTAGATGCTCTTGCATCAGGCTCCCAAGGTAATAAAAATTCATGGCTCCATTCCATGAGCTCCTCCATAGAATAACCTGCTTCCTGTATCTATGCCGTGTCGAGCCACGAACTATCCTCAATGGGATGGTTCTTCCACTTGACAAGGTACCATAGATACTCCTTTCTGTGAGTTCTCTTGGCCACATGTGTGTCGAGAATCTTCTCGATCTCATGGGGTTGATCCGAAGGCATTTGCCTCATCCAAGAACCGCCTTCAACCTAGGTGTCCCATTCTGTCTGTACCACACTGTCATCTTCAGGGTTGGCAGTATATGGGAACAGATCTGCCACATTGAAAATAGGCGATGTGCCTATATCCGGTGGCAGCTCTATGTTGGCTGAGAATTTACGTAGAATTTTACAACGGCCAATCTTCTTAAATTTCAGCTCATTGTATGCGCCCTTAGGAAACTGTTCTTTGCGTAATTGTGTAAGGACTTCATCCCCCACATTAAATTGTACTTCCCGCCGCTTTAAATCTTCGAGCTGTTTATATCTCTAAGTGTTGTCCTGCAACTTTGATTTCACCTGCTTGTGTAGATCATTCATTGCTTTGGCAAAATCTTCCCCATCAACACTTCTTTTTTCCAATTTTCCTAGATCCTGCAACTCATGTATTCTGCAAGGGTGCATGCCATACAAGATCTGAAATGGACTGTGCCCTATGCTACAGTTCGGTGAATCGTTATAAGTGAATCCCACCTAAGCAAGCGCTCGATCCCACAACCGTGAATTTTCTCCAGTCAGGCTCTGTAGTAGGTTCCCCAAACTCCTGCTCACCACTTTCATTTTCCCATCAATTTGTGGGTGATATGCAGAGCTGAAATTCAACTGTGTATCCAACTTCTTCCATAGGGTGCGCCAAAAGTGTCCTGTAAATTTCACATCCTTGTCAGAAACAATAGATCTGGGTAGGCCATGCAATCTGACAATCTTAGTGAAAAACAAGTGAGCTACGTGAGTGGCATCACTGGTTTTCCTACAAGGGATGAAATGTGCCATTTTTGAAAACCAGTCTACCACCACCATCACCGAGTCGAAACCTTGCTGCATTCTTGGTAGACCCAAGACAAAGTCAATGCTGACCGAGTCCCATGGTCTACTTGGAACAGGCAGTGGTGTGTAAAGTCCTATGTTTTGACTATGTCCTTTTGCCAATTGGCAAAATTTACACCTACTCACATATCGTTGCACATCCCTTTGCATTTTTGGCCAGTAATAAAAGTTTCTGAGCTGATCTAAAGTTTTGTCTATGCCAAAATGTCCGACTAGACCTCCACTGTGCTTCTCTCGAATGATATTCTCTCTCATCGAACAATCAGGAATGCATAACTGTCCCCTTTTAAACAATAGCTTCTCCTATAAATTATAGTACAACCATGGACTATTGTTTCTCAGCAAGGGATTTTGACAGGCCTCATAAGCCTCTTTGAAATCCACATCGGTTTGATATAAGTCTTCCAAATGCTTAAAGCCTAGTATTTTTATCGTACTTTATTGCAAGAGTAAGGCTCTTCTGTTCAATGCGTCTGCCACCTTGTTGGTTTGCCCACTAATGTGTTTCAACACAAAGGTGAAACTCTGCAAATATTCGACCCACTTAGCATGCTTGTGATTCAGCTTATGTTGTTGCATTATGTATTGCAGCACAGAATTATCAGAAAATAAAACAAACTCACTCCCCAGCAGATAGTGTCTCCAATGCTTCAGTGCTTGGACGACAACATAGAATTCTTTGTCATAAGATGAATACTTCTGCCTGCTCTCATTCAACTTCTCGCTGAAAAATGCAATAGGTTTGTCTTCTTGGCTAAGTACAGCTCCAATGGCTGTACCACTTGCATCACAGCGAACCTAGAAAAGCTTATTAAAATCTGGCAATCTCAGAATTGGTCTTTCTGTAATCTTCTTCTTCAGTAGCTGAAAGCTTTTCTCTGCTGCCTCAGTCCAACGAAAAGGCTGACTTGCCTTTTTTATAGTGTCCAACATAGGTGCGCAGATTTCACTGAAATTTCTTATAAATTTGCAATAAAAACTTGCCAGCCCATGAAAACTACATACCTCAAATAGGATTTTCAGGGATGGCCAGTTAATGATCGCTGCAATCTTCTCTGGGTCCATATTCAACTCATTCTCTGCAATCACAAAACCCAGATAAACCAGTTCTCTTTGAAGAAAAGTACATTTTTTCAGATTTATCAGCAGCTTATTCTACTGCAATTTTTCCAACACACTTCGAACATGTCGAAAGTGTTCCTCCTTAGTCTTGCTGAAAATTAATATGTCATCAAGATACACTATTACAAACTTTTTGATGAACTCTTTCAGCATTTCGTTCATCAGTCGCATAAAGGTACTAGGGGCGTTACTTAAACCGAACAACATTACTAGCCACTCGTACAACCCTTCATTGGTCTTGAAGGCTATCTTCCACTCATCTCCTTCCCTGATTCGAATCTGATGATAGCCACTCTTTAGATCAATCTTTGAGAAGTATGCTGCCCCACTCAGGCAGTCCATCATATCGTCCATCTGTGGTAGTGGAAATCTGTACCTGATGGTGATCTTATTGATGGCCCTCGAATCCGTGCACATTCGCCATTCTCCTCCTTTCTTGGGAGCGAGAACTGTTGGTACTGCACAGGGGCTCAAACTCTCCCTTATCAGCCCTTTATCTAGCAATTCCTACACCTGTTTTCTGATTTCCTCATTATCTGTGGGGCTCATCCAGTATGCTTCCTTGTTTGGTATACTTGCTCTAGGTATAAAGTCTATATGATTACTGGTACTTCTCTTAGGGGGGCAACTTGTCTGGTAAATAATTTACTACAATATCACTGAATTCCTGTAGCATTTTCTAAATTTCAGCAGGTAAATTAGACATTTTTGTGTGCAACAACACTGTCTTTTCCCTCCTCACAATAGTATAGTTCACTTCACTATCTTCAATCTGCTTCAAAAATTGTTTTCCACCCATTAGTAACACTTTCATCCCGCTTGTTTCTATTGTCTCATCTTCCTTGATGGGCACAAGTGTGTGCTTGATCCCATCTTTGACAAACTTGTAACAGTTTCTATTCCCATCATGCACTACCTTCTGGTCATACTACCATGGCCTTCCTAGTAGTATATGACATACGTCCATTGGCATAATATCACAAATAACCTTGTCTTTGTACTTTCTAATGTGGAACTCAACTTCACATTGTTCGTCAACCAACAGCTGATGGCCTTTCTAAAGCCATGACACCTTGTAAGGAGTGGGTTGCTTCAACTGCTTCAAATCCAACTTCTCTACCATCTTGGTGGCAACCAGATTATCCATGCTCCCATTGTCGATAATCAACTTACAGCATTTTCCGTATGACTTACAAACTGTCCAGAATAATGCTTTCCTTTGAGTTTGTTCAGCTGTTTCTTTGGATAGTTTTAAGAACACTTTATTCAAAACTAAGGCTTCCCCTCTTTCCAGCACATTTTCTGCTTCCTGAGGCGGTGCCTCTACCTCCTTTGGCTGTGCAACAAACGTTCCTCTCTGGCCATCTTGTTCCACTTCAGGACATTCAAAAGATCTGTGCCCCCATTTGTGGCACCTGTAGAAATGATAGTTAGCTCCTCTGCCTCGGCCATTCCCTCTTCCTCACTGATATGGCTTGCCACCTCTAGTGCTATCTCCTTTTTTTGTTGTTCCTGAAGTCTTGGAACTGCTACCCTATTCACTATTACTGGCAGTTCGTCTGCTGCCATAAGACTGTCCTCTTCCTCTGCCGATTCCCCATCCTCTCCTAGCATTTTTTTTTGGTGATCTTCTCCTCTACCTTCACGACACTCTGGTAAGCTTCCTCTATGTTTTTCAAGGAAAGAATGATGATTTCATCCAATATTTCCAATCTTAGACCATTTACATACCTTGATGTTTTTTCCGGGGTGTCCTCTGTGTAACCAGCTCTTAAATTTACCTGGTAGAATTCTTCAGTATACTCTCTCACTGTCATCCCTTTTTGCCTTAGATTTTGCACTTGCTGATGCAGTGCAATCTGGTAATCTTTGGGCAAAAATCTACCCTTCAGCTTGGCCACCATTCTTGGCCATTTCTTTATTGGCAACTTGTTCATCCTTCTTCTTTCCGCTTGGACACTGTCCCACCACAGGGCTGTGTGTCCTTTCAGCTTTGTTGCAGCGAACTTAACTCTCTGATCCTCACTGACCTCTTCACATTCGAAATATTTGTCCAATTCGTTGATCCAGTCCAATAGAACTTCTGTGGACAAGCTGCCATCGTAATTTGGAATCTCTGGCTTAGGCTTGCTGCTAGCCAATAGGACTGACCTCAACAATCTCATCTTCAACCCTTCTTCATCCGATCCATCTTTTGTAACTACAACTTCTTCTTCGTTGTCATCTCCTACCTTCGGATCCCTTCTCCTTCCTGCTTCAACTACCTCCAAACGGGCAGTAAGGATCCTTATTTCCCCTCTTAGTCCTTCACTTGCTGCTCTGCACACACCTCTCCCACGACCTCGTCTTCCATCGTCCATGTCTATCCTGGCAATTTTAATTTCCAACTCTAATACCACTTGATGGGTCCAGCCCCCTCTTTACCCTTAACAAACTATACAAAATGGACAGTGATTAATGTAATGATTTCGACGGTGATTAATTGTGTGATTAGTTTAATCAACTAGCAATTATAATGGTTCGCATAGATATTTTGGTTTCGGTTTTTATTGTTTGTACCTACGTCGTTGGATAGTGGACATGTGTCCCTACCTCGTAAAACACCCTCCCACCTTGGTTAATGCTCTCAAACCCTATTCACCTGGTCATTTGTTCGTCGTTCTGTGGTGGCTCGAGGGTTTCTACTGTTTGTTCTCCGGTGCTGGTTTCTCTATATGAATGTGCTGCTGCCGATGTTATGGTTTGGCCTTGGTTTGGTTACGTTCTCTATTCTGCCAATTGGTAAGTCTGCTCACCATTCTGTGTTTATCTTGCTCCTCTATCTCCGCACTTGATGAGTTCTGTCACTCTGTGGAAAGTGTGCTTTTCGTGGAGGCTTTCAGCTCCTCTGTATACATTCTCTGTTGGTTGTTCTTTCTAACTGCTAATGGTTGCCTTTTCCTTGGTTTCTTCCACTTAGTTGCTCTCAAAATTCATCAATTTATGTTGCTCTGTTGCATTTGTAGGTTGTGGTCTCAAGGGTTTGTGGCTTCGGCTTTGTCCACGGCAACAAGGTAAGTCGTTGCTCTAAGCTATCATTAACTTCTGCTTTTCGCTCTGTTAATTGACACAACTGCTCCTTATGAGTAGAGAATCCTCTGGTGGCCGCGACCTCAAAGCTCTGTCTTCTCTCTGGTAAGTTTCGAACTTGGAACTATTCTGTCTTTTCATTCCTACAGCTTTCTTTATAGTGATCCTCACTCCCAATCTTTGGTGAATGTTTGCAGGTGATAACAATTTTGGAGACCCTCGATTCCAACCTTATGTGCACTGGCAAGACCCGATAGGGTCGCTCCTTGATACTCTGTCTATTTGATTGTTTCTATGGTCGTTGGCTTAAGTGATGGCCCCGTTAGGTTTTAGGTGTAAGGTTCTCTGCCTTTACTTCTGTATAGTCTTGCTGTAAACCTCGGGTTGTGCTCTGTCTTAGTTTATGTTAGTGACTGTTGATGTAGGCCTCTGGTTTTGCACTGTCACAATTTATGTTTGCAATTGTGGGTTTATATGTTAGGGTTTTTCAACCCGTTATCCCATTGCGAACTTGTTGAACTTGGACAACGTTAAAATTATGTATGTACTGTAATTTATGTCGACAGAGATTGTATTGTTTCTTTTTGTGAATGAAAGAAAAGATTTCGTTGCTCAGGAAATACCTGTGTTGTTCGTTCTATATCGTTGCCTGGAACTGTATAATATTAAGGCTTCCTTTCGCTCATTTTGCTTTAATTTGTCTGGGACTCCAATATCCATCCGGGCTTCTATAGGTTCTCTAACTTTGACATTTAAGAAGTCTAACTGTCTATAGGCCTGTTAAATTTATGCAGATAGAAAAGCATACATGCTCTGTAAAATAAAAGACTCTCTTTCACTGTATTAAGTAATTCAGATTGAAGGACTGTAAATGGACTGCTATGGGATGTCAAATGTAAACTTCTGTATATTCATAGATTTCTATTACTGTTCTTCTTCTCCAATCAAACCCGTTACAATACATGCTATTGTCTTTTGAATGATTTTGAAAAACAGTTTTCTCTTAACTGTTGTTAGTTACATTTGATGGTTTTCTCAGTTTCTAAAACTGTTTGTTTTTCCTATGCTATAATTTGTAAAAGATAACATAATAATAAAAAAAACTAGTTAACTACTACAGTTCTTTTAACTCGTCCTTTACCTTCCTAAATGCTACATCACTAAGAAATTAAAATAAAAATGAAATTAAAATGTTCACTTGAAATTTTCTCCTCGGTCCTCACAGAGACCAAATGACCCTCTATCATGATGATCCCCTTCAGCTAGATGCTCCTGCATCAAAGTCTTAACTTTTGTAACAGACGATGATGTTGGGGCTAATGTTTCATCCAAAATTATGTATGCACTTATCTCTAATTCGCTCCAAGATTATTTAGTCCATTAATTAGTTCAATTACTTCCCTTCATCGTATTCAAGTGTGTTTCATTATTAAATTTATGAATTTATTCAAGCATTCAATAATTACTATCCATTACTTTTTCCATAATAGGAAAGTAATAAACAAAAACACCACATATTACACTTTTTTTTATATTATAAAGATATTATAAAATTAATTTATTATTTTAAAAAACTAAATATTTTAATTTAGTAGTTATATTTAAGATTGAGAAAATCTCCTCATCTTTAAAAAGAAGATTTATTGTTGTTATTTCATACGGCAACACAAATATATTTTGGTAAGTGATAATTTTAATATTTTTCAGATAATTATTAATTACATGATAACTGTGTAAAGCTATTTTATATTGATTTAAGATAAGGGGAGTTTGGGTAGAAATTATTGTGTTATTAAAATAAGGTAATTGTACAAATAGTTATGCTAGGATGATGACGGATAAATGACTTATTGTGACTTAGACACGGTACATGAGTTTTTTTGAGTAGAAATGGAAGGTGAGGATTTTGTATGGAATTTTAAACATTTTTTATCTATGGGAATTGAGGTAAATAAGGTGGATAATACTAGAAATCTCAATTAGGGTTAATACATCTTTGAAATGAGGACTATTTCTAATATTAGTGTTCAATCTAGATTTAAGGAAAATTCAATAATTTTATGAATATTGAAAGCTAAGATTATAATGAAGGGTTCAAGAAGATTTGCTAATAACAACATATGTATTGAGTCAACATTAAAGCATCTTTAATAATATCTAATGATTTGAAAGTTGGTTAGGGCACCCTGTAGCATTCGATTCAATAAATTAAGAATAGGAGTCTATTCTTTTGATGGAGGTATTGTTGTTTATTAGGTAAGAATCAGTACTCTCCCTGCATTAAGCTTAGAAGTTGAGGGAAATGGTATCAGTAATCCTAGTATGTGGAATGTCGTTGATGGAGTGCGTTTTATTGGAAATTTGGGAGTGGTAAGTAAGGAGGAGAGGATTTGAGCTTAAATGTGGTTAGAATGAGGAATTAAAAGTAAAACATGGAGGCATTAATGCTGGGTAAGTGTTACGGGAGAAAAGGGGCTAAAATTTTAAGGCCAAAAAGAAAGGTTGAAAGTGTCAAAAGCTACTAAAGTTGAAGAGGAAGTTGGATCCATGAAAATATGCAAATATGAACTAGGTAATAAATACATATTACAAGTAAGATACTAACTAGGTGATTTTTTGAAAGTTATATATCAAATCTATACTTATTTATGTGGATGAATAGGTTTATAAACCATTTTTGGGATATATATTGGTTATCATGCAATAGTTAGAGGATAATTGCTTTTCCACTTTCAATATAATATGTAGCATTAATAATAGCGAAAAGGTAGTTTTGTTATTTGACATCCTCATTTATAAAGAAATGGATGTCCTATTTAGACCCTAGTTCAAAGGTAGTCTAATATGGAATAAGTTACCTAAACAAGATCTTGAGCTCTAGTTTGTTAATGATTTAATAATAATTAGGAAAAATATTGCGTCATTTTTAGAATTTTGTAAGCAATTTAAGATGTATACATCTTACTTAGTTGCATGCGTATTTGGAGAGTTAAAATAACATGGATTTTCAATCATTATTCAATGCGGACTCTTTTAATTACTTTTGTATATTCATTTTGAGGAATTTACTATTAGAAAAAATTTACCCAAAAATTAGTCTTCATAAAAAAATCATACAAATAATAAACATGCATGTCACATGAAAATTATATGCGACATCACAATGTTATATAAGCTATCAGGATTTTATATAAGCTATACTAATCTAGAAATATAAGATTCAAATTAAAATTAATGAGAAGTTTAGATTCTTATCCTAAAACATGATTTTGCACAAATAGAAAAAGACCCACCTTGTATAGTTTTATTAATTTATTCTACGCGCTTATTAATTACTTTAGGTAACCTTTATCTTAATGAATTAATGAAGTTTTATAGTGATCAACTATACAAGTGCGTGGGAAAATTTCACGTGATAACAATTATTGGCATGCTTTCTTGAATTATGTAATAACTAATCATAACAAGCATATCATAATTAATACTTTCATTATTACTTTTGGTGCCTATAAGCATACTCTCCTTTTGGAAATATATTGGTTTAAGGAATTTCTTAACCTTTGTTTTGGAATTTGAAATCAGACCCGACATAGGCCTTAACACTTTCCATCAATAGTCTCTCACCACTATGAGAAAGTGTCTCCATAGTTCCTTCCTTAAGTTTCCATATTGAAAATTAGCGCCACACTCGTGCATCATTACCATTATGGAACATTTGTAGCATTATTCGTCTAGTAACAATATTGTTTTGAAAATCTTCTTTGCATGGTTCAATGAGTCCAACGGCCTTTTTCATTTGCCTCATCCCATTTCAACTATAGTATACCTACACCTTAATTCTCCATCCCATTTATACTATAGTATACTTACACCTTAATTCTACTATGCAATAGTTCTATTATTTATACACTTTAATTCTACTATTCAATAGTTCTAGTCAAAATCAAATTTAAAGTGAAATCTATATCTTTTCATGGGAATTATACTCTTATAAGCCACCAAAATATTTATTTGATTTCCTAAGAAAATATATTTGCTCAATTACAAATGATGCGCTAACAAATGGATTCTCCACTTTATTATATTTTCGTTCACAATTAAGTTTCCTAATTCTAAGTTCTAGGATTGAATTTATATCTAGTTGAGGTTTACTATATTATTCTAATTTTCTCATGTAATGTTATAGGTATGTTTATATTATCTCTTTGAGGATTTGGATTCTTATATTCTAATCCGAAATCCATGGTTATATTCTAGCATTAAAAAAAATCTCTATTGATACTTTTGTTTGCATTTTGCGCCATGACATGAAGGTTATGGATACTAGAAGTAAATTACTTCCTTAGTTTTCTTTCGACTTGTTTTAAGTGTAAATTTCAAATAGATATATTTTTTATCACTTACAACATCTTATTGGAAATATAAGTAAACTATTTCAATTTAGATCAATGGGACTATGTGTGCATGTACCACATATAGTTTTTGCAAAATTTAGCATCTAAAATCATTATTTAAGGCCTAAAATTTTTCCGGCAAGTTTATGACCTCAAAAGTATTGTGAAATTTGTATTGGATTACTATATTTTCTACTCACATGGATCTTTTTATTGGGTTTATTTTTTCCAAAGCTCACTTCCACATTAGCTTATAGATATACAATGTTGCAAATTACGGAAACCACCAGGGGAAAGTTAAATGGTATTTTCACTAATTCCCTTAAATTTTTCATGTATGGTGCCCCTAAACACATGAAACCCATGCAACCTTATTTTTCCTCTTTTTTCTTTCTTTCAACACCATCTATACTCTATAGTCCACACAATTTCTAATTTAACCCTCGATTAGATGGTAGAGGTCCCACTTCTTTTGATGTTACTTCACATGGCACCCTTTTAATAGTTTTAGCAATAAGCAGGTCTCGTGACACACCTTAATTCCTATGCACATGAATTGCACACCCACATAATTTGGAGATCATGACTTGGAATAATTCAATAATCAACTATAACACTTGGACATAGAGATACTTTAACAACAACTCAACAACTTGCCTCTAAAAAGCATAGCAACTGAGATGAACTCCATCTAACAAAGGATATGAAACTTGATCTTAGAGATGATGGGAGGTTAGTGACACCATTTAGGTCTAAATGATCCAATAGCTATGATCAATATTATATTTGTTGGAGGAGGCCCAATTCAGGATTATGTTTTCCCACCCATTAATGAGGCAATGTAGCTATGATATATTTCACAACTGAGGTTCAACTAGACATAATGGTGGAGTTTTAATTTGGACTTATCTATGTTAACCCATTAGCAAGGTAACTTAACATCAATATATAAAACAAAGAAGGTTGATTGTGATCTAATGACTTAGATTATTTATGGGCTTAAAGGTGATGAAATTTTAAGCATGAAACTTGGCTTTGAAAAATCTAGTGGTGGAGAATGATCGTTATCCAATGACCTATATTATTTTTGGGATTAAATATGATGACCAAAATTGCTCCTCATTACTTATGAAATATCTAATGGTATAAAATTATATGATCTATTGGCTCAAATTAAATTCACACTTGGATGAACCCAATTGATAACAAGGTCCATTCAACCTAAATTAACCCCATGCAAACACATGTTTTCCACTTGCAAACTCAATTTATACGTTATGTTACAAGTTTTAACCTTCTAAAGATAATACCTACAAACAAATTCTTAAAATAAAATAGAAAATATATAATGGAAATCACAAGCAATATACGCCAACATTTTTCTCTTGGAATCCAAAACAAAAAAACTATATTTATTTTTCATTATTTTCCTTTAGATTGTTACAGTAAATTATATACATTTTGTATCATTCATAAAGCCCTAATACATTAATCCAAGATTAGAATGTAAATGTACTTCCTTTGACTAGATCTACAAAACCATGGGCAAAACTGTCACGCACTCGAAACCTGCTCCTATAAAAACTACCCATTTTTTCTTTTGAGGCTCTTCCTTGAACCCCATCCACAAGGGCTAGTTCCCCCACCTTTAAACACCTTGGCATGTGGGGCTATCACACCCTCCTAAAATCCCATAAATAGGGGGGTTTCATCGCCCCCTTCGTACTTGGTGCTTCCATATTACACATCTGGCTAGTCGTGTAAAGAATATAACACATACCCATAATTCTCGCACTTATGTTTTATTCACACACAAAGAGTCGCAGGAGAATCACTAATCCAATGGTAGTGCTCATTGTTTCTCTAAACCAATATAAATTCTTAGTTCTTATAGAATTTTTCAATGCATCTACAACATTCTTTAAAGTGTCCACCTTTACCAGAAATACCTTTATCTCTTCAACCATATTCCTCACAAAGTTATACTAAACATCAATATGATTTGTCTTAGAATGATAAGCAAAGTTTGTTGCCAAGAAAATTGCACTTTTAATCTCACAATATGTCCTTATATATTACTATACCAACCCCATACCTAAACACAATTTATGTAACCAAATTGCATCCTTACATGCATGAGTGGTTCCCATGTATTCAACTTCTATAGTTGATAGTTCCACTACATACTGTCTCTTTCTCATCCAACTGGTTTCTCCTCAAATAGGTTAAAACAATACCCACTTCTATATATTTTGTGATCCATATCTCTAGCCCAATCTGGATCAATAAATCCATATATGTCCAACACTCTATCCAATCCTAATCTTCCTTGGTAAAACAAACCATAATACCTAGTGCCATGTAGATACTTGAAAACTCTGTTATTGTTTTCCAAAGCTCCTTGCTTGGTTTTGACATAAACCTCCTCAATACTCTCATTGCATGTGTAATTTCTGGTATGGTGAAAAACATTGCATACATCAACCTTCCAACTGCATTTGCATATGAAACATGGGACATGTCCTCTTCCTCTTCTTGTGCCTTGGGACATTATTCTATAGATAAATTTACACTTACTGGAATAGTAACCTTCACCGGTTTACTCTCCTGTATATTAAACCTATCCAATATTGTCTCAACATACTTCCTCTAATTTAACTAGAGTTTCCTCTTTTCTTGATATATTTTAATTTCTATTCCCAAAATAAATTTGATGCAGCATGACCCTTCATGTCAAATTTAGAGGACAATTGGTTGTTCACATATGGATACCTTATCTATCCTTTCCAATCATCAACATATAATTCACAGAAAAGACCAAATAAATAACATGGTCATGAAATAATTTATAATACACATCACAATCCACTTTTCTCTTTGTGAAGTAGAGTCCCTCTATATATGTATCAAATTTTTGATACCACAATCTTGGTGATTTCTTTAACCCAGACATAGACTATTTTAGCCTGCATAACAGTTGTTTCTTACCCTTCACTACAAAGCCTCCTAGCTACTTCATGTAGATACCTTCTTCCAGATCCCCATGTAGGATTTTTATATCCACATCCATCTATTCTACCTCAAAATCAAAAGCATTAGCAATAGATAAAAGTAATTTAATAGAAGCTAACTTTGCAACTAGAAAACAAATAGTACCAAAATCAATTCCCTGCACTCATTAATAACATTTTGTTATTATCTGAGCTACGTACTCCACTTTTCCTTCTGCATTTAACCTCTTCTCACACACCCATTTTCTACTAATGGATTTTCTTCGAGATGACAAATCCACTAGATCCCAAGCCTCATTTCAGTCCAAGGCTACTATTTCTTCAACTATGTCATTTTTCTAGAGTTTACCATCCTCTGAATCCACTACTTACATAATAGTGATAGGATCATGATCAATAATAGATAAAGAAAAATTTGAATGGAAATTAGATGGAGTATACCTATCTCACTACCTTATTTCTTAAACTAATCTCCTCAAAACAAGAGTGTGTTGTTCTTCTTCTTTTGTGGATTCTAATTCTTCATCCTTTATTTCAAATTCTATCTTCTCTGGTTCCTTTTCCCTTTTTAGAAATTCTTGTTTCATTGCATCTTTCACTTCTCTAAATATCATATCTTGGTTGTACACAACCTTATTTATTTATGGGTTCCAAAGTTTGTAATATTTAAAACCATATTTATAACCAATAAAGATGCACCTCTCATATTTAGTATCCAATTTGGTTCTTCTCTCCTTTGGAACATGTACATATGCATCACAACCAAATACCCTGATATGTGAGAGAGAGGTTTTCTTACAATTCCATAACTCATGTGTATTTTTATCCTCCATCATTGATGACGATGATCTATTAACTAGGTAGAATTTAATACCCACTACCTTTGCCCAAAATTCCTATCTTAACCCAACACCACTGAGCATGCTCCTTGCTTTTTCTATCATCATCATGTTCATCCTTTTTTCAACTCCATTTTTGTTAGCTGTATATGGAGTAATATTCTTCTGTGATATACCACACTTCTTATAGTTTTCTTCAAATTCCCTCTCACAAAACTCTCCACCAATATTTGTCCTCAACGCCTTGATCTTATTCTTTGTCTCATTTTCCTCCAAAGCCTTAAATATTTTAAACTTTTCAAAGACCTCATATTTAATCTCAAGGAAATATATCCATGTATTCCTTGAGAAGTAATCTACAAATGAGATGTAATACACATATTTACCTAGTGATGGAACCAACACAAGTCCAAACACATCACTATGCATTAGCCCTAATATTCCTTCTTCGCTCTTAGCACCAAAGGAAAATCTCACCTGATTCTACTTCCCATATACAGAATGTTCACAGAATGAAATTCGAAATGTCCTCTACCATACCATTACAATTTGGTATTCAAAGGACCTTCTCTCCAATATGTCTGAGTCATTGATGTCAAAACATAGTGCTTTCTCTAAAGACTTCAATATTTTTTTATCCACTCTTTGGAAAAATATAACTATTGCACTCATCAATAACAATACTTCCCAATAGAGTGTACAGATTTCTAATTTGAAATCTCCTCATCAATACCAATTCTCCTCAAACTATATTGTATATATCTTTTTGAAACCCAATTTTTACACTTGTATCATCCATATTTCCGATATAAATTAGATTTTTTTCCAATCTTCGAATGTGAAAAACACCAGGGAATTGTTCTAATCCTTCAACTTGTCAACTTCAAATTAAATTTTCCTCATCCTATGATTTTGGTTTTCCTATCATCACTAAGGAAGAAATAAACATCATCATATCTCTTGTGCTTGAAAAACCACTCCCTATCGAGAAACATATAAAAGGATGCACTCAATTCAATCAACCATGCCTCATGATCTACATATGTACTTGAAGAAGCCAAGTACATATCCCTACCTTCATCTGAAGTGGTTTTTGTTTCGATAGAAGGAGCATCATTAGAACCCTTTCCTTTCCCAGTTGTTTTGGATCGATAATATTTCCTATAGTGCCCTTCCTTTCACACTTCTAGCATACACTTAAAATGTTTCCTAGATATTTAGATTTCCTGCTAGGTTTATGTTAGGCATGGAATCCCCCCCACAACAGGTTTTCAGACTCAAAGCCCAAGTTTTGGTCGAAGATGTTGTAAAACTCAACAAATTGTGGGTGCGGAGCACGAAGTGTACAATTGAGTCATAGGGTTGTCCGCCCTAAACATTGTATTGTAAATTAGTGTAAATTCGGCCTACCCATGGTCCGTAGACCATGGGATTGTATAAATAGAGTGAGGCTCTAAGTTGTAAAAGTAGTTAATAATAGAGAGAGTAGCGAAGGAATGGTTCGAGCTTAGAGTAGATTTCTAAGTGTCTTGGGTTGTAGTAGTAGGAAGAGGCTTTGCAGCTGAGTGCGCAGAGGCCTAGTAGAGTTCGTAACTGAGTGCGTGGACCCTTGCAGCTGAGTGCGCAGGGCAGAGTCGAGTCTGTAATCGGGAACAGAAAGCTAATAAAGAGAAGTTTATCCTAATTCTGTGTAATTGTTGTGCATTATCTTCTTTATGTTTATATTCGTTTATGTATTGTGCAAAGTGATATATGTTGTAATAACCATAAATCTCACACATACCAGTTAAATAATCATTTAAATAGTAAGGAACCTGGGTATTATACGGGTCGCGCCCCAAGTAGGGCTGCACAGAAGCTGCATTGTAGGTCGTGCATCGAGTAGGGCTACGCGGAAACCACACTGCAGGTTGCGAAGGGATCGCAAGTGTGCACAACAACCGGTTAGACTGCGGACCTCCAGAAGCCCATCACACATCCCCAGGGTGTGAAAACCTAGTTCTAGCACCCTCCCATACTACTTCGGGTGAGACTTCAGTCCGTGCTTCGCAGACTATTGTGAAAGGGCCATTAGCACCGGGTAAATCACCTCTAAACCTGGGTCAGGCCCCACTAAGCCAACAAATGGTTCCCTTGCTAGGACCGAGATCTGCATAAAGGATGTCTAATGTCATGTCACTGGAACCCTACAAAGAAAGAAATTGAAGAGTGGGTGGAAAAGAAGATTCACGAGTTTGAAGTGCTGGAAAACAGAAATCCGCGAGTATCTAAGGAGCAGTGGTTGGATCGTTGCTTGTACACTGAAATCCACGAGATATTCTTTGCATCTTTTCCATTTGAGTTGTATGAGTGGATCGCAAAGTTAGTAGACAGCCAAGGAAAGTGTAGGCTCAACAAAACAATAGTGTGGACTTTGGAACTAGTGCACAAACTAGAAGCCTCAGAACATAAGATAGCGCGAGCTGTGGACCACTGGCTCGACCGAATAATAGGAGGATTTATCACTTAGTTTGCAGTAGACATGACTGATGAGCCCCAAATTTGGTAACATTTTGGGCTCATTTGGCCTAACTACCCTTGCTCAATCCTTCATTTTTCATAACTTCTGCATCATTTTTTAGTATGTTTATGTCATTTGTACGAATAAGGGTAGTCACTATTCCTAGGTGGCTAACACGTGCTCATTTCAAGATTTTTTGACACATGTTGGAGCAAAACCGAGCAGACAAGGGCTAGGAGACAGCCAAGCTTGGGTTGAGGATTCGTAGGGGGGGTTGTCTATGGCATTAAATAGCCTCCCTCGGGATCTTCACCCCCAACTCCGAGCTCCAAAGGCCACCAAAACTAGATCTAGAAGGCAGCCAAACAGATTTTGTGGAAGCAGTTGTTCACTCCCAGTTTGGTCAGCCAAGTCCCATAGATTTAGGAGGCCAGCTAGGGCCTCGTGGTGTATAAATGTGAAGGCTTCAGCCTTCGAGAGGGACTTTTTGAAAAACTTTTGCACATTCTGCACTACAAGCTGCTAGCTCTGTTTTGTTCTTTTGTAGCCATTATTGGCATGACTCTTGACTTATGATTATTTTTTAATGGGAAGAAGTCAGATTTGATATCAGATCTGAGTTTTTTCGAGGAGCCATAGCTCTCGGGGTTGGGCCCAACTTGAGAGCCTAGGGCCTCCTTCTTTGTATTGATATCTTTCCTTTCAGCATTATGATTTTCCTTGTATGCATTTGAAATGCAGTTTGTTGAGCTAGATTTCGTTGTGTGGTTAAGTAGGTCATTGTTGAAGAATAGAGTTGCTTCGGATGTCTAGAATAGATTAACGAGATAAGAATTGATAAAAGCTCCAGAAAAGGGTTGCCTGCACTCTCATTTTCACCTCTTTCTAGGGGCTGGAATTGCAGACAGTGCTGCCCAACAAAAACACTAGTTTGCTTACCCATGCAATCTTTGGTGCAATGTTTTCATTTGTAGGAGTTAGTCATGCGTTCAGATCTTTTGGAATGTTTCTTTGCTTAAGTGTTGTACATGGTTCTCTTTAGAAATAATGCTGCTGTTCATTGGTTTCGTTGACAGTTAGGATAGACTGGTTAATATTTTGATTGTGTGCAGGACGTGGTTGATTTGGTTAAGTATACACTGTGCGGTGCATCTCCATCACTCTCTCGTCCATCTAAGCTTCGTCCAGGCCAACTACTCCATCTCCAAGTTAGGTCCCTCGTCTCACAACTACTTTTCTGCCCACGTAACCCTACCTTCTTGCTCTTCCATTGCCTCAGCCTTCTTTAAGACAAGTTAGCTTCCCACACCCTCTCATCACTTCATCCCTCGGTCACTGAGTCATTTCAGACCCCTACCCTACCTCCCTATCCATTCATGCATCCTCTTTCACTCACCCGTCATCCAAAATCCAACCTTAGAACATCCTGTAGAAATTCTGAACATCCTGTAGAAATTCCTGAAACATCCTGTAGAAATTCCTGAAACATCCTGTAGAACCCCTGCAGACTTCCTGTAGAAGCTCACAAATGAGGTTTCTTGGTAGCCAAACTTTTTGAAACTCTCCGGAAGGGTGTTAGGGACTCCTTAGACCCCTGCTAAACCTTCCCAACCTTTTCCAAGCCTTTCTCCTCCTTGATTCGCCCTTGCACAGTAAAAAGCCAGTTAAAAGCATCTGCATGATAACTCAAATAACTTATTCAAAAATACAAAAAGATGTGTTCTTCAGATAGAGACAGCATAGGCATGTGCATTTTACCTTTGTAGGAGTAATGGCATCCTTTTCAATAGTTTGCATCTTCTCCTTTGCATCAGTAGGACTAGCTGGTAACATTAGGGTTTGCTAGGGTTTTTGCTACTTTTTGGCTTTTAGTTTCTTTCTGCAAGTAGATCAGTTTCTTTTGAGTTAGCTTCCATCTATTAGTTAAAAAGCTTCTTCTAAGAGCCCATAGAAGTTGGCTTAAGCCCCTAGCAGACTTATGCTAGCTGACCAGGTGACAGCTGCGGCAAGAGCTAGTACTTGTGCATATAGCACCATCGCTACCAAGTTTGTTACGAACTACCAGGTTGATAAAAGTAAAGAAGGGAGTCCCAGGAGTTGCAGCATTATTGCTGCAATACTGGAGCCCACCGTCTTTTTGGCGTCGTTGCCGGGGAAGCGTCAGAGTATTGGTGATTGCTGCTTTTCTTCTATTTTCTGCTACAACCTTTTGCTAAGTAGTTTATTTCATTTCCATTATGCAATTTTGTTTCTGCAAAAGTAGATTAGTATTTCCCGCTTTCATAGATTAGCATTTCTTGCTTTCATAGATTAACATTTCAATTCCACAATTTCATTTCTGCAAGCGTAGATTAGCATTTCAATTCTGCAAGCGTAGCCTACCATTTCATTCCTGCAATTTCATTTGAGCAAAATAGATTAGTCATTTCATGCTTTCATTTCAATTCCGCATTTCCATTTCAGCAAGATAGTTAGTTGCAGTTCAATCTATTTTAGTTTTGCAGGTACCAGAGAAAAAAAACAAAAGCAATCAAAAGTCTTTCCATTTCATGCCTCGTAGAAACCGAGATAAAACAGGCAAATTCTTACCCAACACCCCCACCACTTCACTGAGTCACCCTTCTCTCTTCTTTGGTGACAGTGATCCAAAAGAACCTATAGGCGAGCCTCCTGAGATATACGAAGATCCTATAACAGAAGAAGAGTTAGAGAACACTCCATCTGAAGCCATGGCTGACAATAGAAGAGAAGATGAGAGAATAGAAGGTGCCTTTCCCATCCGAGAGACTAATGGAGACATGAAAATTAAAAACATAAGCCCCTCCGCTTTACCTCACTTCCATGGACTGACTACTAAAGACCCTGATACCTTTCTGTTTGAGTTTGCTATCCTTTGTCGAACCTATGACTATACCGAAGATGAGAAAAAACTGAAACTCTTTCCCTCTACCCTCAAGGATGCAACATTACGCTGGTTCATGGGCTTACCTGGGAACAGTATCACCACTTCGGCTCAGATGCAGCAAGCTTTCAATACCAAGTACCAGAACTACTGTAGGTCCAAGGAAGCCAAGGGAGAAATCTTTCGGATGACCATGGGAAACGATGAGTCTTTAGAAGATTATGAGGAAATGTTCCAACTTAGCTATAAACGGGCCAGGTGCACACTTGACCCTGATTCTCTCAAGTTGATCCTCCTCCAAGGAGTCCCTGAAGACCTTCTAGATACCCTTCACATGCTAGCGGGAGGAGATATTTACCAACTACCATATGAGGATATAAAGACTGTGTTTAGAAACCACTCTAGGGCAGCCCGGAAAAGAGGTAGAGGAAACCCCCTTTCAGCTAGTACTACTTTCTCCAAGCATGAGTTTGCAAATTAGCTGAAGGACCTCAAAAGTGAGGTGAGACAGACCATTGCCATGCAACTTGATACATTCCGAATCCAGCAAATGAAAGAGGAAGCTGAGAGGGCTTTGGCCATCTTCTGCCCCAGGTGTACAAGGAAGCACCCTAAGAACGAGTGCCCATTACATTCAGTAGAGGTATGTTTTTTTTGTGAGGAGGA
The DNA here is from genome assembly GCA_031772625.1 of Pinus tabuliformis. NCBI lineage: Eukaryota > Viridiplantae > Streptophyta > Pinopsida > Pinales > Pinaceae > Pinus > Pinus tabuliformis. Next base: position 1,187,913,019 of record CM062809.1, read on the forward strand.
CCACCCCACAAACCAATGCCCAACCTTACCTAAGCTTAAAGCCATGTACCAAGGAACAGAGGCACCCACTGAACCTCTCTACTTCCTCAACCAAAGGAGGCCACATGGACCTAGACCTTACCAACAGGGGATGCAAGGGACATCCCAAGCTTATTATAGCCCCAACCAATCTGCTCCTATGCCTTCCTGGGGTCCCCCTGCTCATCCTTCCTGGTCTGTGCCTCCTCCATGGTCTTACCCACCTCAATACCATACTCAGCCCACTACTCATTCGTTTCACCCACATGTCCAGCCACAGCCTCAGTGGAATGCACCTCAACCGGGGTGGAGGCCCCAGTACAACACTCCTCCCACCATTTTGCCTCCACCACCAACTCAGCCGCAACCATTACCTCCTGCTCCTCCAAGACAACCCCAAATGCCTGCTCAACCGAACCCGAACCCCAACAACCGACAGACCCAACAGGTATATACTGGGGAAACAACATGCCCTACCTATGTTGTGGAGATCCAGGAGATCAACCTGCGATCTGGAAAGACTCTTCCGGATCACCAACCTCCTCCCCCAGAGGACGAGGAAGACAAACAGGAAAGTGAACCAAAAGCCATTCCACCCTTTCCTGAGAGACTAACAGCAACCACACAACCCAACCCAGAAGAGAATGAGCTTCTGGGAGAACTCAAGCAGTTGTGTGTGAAAATACCACTTCTCCAAGCCATCAAAGATGTACCGATATACAACAAATTGGTTAAGGAAAAGTGTTTCAGGCACCCAGGCAGGCGAAAAAGAGATGGCTCAACCATCAATGTCATAGGACAACTGTCTGATCTCATGTTGGGGCAAGTTATTTGTCCAAAGTATCTGGATCCTAGGAGTCCTGTAGTTGATGTCCACATCAATGGCACCATCATACCCCACACTTTGATTGATTTAGGGGTTACCATTAATGTGATGACCAGGGATACCATGCTCAAACTCAACCTTCAAGGTTCCTTTAGAAAGACCTCGACAGTCCTGCAGCTAGCAGATCGCTCCACCATGACTCCCAAAGGGATTATGGAGGATGTATTGGTCTCTGTTGACTCTTGGGAGTACCCTGCGGACTTCTTGGTTCTTCAACCAAAGGCAAAGCTTACTGGATACCCCCTTATTTTGGGAAGGCCTTGGTTAGCCACTGCGGATGCTTACATAAGCTGCGGAGCAGGAAACATGACCATCAAAAATGGTCCTATGTCCAAGCAGCTAGTCCTATACCCTCCTGCCCAACCTCTATTAGAGCATGACTTACCACTTTGGTTGGAAGAAGGAGAAGAGGATGAGGTGTACTCTGCACCCTTGTGCACCCTAGAAACCACCATGGGAGGTCCTCAAACCGAGGATGATTTGATTGAGACCTTGATTCAGAATCCACCTCCCAGTGCATTGTCCTTAGAGAAATTGGTGGAGGATACCCAAGTAAGCACCTTAGTGGACCTTTGTGTGACCAATCCAATCCCTTCCAGAGTCAAAAATGTGGAGTTTGGCCCTAAGAGAACGTTAAAGATCATCTCCTCCCTATCTCCTTCCCAGGAAAAGGAGTTGTGTAGTCTGTTGGCTAGTCATCTAGATGCTTTTGCTTGGAGCTATAAGGAGATGAAAGGAGTTCATCCTTCGGTCTGTACCCATCACATCTACATCAAAGAAGACTGTAAACCGGTCAAGAAACCTCAAAGCAGAATGAATCCAGCCCTTAAGGACATTGTCGAAGAAGAATTGCAAAAACTGTTGGATGCAGGATTCATCTACCCCATCTCGGATAGCGAGTGGGTGTCCCCTCTGGTCTTGGTTCCCAAGAAAAATGGGAAGTGGAGAATCTGTGTGGACTACCGAGAACTGAACAAAGCCACCAAGAAAGACCACTTTCCTCTACCCTTCATAGATCAAGTGTTGGATGGACTGGCAGGGAAGAAGTTTTTCTCTTTCCTGGATGGGTTTAGCGGGTATAATCAGATCAAAATCAGCCTGGAAGACCAAGATAAGACCACCTTCACTTGTCCTTGGGGTACCTTTTCTTACTGAGTTCTTCCCTTTGGGCTATGCAACGCTCCTACCACCTTCCAGAGAGCCGTCTTGAGCATCTTTTCTGAGCTGGTCCATGATTCGGTGGAGATCTATATGGATGACTTCACTCCTTATGGGTCCAACTTCCAGGAAGCATTGTCCAATCTGGGAAAAGTCCTAACCAAGTGCATTGAGATGAACCTGTCCCTTAGTCCTGAAAAATGTGAATTCTTGATGACTGAAGGGACCGTGCTAGGACATACCATTTCTCGCCAAGGGTTATAGGTGGATCCTAACAAAATTGCTCTCATCAAAAAGGTTCCACCCCCTCAGAAGGTAAGAGATGTTCGAAGTTTCTTAGGCTTGGCAGGATATTATAGAAGATTCATTAAAGACTTCAGCAAGCTAGCCTCGCCATTGTTTGGCCTCTTAGCAAAAGATGTTGAGTTTAAATGGACTGACGATTGTTAGAGGGCTCTGAATGAATTAAAGGATAAGTTGGTGTCTGCCCCAATCTTGAGAGGTCCAAATTGGGCCCTACCTCTCCACATCCACACTAATGCCTCGAACAAAGCCATAGGGGCAGCCTTAGGACAAGTTGAACAAAAACTTCCATACGCCATATACTTTGTCAGCAAAAACTTATCCAAGGCAGAACTGAATTATACTGTAACTGAGAAAGAATTCTTGGCCGTGGTCCATGCCCTGAACAAGTTCCGACACTACATCACTGGAAATCAAACATTTGTACATATTGATCATGCTGCAATTAGATATTTAATGAATAAATCGGATGTGAATGCTCGTATTATTAGATGGTTACTTTTGTTGCAGCAGTTTGATTTGACTATCGTTGACAAACCAGGTAAAGAAAATGTTGTTGTTGACTTCTTGTCTAGATTGGATTTACCTGCAGGTGAGGATAGAACAGTGGATGACCAGATGTTAGATGAACATCTATTTGCTATCTCAGTACTCTCTCCATGGTTTGCTGATATAGCAAACTACCTTGTCTCAGCACAGTTCTCTCCGCACCTATCCTCAAAAGAGAAGAGCAAAATCTTAAAGAAGAATGCCTCATTCACTTGGATTGGGGACAACCTGTTCAAGCTTGGCCCCGATCAGATCTTAAGGCATTGTGTAAGGGAGGAGGAAGTCTTTGACATCCTCCTAACCTGTCATGACGGGCCTTGTGGAGGACGTTTTGCAGCCAAGAGAACTGCCTTCAAAATTCTACAGGCAGGCTACTATTGGCCCACGCTTCATCAAGATGTCAGAAGATATATCAGCCAATGTGACCGATGCCAAAGGATGGGGAAACCGACTCCAAGGGACGAAATGCCTCTCCAACCTCAAGTGACTCTTGAGCCATTTGAGAAGTGGGGTATGGATTTTGTGGGTCCTATCAATCCTCCTTCAAGGCAAAGGTCTTACATCATTGTGTGCACAGACTATCTGACAAAGTGGGAATTAACCAAGGCAATTAAAGCAGCGACAGAAGAAAAGGTGGCTGAGTTTTTAAGAGAAAACATCTTCTACAAATTTGGCTACCCAAGAGAGCTAGTCACCGATCAAGGAAGCCAGTTCACCTCCAACTTAATTGAAGACCTACTCGCTCATCACAAGATCAAGCATAGGACTTCCACCCCATATCATCCTCAAGAAAATGGGCAGGTGGAAGTCACCAATAGAGAATTAGAAGGGATCTTGACTAAGGTAGTGAGCAATAGTAAAAAAGATTGGGCAGATCGCCTGGTTGAGGCCACTCGGGCTTACAACACCACTTGGAAGACCACAACCGGCTTCACACCTTATGAGTTGGTCTGTGGGAAGAGAGCTTTGTTATCAATTGAGTTTGAATACAACACATTAAGGATGGCAGCTCAGCTAGACCTAGATCTCAGCCATGCCCAGCAAGAAAGGTTATTGCAGCTGAATGGGTTAGACGAGCACCGAATGCAGGCCCTTCTCCACTCAGAAGTGGTTCAACTTCAGAGGAAGGTATGGAATGATCGGCACCTCAATGAAAAGCAATTCCAGCCGGGAGATTGGGCCCTGTTGTACGATTCCAGACATAAGGATTTTAAGGGGAAGATGGAAAGGAAGGCTGGGTTCCATAACAGTGAGGAGGATACTACTTCAGAAGCCTGGGATGTGAGAGTAGCGGTGAAGGCAATGAAGGACGAGGAGCTGGATTAGTTGCTCAGGGATGAGCAATCATTTTAGCAGGGGGGTGATGATGAGCCCCAAATTTGGTAACATTTTGGGCTCATTTGGCCTAACTACCCTTGCTCAATCCTTCATTTTTCATAACTTCTGCATCATTTTTTACTATGTTTATGTCATTTGTACGAATAAGGGTAGTCACTATTCCTAGGTCGCTAACACGTGCTCATTTCAAGATTTTTTGACACATGTTGGAGCAAAACCGAGCAGACAAGGGCTAGGAGACAGCCAAGCTTGGGTTGAGGATTCATAGAGGGGGTTGTCTATGGCATTAAATAGCCTCCCTCGGGATCTTCACCCCCAACTCCGAGCTCCAAAGGCCACCAAAACCGGATCTAGAAGGCAGCCAAACAGATTTTGTGGAAGTAGCTGTTCACTCCCAGTTTGGTCAGCCAAGTCCCATAGATTTAGGAGGCCAGCTAGGGCCTCGTGGTGTATAAATGTGAAGGATTCAGCCTTCGAGAGGGACTTTTTGAAAAACTTTTGCACATTCTGCACTACAAGCTGCTAGCTCTATTTTGTTCTTTTATAGCCATTATTGGCATGACTCTTGACTTATGATTATTTTTTAATGGGAAGCAATCAGATTTGATATCAGCTCTGAGTTTTTTCGAGGAGCCACAGCTCTCGGGGTTGGGCCCAACCTGAGAGCCTAGGGCCTCCTTCTTTGTATTGATATCTTTCCTTTCAGCATTATGATTTTCCTTGTATGCATTTGAAACGTAGTTTGTTGAGCTAGATTTCGTTGTGTGGTTAAGTAGGTCATTGTTGAAGAATAGAGTTGCTTCGGATGTCTAGAATAGATTAACGAGATAAGAATTGATAAAAGCTCCAGAAAAGGGTTGCCTACACTCTCATTTTCACCTCTTTCTAGGGGCTGGAATTGCAGACAATGCTGCCCAACAAAAACACTAGTTTGCTTACCCATGCAATCTTTGGTGCAATGTTTTCATTTGTAGGAGTTAGTCATGCGTTCAGATCTTTTGGAATGTTTCTTTGCTTAAGTGTTGTACATGGTTCTATTGAAGCCCCGAAAATCGGGTTGACAACAAGGGGGATACCGACCCGGTCGGGACCTTGGTTGGCAGCTCCTTATCCGTTTGGTATAGCGGGTCCGACTGGGGATAATGGGACCAGTGTCCCAATCTAAGGGGTGTGTGTGTGTGTGTAGAGTTGGATGATGCTAATCTAGGAGTACTTAAAGCTAATTTAATTCAAACTTCTAAACTAACTCTATGCTATTGTAATCTAATGAGAAACAACACATCTAATCTACGCTAACCCGGGGTGTATTTCTTCTATTATGCGATCTAAAGAGATTTCGAACAATAACTGGTAATAAAGATCATTCAGCTATCATAAGAATAGAAATCAATTAAGATAAACCACTCTACATAAAAAGTTAAGCAAAACAGTTGTGAACAGCATATCGCATAATAAGTTATTCATATATCAAACACAAATAAATGACTCCACCGTACAGAAGTGCCAAATGGTAACCCACACATTCATGCATTAACACATAAACAACTGAAAACTATATATCACTTTAAGAATATAAGCAGAAATGGTCAAGAGATAAAAGTACCATTTATGACTGGTTCCACTCATCAGCTTCAAGAAACAACGATTTATCTCTACTTGTTCTAACATCTACTAAGAGTAAAAAAGTGCAACATCAGTAGCAGATATCAAATGCAAACATTGATAAATCTCGATCCAACCATTCATCAAAAACCCCCTCCGAGGGTGCAAAAGTGCATGTTCTGAGGACAAGTTTTTTGACAAATTTCTGGACCCTTCTCCAAATGCCTGAGAAGGGTTTAAATACTGCTAACTAATTAATCTTAATTACATAAATTTAGGACACGGTTTTAAATGACTGCCCTTCTACTAAAGCAAAATTATTTCTAAAAATTGAATCTAATTCCTAACCGTTTCTGTATTTGCTCCTTAGTGTTGTAAGCATGCAACATTCTCTTGGGAAGAGTTGGCTGGTCGTCTTCTCCTTTCGTTTGAGCTACGAAAATAGAAATAACAAGTGCTGGCACCACTTTCTGGTAAACTAGAAGATATTTTCGAAAATATTCCTCTGGCTTGGTGTATTCACTGTGTGTATACTTGGTAATAACCCAAATTTCTCTCAAACTGATTCTGCTTTTGTTATTTCAGTTTCCGGCCTTGCGAATGACTGAATAAGTTAGGGACTTTGCTCTCTGAACAATTTTCTGTATTGAAGACTGCCTCCGTTCTTTGTTCCGGGCTTTTCTGGTGCGTTTTCCCTCTTTAGAGCTTTTTTTTCTTTTTGCTTTACCGAGCATAAGCTTCAGGATCTTTTGCAAACATGCTACTTTTGTGCGCCTTTGATTCTGAGTTTTGGATGGCCTATTGACATCAGTGTCTGTTGAGTGATACTCTGGAATCTGTGGTCCTGTTGCATGCGGCATCCGTTTGTGAAGGCTTCTCTTCTCTGTTCTCTGAGCATTGACGCTTTCCCCTTTTCCTTAAATGTTTCCTGCACATTGCTTTATGCTATTTGTTGTCTTATAGTTTACGCAAAGGAAAAGAGTAATGATGAAAAGATTGACATGAAAGATTTAAGCTCTAATGAATGCATAATCATGACACCCATAATGAACTGACTCTTCAAAAAATACAACACAATCCTTCTTGGATACTTTGGCGTACAATCATTAATTTCTTTTAAGGCGCGTGCCCAATTTTGGTCTATAGACAGCTTTCCTTGAATACTGTGCCGAGGAAATCTTGTGATGGGTGATTTCTGCGTCTCGCATCGCAGTATCGAGGATCGCGTCGTTAAGATGTGTCATCACAGGAATTGATGATCGCATTCATCGCAGATCGCAACATCGCAGATCGCAATATCGCAGATCGCGAATCGCAAATCGCGCTTAGTCATCCAATTATTGTGTGCTGCTTATGCGATGTTGCGATATGTGACGTCGCATATCGGCCGTCGGAGATTCCTTAAGTTTTTTCATTTAAGAGTGCTTCATAATATATGCGATGCGATGAATTTCGCGTCGCATCTTCGCAGCTTATTATGCGCATAGGAAAATGTTTCACTCTCTTCTCGCGATGCGATACAACTTTAGGGAGTTAAAATACAAAAATTTTGATAAAATGTTTTTTGGATTTTTATTAAGGTCCCCATTTGCTTGGTGTTATCGCTAATACCAAACAAAGAGGGGGGTTGTTGGTGGCCACAACAATGGTGATTCACTGTGAAGAACCAGTTATCTCTGCTTTCCTATTGAATTTTCACTTCCAAAGCAGAAAATTTTTCATACGTCTAAATTTTGTTATGGAAAGATAGAGTACATTATGCCTTATCCTATTAATGATATTTTGTCTCAACCTTTTCATATTCCAATTGTTTGTTTCCTCAGGCTTAGTCCTTGTACTCACATCAGACATTACTTGGTATTTTAAAGAAAAAATAAGGTCTTCTCTGTGTGCTGGCTTTTAAAATATGCCCATTTGTCGTAGGTAGAGCCTCTGCTGCCCGCAAGTGTCCATAGCCTCGACAGGGTTACCTGTTACCCAGCAATGATCCTTTATCCTGCTTAAGGCTATTTACAACTTTTCAGAGAAAACCCCTTTTGACACTTTTTCCTTTTTTATTCTCTAAATAACAATGTCTTGGTTTGGTGGCCAAATTATGACACAGTCATTCACTTGATTTACACTTTTGCTGAACAAGCTGGCTCGTGATGAGACCCCTTGTCTTTTGATTGCAACAATCTTGAGTTGTTGCCCTGTTTTCGTGGACAGTATTGGCAAAGTCAGCAAGTTATAATATATGTGATCATGATAAGCTGGCTCGTGATGAGACCTCTTATTCTTTGAGATACAGTGTTTTCTCGGATTGTTCCTCTAAATGCTGCGATTTCCTTTAGCAGGGAGGAAGTCATTGTTTTTCCTTAAGAAAGCTCTGGACGACAATAATAGAGTTTGAAAACAGCAGTTTTACAGAGAATATTTATTTTATTATCGATACCTTTCATTGTACTGATATAAAACAATTTTTTACTAAAGGTTGCTTTCATCAAATTTTTTGAAGTTGAAACTAGTATCATATCTAGGCTAAAGTTAACTCTACCTGTTAATAATAAAGATCAGATTTTTCAAAAAATTTTGCTGCTTGTACAAGCGAAAAAGCTCAAAATCTGATAGAGAATTGGTGTCTTTTTCATGAACCCCTTTAGTAACCATCTACAACTGGTTTTATTTATAAGAAAGATGAAAACAAATAAAAACTAAAACTATCCTACAAAATAGAAGAGTGATCTTCTATGGAAAATATATTTTAAGGATCTGTCCATTAACAGGCAAAGAATCCCTTCGACCTGCTAAATCCTGCAACACAAACGTTGATGGGCCTATGACTTCTACAATCTGAAAAGGACCAAGCCACATCTTCTGAAATTTTCTATGTTTGCCCTTTTCTTCATGAGCCTTATCCCATTTCAAAACTAAATCTCCCATCTGAAAATTCTTTCTAGTCATTATGCTTGAGTCAAAAGAGGATTTTATCAGCGCTTGGTGGTGAGCATGGGTTTTCTTAGCTTGTTCTTGTCGTTCTTCTAATTTAATTATTTCCATTTGTCTTAGTTGTATGGAGGAAGTAGATACCTCATTGATGTGTTGTACTAAAGACAAAGAGGGGATGACTAAGTGAGTTGGAAGAACCACTTCTTTCCCATAAACTAAATTAAAGGGAGAAGTGCCTATTGAAGCTTTCTTCGTTATTCTATCTGCCCATAAAGCATTTACCAACGCTTTGTGCCAATTCTTTTGGTTCTGGTCAACTGTTCTTTTAATAATCCTGATCAGGTTTTTATTTGTCGATTCAACCAATCCATTACCTTGCGGATAGTAGTTGGCCGAATATTTCAGCTTGAACCCTCTTTTAAGTGCAAACTCAGTCATTGTATTTCCAGAAAAGTATGAGGCATTATCAAACATTAAAGCCGTTGGCAATCCAAACCTAGTGATTATAAATTGATCTATGAATTCAATAATGTTTTCAGAATTAGCTGTCTTGAGAGGAACTGCTTCTACCCATTTAGTAAAATAATCTGTTGCTGTGAGGATGTACCTATGCTGCTTAGAAGAGTGAGGAACGATCTCACCTATTATGTCCAAGCCCCACTGACTGAATGGTTGCTCGATGTTTACCGGCTGTAGTGGCATGGACGGTTTCTTTTGTCTCCCTGCAACAGTCTGGAAAACTTGGCATTTCCTCACGTAACTGTGTGAGTCTTTGAACAGCGTGGGCCAATAATATCCTGCACGTAAGATTTTATGTGCAGTAGCATCTCCAGCATAGTGTCCGCCTGTTGGTCCATCGTGGAGTTCCTGCAAAACCTTTTCGGCTTTAGTTTTCTCAAGACACCTAAGAAGCACAGAATCATAATTCCTTTTAAACAGAACATCATTTATGAGCTGGTATTGTTTAGCTTTCAGTCTCAGAGCTCTTTTCTTGGTGTGATCCAGGCGTGATGGAGCATACCCGTTCTTAAAATAATAAATGGTGTCAGCATATAATGATTCTGCATCGTTTAGGCTTACCTCATACGTTTGTACCTCTTCAGATGAATTCTCAGGAATTTGCGATGCTCCAGCCAACATTTTGCAGAAGCCTTGACCTCTTACAATGCTTGCTGGTTTGATCTCAATATCGTATTCTTGTAAAGTGGTGATCCAATTTGCTCTTTTTTCACCCACATCCTTCTGTATTAGAAGATTTCTTACCGCTGGAAATGGTACTATGACCTTAGTATGGGCTTTAAGTAAGAAAGGTCTGAAATATTTGATCGCTTTGAAAACAGCATATGCCTATTTCTCCACGTCTGAATAGTTGAGTTCAGCACCTTGTAAATTCGAGCTAAAAAATGCGATTGGAGCTTCTGCTTTCTCTTGATTTTCTTGAGTTAGAATCACAGCATATGATTTCTCTGAGGCAAATGTGTATAAGATAAAAGATTCTGAAAAACTCGTGGTTGCTAAAGATGGAGCATTAATGATAGCTTGTTTGATCAGGTTGAATGCTTCATGCTCATCTTGACCCCATTTAAAATTTGAACTCTTTTTAATCATGTTTTGCAAAGGAGAAACAATCTGTAAAAAATCTGGGACAAATCTCTTCACAAAATTGATTTGACCAAGGAAAGATTGCATGGCTTTTTTGTTATGAGGTATGGATATTTCAGAAATTTCTTTGATTCTGTCAGGCTCAATGTGAATACCAGATTTTGACACTATGAATCCTAGAAGTTTTCCTTCACTTAATGTGAAAAAAGATTTCTTTGGGTTAAGTGAAATCCCATACCTTAAACATTGTTGAAAGATTTGTTTCAAGTCTTTGAGATGGTGGCTTCGCTTCTTGGAGTACACTGTTATATCATCCAGGTAAATCACTACAGATTTATTGACTAAACCCTTGAATGCAATGTCCATGGCTCTCTGAAATGTAGCGCCGACATTGATCAAACCAAATGGCATCTTCCGATATGTGTATGTGCCCCATTTAGTTCAGAATGTGGTTTTTAACTGATCATCGGGATGTACCAGCACTTGACTGTATCCTGAAAATCCATCCAAAAAAGACATTAATTCTGAGCCTGCTACTACCTGTAATATCTGCTCCATAGGTGGGAGGGGAAAATTGTCCTTTTGACAGGCTTTGTTGAGATTCCAAAAATCGATACAGATTCTAATATCTCCGTTTTTCTTTCTAACGGGTATCGTATTGGAGACCCATTTGGAATATCTGACGGGGAAAATTATTCTGGCTCTTAATAACTTATTTAGCTCAGTTTTTATCTGATTTTCTAAATTGGGGTGGATTTTTCTGAGTTTCTGTTGGACAGGTTTTTCATTGTCAATCATATGGATAGTATGTTGAATGATAGAAGTGTCGTATGTCTTCAGCTCATCGTAATTCCAGGCAAAAACATTTTTGTATTGTCTCAAAAGACGGATATACGCTAATTTTTCTTCAGGGGCTAGGCCGTGGCCTAGATTAACGTTTTGTGGTTTATCATCAGTTCCTAGGTTTACTAATTCATAGTTCAGAGTTGAACTGTAGAGCTTAGAATTGGTAGACCTTTTAAACTGACTTTTCAAATCAAATAAGTCTTCTAATTTAACCACCGATTTAGGTATAACATTATCAGTGCTATTTTGTTGTATTTGTCGATCATGATGGTCTTCGTCAATTATTTGATTGGAGTAGGATCCTTCAGAAGTGAGGAAATTTACAATGTCAGGATCGTCATTGAATACTCTCCAGTTTGTAATGTTGTTAGGGATGGACGGTCTAAAGATTAATTCTATTGAGAATCTATCTGGACTAAAATCTTCGGAGGGAATAAGTCTAGAGGCTACGTTAGCTAACAGGTCTGCGCTCGCATTTTGGAGTCTTGGGATTGACGAAATATTGAATGCTATGAAATGTGCAGTCAGATCTTGTACTAAAGATTGATAGTGTTTCAAATGACCTAATAGGCAATGTATGGTGTTACGTACCTGTTTGACGACAATCTTAGAGTCTCCGAAGACTTGAAGGTACTTAACGTTCAACCCGATTGCTTTGTATAGGCCTTGCACCAAGGCCTCGTATTCCGCTGTATTGTTTGTGCAATCGAATTCAAGTCTGCACGTAAGCATGGTCTTATTTCCTTCTGGGCTAATCAGAATGCATCCTGCTCCTGCTCCTTCGTTAGATTTAGAGCCATCAAAATATAATTTCCAAAACAAAGATGTATTTACAGGTTTATCTAAAAAATTAACACACTTTGAATTATCAGTTTGGGAAAAATTTTCGACTTGGGACAAAACTGAATTTTCTAAGTAAGGAGAGGTATGAGCATTAAAATTGCCGAGGAAAGAATCTACCAAGTAATTGCCTATGATACTGTTGTTGTATGCTATTGCTTCATTTTCTCCCTCCAGTTCCGTTACTATGTACTTCTGGTGTAACTATCGTTCAACCTTTATTTGATTCGGTTTACCATTGTAGGGTAACCACATGTGCGACCAGTCGGTTGAGAAGTATCCATGGAGTTTTTCGGACCAATCCCTGCTAAGAATCAAGCCATAGAATTCTAGGATATCAGCTACTAGAATGTCGATAACCTGACATACCTTCGGGTTAGACGACAATCTTACGGTCACTTGATTAAGTTCACCAATCACTTCGACTTGAGATCGATCAAGCTGAACTATGCGTACTGCGGATTTTTGTGGTTGAACATTCAACTTGACGCATATTGATCTGGGTAAAATATTCGTTGAAGCACCAGAATCTACCAAACAATTGTGCACATTTTTATTGAAAATTTCATAAGTGAGAAGAAAAGGGGGAGTGTGAGACCTTGATCTTCCTCCAATCAAGGCGATGTCATTTGGATCAACCTTATTGATCATGTTGGTTGGAGGTCTTCCCATGTTGTGGGAAGCTAAAGTTGTAGGCAAAGATGTAGTAGGCACAACATGTAATTCTTTCATCATTATCTTCTGTTGATGTTTCAATTTTCTCAATTCATAAAGAGTGATATTAGCCCTAGTCTTTTTCATGTCATCAATAATATTGTACTCCATTTCATCCGACACAATCAGTGTTCTTGATGGAGGTGTTTGGTCTGATTGGATTGGGCTAGATTGAGTCGCTTTAGCGGTCGTTTTCTTTGTTGCGACTTTATCTTTTGCTGTAGGGCTTGCGCCCTTCTGCTTAAGGGTAGTTTGGGGAGGATCAAGTTGATTTTTGCTTCGTGTGCTAACCGGAAATGCTTCTTGATCTTCTTCTTGTGGGAGGATGAAATCCCACATTCCTTGTAGTTCCACAACTTCTTCGTCATCGGTCTGCCCTTCAGTGGTATTCTCTTCTTCTTCCTCTTCTTCAGATTCGACGTTTGAGATAGCGTTGGGTGGTTTCACATCCATTGAAGGACTTCTTTTAAAAGCTCTGTAGGGCTTTTTTGAAGAAGTTTCTGCTACTTGTTTTTTTATGTCAATCATCTCATTGGACATGGTTTTTAACACTTTTTGTAATCCTTCCAAATCGAAAGGGTCTTTCGTTTGTTTCTTCTTGGGGTCTTCCTTGAAGGAGACTTTCTTAGATTTGCGTTCCTCTATCACAGATCTTTTTTCCAGGGCTACTACGCATTTCTCTATTGCTATCGCCTCTGTCAAGTTTTCAACTAAGGTTGTCTTATTTTCCCTATCCACGAAGATTGCCAAGTTTGATGGTAAGGCCGTAATATACCATTCACATCTTACTTCTTCGCTGGGTTGGGAAGCAGCGGGAATTTTGTTGAGGATTTTATTGAACCGTAAATTGAAATCTTTGATGGGTTCTCTAGCCTCGAATTTAAGATTGGATAGGTCATTGATTAACGTCGCTATTGATCTGTCATCACCAAACTTGGTAAGGAATTGACTTTGAAAAATGTCCCAACTTGTGATAGACCCGGAAGGTAATGAAAAGTACCATGACCCGGCTGTTCCTTGCATTGTAAAGGGAAAAATCCGGACAACAACATCCTCGTTGGTAACTCCGTTGAGATTGACAGAAAGCATGAAATTATTAATATGCTCTTCAGCTAGCATGCCTGCTTCTGGATTGAATTTGGGTAGCCATTTCTCAGGATGGGCCGGTATTTGGCTCAAGGGTGGAGGCATTAAAACTGCCCCAGGGTTGTTCCAGGGAGACTGGGCCATCGTTGAGCTGCTAGTAAATGAAAGTGCAGAGGATGATCCCTGAGGCTGGGAAGATGAAGATATTATGATCTTTGATGATTGAAGAGGAGGGGTTGTGGAAGATGGATGAGTGGTTTGGAATGAAGATGTGGGTGGCTGACTTCGCGGTGAGGGAGTTGAAATGGACGACATAGATGAAAGAGTCTCACTGTCAGACTCTGGTGATGTTTTCCTTGCTCTTTTCCTCGTGGGGAGAGGGAATTCAGTTGGCTGGATGCCAAATTTTTCACTCTTTAATCTGGTCAGGGGATGAGCAGGATTGTACTGCGAAGTCACGCTACTTTGAGATTTATCAGAACTCTGTGTAAAAATAGAAAATCCCTGGATTTTGCGAATCAGAGTTTGAACTTCAGGGGGTTCAATGGTAAATTGGTCTGAAATATTATGGTATGTAGCAGTGGTTGATACTCGAGTGACTTCTAACTCTGGATTTAAACGTACTGGGGAAGTTAGGGGAGTTGATGAGGGTGATTTACTCTCAGAATGGTATTTAGATTTCGATTTAGGTGCCATTCATAGTTCGGGCCCTCCTTCTAGCGCCAAATATGTTGAAGCCCCGAAAATCGGGTCAACAACAAGGGGGATACCCACCCGGTTTGGACCTTGGTTGGCAGCTCCTTATCCGTTTGGTATAGCGGGTCCGACTGGGGATAATGGGACCAGTTTCCCAATCTAAGGGGTGTGTGTGTGTGTAGAGTTGGATGATGCTGATCTAGGAGTACTTAAAGCTAATTTAATTCAAACTTCTAAACTAACTCTATGCTATTGTAATCTAATGAGAAACAACACATCTAATCTACGCTAACCCAGGGTGTATTTCTTCTATTATGCGATCTAAAGAGATTTCGAACAATAACTGGTAATAAAGATCATTCAGCTATCATAAGAATAGAAATCAATTAAGATAAACCACTCTGCATAAAAAGTTAAGCAAAACAGTTGTGAACAACATATCGCATAATAAGTTATTCATATATCAAACACAAATAAATGACTCCACCGTACAGAAGTGCCAAATGGTAACCCACACATTCATGCATTAACATATAAACAACTGAAAACTGTATATCACTTTAAGAATATAAGCATAAATGGTCAAGTGATAAAAGTACCATTTATGACTGGTTCCACTCATAAGCTTCAAGCAACAACGATTTATCTCTACTTGTTCTAACATCTACTAAGAGTACAAAAGTGCAACATCAGTAGCAGATATCAAATGCAAACATTGATAAATCTCGATCCAACCATTCATCAAAAACCCCCTCCGAGGGTGCAAAAGTGCATGTTCTGAGGACAAGTTTTTTGACAAATTTCTGGACCCTTCTCCAAATGCCTGAGAAGGGTTTAAATACTGCTAACTAATTAATCTTAATTACATAAATTTAGGACACAGTTTTAAATTATTTCTAAAAATTGAATCTAATTCCTAACCGTTTCTGTATTTGCTCCTTAGTGTTGTAAGCATGCAACATTCGCTTGGGAAGAGTCGGCTGGTCGTCTTCTCCTTTCGTTTGAGCTACGAAAATAGAAATAACAAGCGCTGGCACCACTTTCTGGTAAACTAGAAGATATTTTCGAAAATCTTCCTCTGGCTTGGTGTATTCACTCTGTGTATACTTGGTAATAACCCAAATTTCTCTCAAACTGATTCTGCTTTTGCTATTTCAGTTTCCGGCCTTGCGAATGACTGAATAAGTTAGGGACTTTGCTCTCTGAACAATTTTCTGTATTGAAGACTGCCTCAGTTCTTTGTTCCGGGATTTTTTGGTGCATTTTCCCTCTTTAGCGTTTTTTTTTCTTTTTGCTTTACTGGGCATAAGCTTCAGGATCTTTTGCAAACATGCTGCTTTTGTGCGCCTTTGATTCTGAGTTTTGGATGGCCTATTGACATCAGTGTCTGTTGAGTGATACTCTGGAATCTGTGGTCCTGTTGCATGCGGCATCCGTTTGTGAAGGCATCTCTTCTCTGTTCTCCGAGCATTGACGCTTTCCCCTTTTCCTTAGATGTTTCCTGCACATTGCTTTATGTTATTTGTTGTCTTACAATTTACGCAAAGGAAAAGAGTAATGATGAAAAGATTGACATGAAAGCTTTAAGCTCTAATGAATGCATAATCATGACACCCATAATGAACTGACTCTTCGAAAAACACAACACAATCCTTCTTGGATACTTTGGCGTACAATCATTAATTTCTTTTAAGGCGCGCACCCAATTTTGGTCTACAGACAGCTTTCCTTGAATACTGTGCCGAGGAAATCTTGCGATGGGTGATTTCTGCGACTCGCATCGCAGTATTGAGGATCGCGTCATCAAGATGTGTCATCGCGGGAATTGATGATCGCATTCATCGTAGATCGCAACATCGCAGATCGCAATATCGCAGATCGCGAATCGCAAATCGCGCTTAGTCATCCAATTATTATGTGCTGCTTATGCGATGTTGCGATATGCGACGTCGCATATCGGCCGTCGAAGATTCCTTAAGTTTTTTCATTTAAGAGTGCTTCATAATATATGCGATGCGATGAATTTCGCGTCACTTCTTCACAGTTTATTATGTGCATAGGAAAACGTTTCACTCTCTTCTCGCGATGCGATATAGCTTTAGGGAGTTAAAATACAAAAATTTTGATAAAATGTTTTTTGGATTTTTATTAAGGGTCCCCATTTGATTGGTGTTATTTCTAATACCAAACAAAGAGGGGGGTTGTTGGTGGCCACAACAGGTTCTCTTTAGAAATAACGCTGTTGTTCATTGGTTTTGTTGACAGTTAGGATAGATTGGTTACCATTTTTATTGTGTGCAGGACGTGGTTGATTTGGTTAAGTATACACTGTGCGGTGCATCTCCATCACTCTCTCGTCCATCTAAGCTTCATCCAGGCCAACTACTCCATCTCCAGGTTAGGTCCCTCATCTCACAACTACTTTTCTTCCCATGTAACCCTACCTTCTTGCTCTTCCATTGCCTCAGCCTTCTTTAAGACAAGTTAGCTTCCCACACCCTCTCATCACTTCATCCCTCGGTCACTGAGTCATTTCAGACCCCTACCCTACCTCCCTATCCATTCATGCATCCTCTTTCACTCACCCATCATCCAAAATCCAACCTTAGAACATCCTGTAGAAATTCTGAACATCCTGTAGAAATTCCTGAAACATCCTGTAGAACCCCTGCAGACTTCCTGTAGAAGCTCACAAATGAGGTTTCTTGGTAGCCAAACTTTGTGAAACTCTCCGGAAGGGTGTTAGGGACTCCTTAGACCCCTGCTGAACCTTCCCAACCTTTTCCAAGCCTTTCTCCTCCTTGATTCGCCCTTGCACAGTAAAAAGCCAGTTAAAAGCATCTGCATGATAACTCAAATAACTTATTCAAAAATACAAAAAGATGTGTTCTTCAGATAGAGACAGCATAGGCATGTGCATTTTACCTTTGTAGGAGTAATGGCATCTTTTTCAATAGTTTGCATCTTCTCCTTTGCATCAGTAGGACTAGCTGGTAACATTAGGGTTTGCTAGGGTTTTTGCTACTTTTTGGCTTTTAGTTTCTTTCTGCAAGTAGATCAGTTTCTTTTGAGTTAGCTTCCATCTATCAGTTAAAAAGCTTCTTCTAAGAGCCCATAGAATTTGGCTTAAGCCCCTAGTGGACTTATGCCAACTGACCAAGTGACAGCTGCGGCAAGAGCTAGTACTTGTGCATACAGCACCGTCGCTTCCAAGTTTGTTACGAACTACCGGGTTGATAAAAGTAAAGAAGGGAGTCCCAGGAGTTGCAACATTATTGCTGCAATACTAGAGCCCACCAATGACCGTCAACTACAATGAGGCAGAGTGATGTTTTATCAAGGGACTGTGAGGTAATTATGTCAAATCTTTGAACACTTGGATTAAGATGCTATTGTGTGAAAAGCAGGTTATGCGAATAAATTAATGTTTGGGACTACGCAAAGCGAAGAGATATATAGAAGAAGAATTAGTGAAGAATTAGAAAATAGTCCCTTAATTTCACCCTCGTGGGAGAGCAAGGACGAGCTCACAAAGGTTTCTATGAGAAGTGCAGTCAGTTTGATAAGGCAGCGGATTCCTCATTTACCACCTCCACCCACACTGCCACCCACTTCACCCCCCTCACCTCCATCTCCACCCACTCCACCTTCACCACCTCCACAATTTAGTATGGCGAGTGCAATCAAACTACCAGTATTCAGAGGAGTAGGGAATTAAGATGTGGACCAATTCTGGTTCGTAGTAAGAGCAGTATGGGAAGCACAAGGAATCGTGGATGATAATATAAAAAATTCTATGCTGGTGAGTGCATTGCAGGATTGCACGTTAACGTGGTATATCAAGGCCACCTAAACGCAGGAATTGAAAAGATCCAGATTGCATTGAACAGGGAATTTAGCAGACCAAAATTAGAGACACAATCAATCATCGAGTTTAAGGAGATTGCGATGCTCATGGGTGAGACCCCATGGGATCTTGACCAAAGGTTGAAGAGTACGATCCACGAAGCCAATATGACGTTGACAGATGTGTAGCATCACGCATGGTTTATGGCCTCACTTACACCACACTTAAGGACGACGCCCTCACAGCAAAAACTTTCCACCCATGTCGAGGCGTTGGAGATGGGAATGAGGTTGCATGAGACCCCTATACAAGACCCTAGATTGGGAGTCCAATAGATCCATGCGTAGCTACAGAATCTATGTCTGACAATGTAGATTTTAAAACACAATAGGGCACCTCAGCCAGAGGCGCGCGCAGAAGTATGGTGCATAAAATGAAAAGGCCAGGGCCACGACAAAGATCATTGTCCAGTGTTCGCGAACTACTTGGCAGGAGGAGGGCCAATGCCATTAAGACCGGAGGCACAGGCGGGGCCGAGTGCGGTGTCTGGATTATGGTGCGCGATCTACCAGATAGGAGGAAAACATACCATGGATAATTGTCATCTGTTGCAGAAATATACGCAGATGTCCCAACATTTGTTTTGTAACTTATGCAAGTCGGTAGGCCATGATGAATGCACCTGCCAGAGCTATGGACTAATGATGGATCGGACTCCTGCCTACAGGGTGTAGGCCAAAACGTGAGCCCTCGACCCAAATGCAGGGATGGTGTGCACTGGGTTTCAGGGGTGTGGTCGAGGTCGAGGTGGAATGGGACCAGGAAGGGGTTGTGGCTAGATAATTTGTTACAATTGCGGAGGGCTAGGGCATTATGCCCATGATTGTACAAGCCTGACTAGGATATCATGTTGGTACCGTAATCAGTTTGATCATGAGGTGGAAGATTTCTATTCACTGATAGAAAAGATGCGCGAAAAGGGGGTACTCCGGCCCCCTCCGACCCAGAATTTACAAATGATGAGGAATGAACCACGCAAAGAAGACCCAAATGTAAACATGATGCTAAGGAGCAGTGTGACAACGGGAGACGATAAAGGGAAGCAGCTAGAAGAAAGTGCATGGGTTCATAAGGCCCCTACAAAGGAACCTGAGTTTGATTTAGAATGCGCTAAGGAGACATTTATGGAAGCTAAGAAGAGCTTCACGGAGGCCTCCACTTCAGGTCGTAAGGATCAACTAGAACCAGGGATGGATCCTTCAATGCTCACTACCTTTTTGGAAACATGCATGAAACTACTGCATGACAACAAGGCAATCAAAGGGCTACAAAAACTTATCACTAGGTGCGCAGGGTCAGGAGAACCGTGCGTGATCCGAAAACTAGGAAAGCATGCATTGCACACAGGAAGGGAGATGAGGTTAACTGTGTAAATAGGAGAGTACGAAATGGATCAGGTAATCCTGGATCTGGGCTCAAAAATGATTGTACTACCAAAGAAAACATGGGAATGCATGGGCAAGCCCTTGTTATAATGGCCCCCTATTCAGTTACGAATGGCAAGCCAACAAAATATTTTTCCCATGGGGAGATTGCAAGTGGTAGCAGTAGATATTGAGGGTGCAAGTGTGCAGGCGGATTTTGAACTGATAGATATTGTTGATGATAGCAATCCCTATCCTATGCTACTAGGAATAAATTGGGCTATTGATATGAACGGAGTTATAAATTTAAAGAAGCACAAAATGACCTTTTAGAAAAAGTCACTATGCGTAGTAGTACCACTAGACCCAGCCAAAGGAACACGATACACTGAACCAGTGTGCGACAACGATAGTGATGATAATCTCGACTGTATCGACAAAATAGTTTCATAAGGAGAGGATTGGGTGAATCCGACTAGAGATGGAAGAATTTCATGGGAGCATGAAAGCTCTTGCACTTCAGATTCAAATGAAGAGATAGAGTGATGGAAGAATCGTCTGCACGAGGTAACAACACTAAACTAGAACATGATGATCAGGTCATTGCGTTGTGTAAAAATGGAGGCAAGGGAGCTACCGACATATGATGGATTGTCAACGGTGGATGAATTTCTGAGAAAATTCGAGAGTGCAGTACCAGAACAGTAGCAGCTCGAAGTGCTGAAATGGGCACTACGCACATCACCTACATGATGGTGGGGTACGCAACAAGGAAATTTTGAAGACTAGCGTGGATGTAGAAGGATGATGTGCCTACATTTTGAAAAACCCCAACTTTGAATGAAAGCCAATCAGCTGGGGTGGAACAACTTGCGTGCCCACCTTTCCCAATGGGTACAGGCATATGTTGTACAGTCCACACAAGCGCACAACCTAGAGAATCGGAACAAACCACAGCAGCAGGAAGGGCTACGTGCGTTACCAATTCTCCACAATGAGGCATTCGATAGGGTGCATGGAGTACTGAACAAGGTTTACCAGACGAGACGAACTAATTGGGACATGTGTGTGCTAGTGGTTCGATGGGCCTATAGGACCATTTGAAAAAAATTGAGCACGGAAATGATTCCAAAGGTGTGAAACAGAGTAGAACCTAAGATTTCTTAAGGGAATACCACAAGGAATCCACATGTAATAACTCCCGCAGTTATGACAGTGCACGAAGACTAGAATGAAGGAATCACACAGCTACACGAGGACGACCATATAAGGATTCGAGAAGCCATTCAATGAGGGAACCTTAGACTTCGCGAACTCGAAGAAGATTGGGTACGTTTGGGGGAGAAAAGTATGTTGAAGGATGCTGAGATCCAAAGACAGGAAAATGAGGTCATGCAAGCATGTCTCGTCGATAAACCAAGGATGACAAGGCACGATACGGATGGTCATACCACTACATTAGAAGATTGTCGCTGAGAACTTATGATTCTGTTGCCATGGCTGAGACCGCACCTTACCAAACGCAGTAACAAGGGAAGCGCACCACATAATATGGTGCTAGGTGTCACGAGTGCAATTGAGGAGTATCCACAGACTACATTAGAAGACGAATTGAAGTCTTGCATAGGTGGTGTGACCACCTTACTAGCTGTAGGAAACATAGTCTCAGTGCTCGAGACAGTTGAAAGAGAGCGCAGGACTCTAAAAGTGTCTTTTTTGGAACTGCGCGATGAGGGAGATGTGTGCAGAATCAGCATGGTACAAGGTTCGCGCCCGCACACGGGGGGCTGCACTGCGATGCAAGTAGGCTGGGAAATAACCGTTGACGTCACTGTTCATGACGAGATGTCTAATTTAAGGCAAAAGGGAGCAGGCGGTGGGCAATTAAGACACAAATTAAGAGCTCGATTTGGGACGATCTACAGCCAAGGATGCATTAATGACTCAAAAATGGGGGGAGCAATCAAATTGAAATTCAAAAGATTCTATAAAAGTCCCAAGGTTATCCATGAGACAACACTTATTTGTTTGAGATTTGTGCTATTACGAAGAGAACAGAGTGTTGAGTGCCAAGCGGTATTTAAGCCCCCAAGTTCGCTAACAACCACATATAGTTCGAACAAGATGACAACTACCAGGAGAGGTGTGGGATTTGTAGAGAGTACCACCGAGGAAGCTACACAGAGCCCTACGGTGTAGGTGGGCGATGCGCCGGAAATTCTGAAATTGCCCTAGATGCTGATGCCCAAGAAGGATACATAGGCAGCAGGACCAGTCTGCATGTCCCCGCGAAATCAGCGGTTTGGTAAAACTTTCGATGGAAGAAAAAGGCAAGGCCGTCACCATTAAATCAGATGATGAGGAGGAGGACATACAGGCTCTAATTAACCAAACAGAGGAGAAAGAAGAGATGGAGGAGGATGTCCCTCGAATGCCTTTTGCAGTGAAGTTACCCACATAAGTCCCTCCATGGAAAGGGAAAGTTAGGGTGCGCAAAGACCTGGAGGCCACGAAGAGTGTGCTCTCGACCCCACTCCTCCCCGACGGAATTACTTTTGAAGGTCTGCCCTAGGCCAGGTACCTATCCTGAAATTTGAAGATTGGGACCTCGTGGATAGCGAGAAGTTCCCGCACATAGCGACGGAGAACTTGATGAAGCAAAATTGGGAGGGGCCAGTAATCACGCTGGAGCCACGAAAATGGTTGCGCGGTGTGGAGAAGGATGGGTTACTTCATCTACGATGGATACCCCACTTTCACCACGCGCCCATTACCATCTTCGTGATCAGGCAATTGATGTGCCTCATCCATGATGGGTACCTATGGCTGGAGGAGCCTATTTCCATCACAGCAGAGCTTATTCACCGGATTTTTCGACTTCCTTGTAAGTGAAAGAACCCCGCGATGATGGCAGGAAAAAGCATCAATTTTCTCTCGCAGAAGCCATCAAAGCTAAATACAAGCTGGAAAAGAAGAAACAAGGCTATGTAATTGTGAGTATCAAGGAAAAAGGCATGCGCATAGCCACACAGCTTCTGGCTGGCAAATTAATGCAGAAGTGTTGCACCGATGAAGTACTAGTGCCTATGGTTGTGCTGGCCGAACAATGCACGGAGGGGGTCCAGTTCAACTGGGCTGCATTCCTCTATGAGGAATTTTTGACAAACTACAAGGAGGCCCAAGAGCATGGTAAGACCTTCCACTACTCGTGGTTACTCTTATCCATCTTGCTGGTAGTGGGCGAACTACCGGAAGATAAACAGTTCTCGAATATCGAACATGACCTACTTGAGGCCGCAAAGTACACTTCGCTCTGGGCCACTAAATACGCAAAGTGGATTCACACAACGAAGGTTTTTTTGGCACTAATGGAGGCGGGCATCTGGATGTGGATTAACAGAAGGCCGCACCTATCCCCAACAATGTACAGCAGTCTGCAAAGCTTTGCAGACTTCAAGGTAGATATGCACAATGTGTATATCAAGGCATGTAAGGATTCGATGCAGACTTGGACCAAGCTTCCTTTCATCGCAATTGACAATGCCATCTTCTCTGTGCTCGACTCATGGCCTACCAAGTGATGCGCCATGGATCTTGTGGAAATAGATAGAACAATAGCAGAGAAGCAGAAGGATGCAACAAAGTTGTGTGTCACGAAGTTGGCCCAGCAGAGGTGCAATGAACAAGTAACCATGGAGGTAAGGGCAGCCTGCAAAGCAACAAAAGTAACCACAGAATAGGCAAAGGCCACTGAAAGAGCAGCAACAGCACAAGCAATAGGGGCCACTGTGACATAGGAGGAAGGAGGCCAGGACGTGTCTACAGGATAGGGACCAGATACAACAGAAGGCGTGGACCCGAGCACAATGTCCACTCAACTGAAATGGCCACACATCATGGAGTGGTCAGGTCCATGCAAGAAGGCCAAAGCTTCCAAATTGGACATCGAGCCCATTACGTTGACAGAGGGTGACCTCTATGACATTGGCGACACAGTTTGCGAGGTCACCCGGGAAGCACTCCAGGAAGCTATGACGGAGCAACAGAATGTGTTGGGGGCCCTAAAGGCGCAGCTACAGGAAGTTCAGGCATGGGCCCCACATGAAGGAATAGTCACTCCTTATGGTGCTGCAGGAACATCAACAGTGGAGCAACTGCTGCGCAAAATAATGGCAATACCATAGTTCCACCAGAAGGAGCGCTAATAGTGGAAAGTGTGGAGGACCAAGCCACGGTGGGCAGGATCAAGGGACTTGGCCTAAACTTGGTTGCCCTTCTGGGGGATACTTTATTTCAGCTACAGGACGGAGCAACAACAGAATTGTGCGTTAGGGAAGGATGTGCAGTCTAGATGCTCAGTGAACAGAGAATCAACATTGAGTAGCTTATTCTCTAGCACGACGAAGTTCTTGCGCAAAAGCAGCAGTTGGAGAAAATGGTAGAGGAAGCATGTCACTACATTCCAGAGCTAGAAATCGTGATAGACCTACCAGTTGGAGTGTGAATCCACAAATTAGCCAGTGGATTCCGCGAGGAAAAGTAAGAAGCAACGAGGGTATAGCTGAACCTCAACCTTCAGATTACTGAGCTACGATTAAAGGCACAGTCCTCTACACCCCCAGAAGTAAGGGAACAATGTGCTGGCACTATTAAAAAAGGGCTGGAGGAAATAGGACAGGTAGTATAGAACTACACCACTATGTTGGAAGAATCCTTCGCGGTCCTCACTTCATTATAGGAGGACACCAATATATGGTGCCTAGAAATGGAGGTGCGGGAGCTTCAGGTGAAATATAACAGTGTGCGTGGAACAACGCAGAGAGTTGTCTCGACCCAATGGCTTGCGAAGCTAATATAGGCAAAGGCGTTGAAGGAACAAGTGGATGCCACGCGACAGAAAGAGCCAGTCCTTAAAGCACGTGTTCATCCTTGGATTAATGAGGCCTTCCTCATCACTGCAGAAATCAAAGGAAGGCTTGCATAGATGAAGGTAATTCATGCTTTAAGACAGGGAGTTTCCCCTGATAGTGAGACTTTGGCTGAGATACTGGAGTAGATTTAGCAGATTGCAGATCATTGCGTCGTGAACCTCCAAGAAGTGAAGGAACGGTTGGAGGGGCTCTGTGCCAAGATCGCTACACCAGAAGAGTGACTCGGGACGAGTCATGATGATTGTGTTGGGAGCCTGTTGGGCATGGAATCCCCCCCCACAACAGGTTTTGGGCTCAAAGCCCAAGTTTTGGTCGAAGATGTTGTAAAACTTCGCGAATTGCAGGTGCGGAGCGCGAAGTGTGCAATTGAGTCATAGGGTTGTCTGCCTTAAACATTGTATTGAAAATTAGTGTAAAGTTGGCCTACCCATCGTCCGCGGACCATGGGATTATATAATTAGAGCGAGGCTCTAAGTTGTAAAAGTAGTCAATAATAGAGAGAGTAGCGAAGGAATGGTTCGATCTTAGAGTAGATTTCTAATTGTCTTGGGTTGTAGTAGTAGGAAGAGGCTTTGTAGCTAAGTGTGCAGAGGCCTAGTAGAGTCTGCAGCTAAGTGCGTGGACCCCTGTAGCTGAGTGCGCAAGGTGGAGTCGAGTCTATAATCAGGAACATAAAGCTAACAAAGAGAAATTTATCCTAATTCTGTGTAATTTTTGTGCATTTTCTTCTTTATGTTTATATTCGTTTATGTATTGCATGCATCGATATATGATGTAATAACCATAAATCTCACACACACTAGTTAAATAATCGTTTAAATAGAAAGGAACTTGGGTATTATATCGGTCACGCCCCAAGTAGGGCTATTCGGAAGCCAAACCGCAGGTCACGAAGGGATCTCAAGTGCGTGCAGCAACAGGTCAGATCGCGGACCTCTAGAAGCCCATTAGACATCCCCAGGGTGCAGAAACCTGGTTCTAACACCCTCCCATACTACTTCAGGTGAGACTTCAGTCCACGCTCCATGGGATGTTGCCAAAAGGGCCACTAGTACGAGGATTTGCTTGCTTAAATCACCTTTGAACTTGGGTCAGGCCCCACTAAGCGAACAATTTAGATCTCCTAGTTGAGGACTTATTTCTATTTAGGAGTTCCCTCTTAAAAACATGGTATCTTCATTTTGAATCTTGATGTTGTTTTTTCCCATCTCCTCCAACAACAAGGATGTTATGCTCTTAACCTGCAAAAAGATACCCAAATACAGAATATGCGAAGAAAGATACCCAAAACATAGAATAATGAGAGACAACAGCAAATATTTTATTATTCAGAAAGCAATGTTCACTGGCCTCTACGAGGGGGCAACCTCCAATAGAGCAGAGCTCGATACAAAAATAAGACACGATGCTCCTCGCAGGGAGTCTCTATCCTTTATATATGACTCATACATGCAATACCACAGATCAATACCATGGGTTTTATTAATACCATCTATCTAATACTACGACCCATTTGCAACTAACTGTGGTCCCGTCATTAATTGCGGGTTAACCACTTACAATTATTAATATGGGCTTTATTCTCTTGACTATGACTTGATCCCATTACATAAATAAGGGGGTTAGGGTGGGACCCTAACATGCCCTCCCCCTTAAGACTAGCCTTGTCCTCAAGGCTGAAGCTGTGGAAACTGCTGAAGAATAGTGGCTCGTTCCCAAGTTGCATCTTCCGGAGAGGAGTCTTTCCACTTGAAGAGGACTTCCCTAATCATGCGGCCCATCAGGTGCCTGTCTCATGTGTCTAGGACCTATTCAGGTTGGAGACAAATTGACCTTTCTTTGTCCAATTCAGGTAGACTGATTTGAATTCTGCAATTGTTCCCAATCACTTTCTTGAGGCATGAGACATGGAAAATTGGATGGATTTTTGCAGTAGGTGGCAAAGCCAACTTGTAAGACACTTCTCCAATGCGCTGAAGTACTTGATATGGTCCGTAGAATTTTGGGGATAGTTTCTGACAACCCTTGTCTTTGAGTGATGTTTGCTTATATGGTTGCAGCCTCAAAAAGACTTGATCCCCTTCTTGAAATTGGCGCTCTGAGCAATGTTGGTCTACCTGTTGCTTCATGCAGTTTTGAGCTTGATGAAGATTCTCTCTAAGATGGGTGAGCATGGTTGCGCGGTGTTGTAGGAGTTGATCCACTGCTTGTACTTTTGAGCACCCCTTGATATAAGAAGTAGGGGAAGGAGGGAGTTGACCATATATTGCCTCATAGGGAGTCATTTTGGTGGTTGCATGATAGTTGGTGTTATACCACCATTCAGCCAGAGGTAACCACTATACCCAAAGATTTTGCTTTTCTGAAGTGAAACACCTAAGGTAGGTTTCCAGACATTTGTTGACCGCTTCAGTTTGACCATCCGTTTGTGGATGATAGGAAGTACTGAGTTTTAGTTGAGTGCCTTGTATCCTGAAGAGTTCCTACCAAAAATTACTGGTGAAGATCGGGTCGCGATCGAACACAATAGAAGTGGGCATGCCATGCAATTTGAAGATCTGATCCATGAACGATTGAGCGACCAAAGTTGGTGTAAACGGGTGGGGTAGGGCATAGAAATGAGAATACTTCGAAAGTCTGTCCACAACCACCATGATGACTGACTTGTTTCCTGACTTTGGAAGACCTGTAATGAAATCCATAGAAACCTCCGTCCAAATTGATGCTGAGATGGGCAACGGTTGTAATGTGCTTGGTGTGTTGACGGTCTCCCCTTTGTGGCGTTGACAGACATCGCATTCTGCTACGAAAGTAAGGATGTCCTTTTTCATGCCTGTCCAAAAAAATGATCTTCTGGTGCAAGCATACGTCTTCTTAAAGCCTGAATGTCCTGCAATGGGGGATGAGTGCAATTCTACCAAAATGCGACTTTTGAGGATGGATGTTGGTGCTATTATGACTCTGTCCCTATAGCGAAGAATCTCATCCTACCACGAGTAGCCCTTGGTGGAATTTGGATCTACCTGCAATTGAGAAATGAGTTGGGAGAGCCCAGGATGTGAAAACCATTCCCTGCAAGCCTCTTCAATCCATTATGGAATGGGGAGGGAAATTGCTAGCAGAGTACTTTCCTCCTCAAATTGGCGAGATAATGCATCTGCTACACTATTTTATTTCCCTTTCTTGTAAATGATCTCATAATCATATCCCACAATTTTGGCGAGCCATTTATTTTTTTTGGGGAGGATAGGCGTTGCTCCAAAAAATATTTAAGACTGTGATGATCTGTGAGGGTTTGGAAATGTCGCCTCAATAAGTAAGGTCGCCAGGTCTCTACTACATGTAAGATGGCCATCATTTCCTTCTCGTAGGTAGATTGGCCCAGATTCTTCCCACTTAGTTGTTGGCTTGTGAAGGCCAAAGGTCACCCTTCCTGCATTAAGACCGCCCCAATACCTGTACCCGAAGCATCACATTCAATGACAAAAGAATTGGTGAAGTTAGGTAGTGCTAAGACTGGAGTGGAACACATGGCATTTTTGAGAGCTGTAAATGCCTGTTGTGCTTCCTCATTCCAGAAGAATGAATTTTTCTTCAAGAGTTGAGTGAGGGGCTTCGCTATGCGACCATAGTTGCGGAAAAATTTACGATAATAGCCTGTGAGACCCAAAAATCCTCTCAAGCTCTTCAAGGTCTTAGGTTGAGGCCAATCCTGCATTGCCTGGATCTTTTTGGGGTCCACCTTGACACCTTCACGCCCCACAATGTGGCCCAAATACTCAACTTCTTCCATGCCAAATGAACACTTGGACATCTTGACAAATAATTTATGCTTGCGGAGCAGTGGCAAGAGTAGATCTACATGTTGAAATTGTGCGGCCCAAGTGCAACTATAGATGAGGATGTCATCGAAGAAGACAAGGACAAATTTCCTGAGCTATGGTTTGACAATGTGGTTCATAAGGCTCTAAAAAGTAGAGAGGGCATTACAAAGACAGAATGGCATGACCAGGAACTCATAATGGCCTTCATGAGTTCTGAAAGCAGTCTTTGGAATGTCGACTTCCTTCATGCGAATTTGGTGGTAACCTGAGCGAAGATCCAACTTAGTGAAGAATTGAGCCCCATTGAGTTCATCCAGCAAATCGCCAACCACTGGAATGGGAAATTTATCTTTGATTGTCAGCTTATTGAGGGCCCTGAAGTCTGTACACATCCGCCACTCCCCATCTTTCTTGAGCACCATGACCACCGGTGATGAATAAGGACTAATGCTGGGACGAATGACACCTGCTTCCAAAGGTTCCTTGATTATTTTTTCTATTTCATTTTCTTGGGTGAACGGATATCTATATGGGCGCACATTTGGGGGTTGGGCCCCTGGAACCAAGGTGATTCTATGATCATGTTCCCCTCTCGAGGGTGGAAGCTCATAAGGCTTGTCAAAGACCGGCATATGCTTATTTAAAATCTGTTGCATCTCGGGATGAATCGGCAGAGACTTGGTTTCGACTGCCTGGATGGCATTAAATTGAGCTATAACTCCATGATGGCCATTTTTTAGCAATTTTTCCATCATATGCGAGATGATGATAGAGGGAGCTCCCGCCTGGAGTCCACGGAGGGTATGTGTGGAGTTGTTCTGCTTAAAACTCATATATAACTCCTGGAAATCCATTGTGATTGGCCCAAGAGTGCGGAGCCATTTAGTACTGAGGACAATGTCTCATCCTCCCATGTGTATGGCAAACATGTGGGTTTTCAACTGATAATTCCCCATTTGAAGTTTGACATTTTCACAGCGGCCTTCACATTTCATTGTGCCCCCATCCACAATTTGGACTTGGAAGTTAGAAACTGCTCATACAAAATAATGCACTGCTTCTGCGACTTTTTGATGGATGAAATTATGTGTACTTCCACTATCAATCAAGACTACTACTAGGCAATGTTTAATAAAACCTCTGATTTTGAGAGTTTGAGGTGAAGAAATCCCTGCCAAAGCGTGCAGCGAAATAACTGGTTCGTTAGAGACATTGTCCTTTTGGTTGTTCTCTTCTAGCACCTCATGTTCCTCAAGTGGTGGATCTTCCTATGATGAGCTGTAGTCAGTGGCATCAATTTGAAAAAATTTGGGCTCCTTGCATTTAGGACCTGGGGAGTATTTTTCATCACAGTAGTAACATAATCCTTGCTTTCTTCTTTCAGCCATTTCTGCAAGTGACACCTTTTGGACCTTAAGTGTTTGATTCGTGTTGGGAGCCTGTGGGGGGCGACCTTTAGCGGAGAAAGTTGGGTGGCTATACTGGGCTGCTAATGCACGTTCCACGTTACGAGCTACCTTGCAAGCCTCCGTCCATGTGGGAGGGTGGTGCAGTAGGACTTGGGCTTTTATGGCTTCTTTAAGACCGCTGATAAAACATTCTGTGTAGAACACATCTGAGAGACCCCAAGTGCGGAAGGCTAAGGCTTCAAAGGCTGTAATATATTCATCCACTGTGCCAGTTTGTCGGAGCTTAGTAGGATGACCCAAAAAAGAAGATTCCTGGTCAAAGCGGTCTATAAGAGCTTTTTTGAATTTGGTCCAAGCCCGAAAAGGTCCATTGCAACGTTGATGCCATTCCCACCATTGCCACCTTTCATTGTCCAAGTACATGCTCCCCACCATAAGCTGAGTCTCATCATCTAAGATTTTATTCAGATTGAAATACTGCTCCATTTGTGTTATCCATGCTACCGGGTGAGAACCGTCAAATTTATGCATATCCAACTTGGGAGGTCACTGACGGGATTATTGGTGGTTGCGGCAGACGTGAGGAGAGTGGCTAGACTCACCCTCACTGTGTCCATTTCCATTATACACCTCCTCGTGGGCTTCCTCCTTGCCCTTCTAGATTATGCTCGGGATCATGCTATTTAGTTGGTCAAGCTAAATTCGGAGGGATTGCAAGGATTCTTCAAGTTTGTCCATCATTTCATTGGCCATAGCTTGAGCTCTAGTTTCTATCATGCACCGACCTGATGTTCTTGAAAATTGGGACCGCCTAAAAAAAATTTTCACTAAGAATTGAATGGTACCACCGTGCTCAGCTTGTCGTCCTGATTCTGATGGGCTAGATCACCAAAAAGCGCCTCAGAAGATCTCAGACTTTTTTTTTTTCCTGAAAACTCCTAATGGAGTTTTACTCCTTCCTTATGAATACGGCAGTCACCAAATCTTCAAAATGTCAATGCTGCCAAAAGTCCTACGAAAATTATACCCCGGTATAGGAACCCCACACAACTACTTAGATCTGGTGGATCTGAGAGATCTGAATGGTGGATCGGATATCTCTAGGGGGCGGAATAGACTGCTGTTGCAGATCTGATGGATCTGATAGATCGGAATGGCTGTTCTGGAACTGCGGGACTGATGTCTGCTGCTGCTGCACCTCTTTGCGCATTGATCTGGTAGAGATGATGCGTGATCCCCAGATAGAAAAGGGAACTATGGTCTCAAGGAGTGTCAGGTGCTACAGATCACAATATACATAAGGGTCTGACAGTAGTACTAGGCCCAATGTTTCAAGGCTCTAACTAAGGAGGATCAACCATACCCTTAGCCATACAACCCGACTACCTTATCGTACGGGTGAGTAATCTCTCCGAGTGTTGTTCTCGGTGTACTGTAGCAGAAAGACGGCCGACAGTTTATCTATGGCGAGGTTGCAGAGGAGCTAAGGGGCTTCCGATATACCCAGAAGGTACTTGGAAGACATTCCGTATGCGGTTATGTCTAATGCGCTACTACTCGAAGGGATACCCACAGGGGTTACAAGGGAGTCCAACAAGCGTGACCACCTCTTGTATTTCCTGCGTGCATGCCTCCCCAAATCAGCAGGTTTATGCGCTCAACGACAGATCCCGTGGTTTAAAGACGCCGGAACACGTCTCTAGCCAAAAAAATTTTTGCTAAGAAATGGAGATCCCACTGGCCCTGGAATGTGCTCTGATACCACTTGTTATTCTCTTAACCTACAAAAAGATACCCAAATACAAAATATTTGAATAAAGATACCCAGAACATAGAATAATGAGAGACAACAACAAATATTTTATTATTCAGAAAGCAATGTTCACTGGCCTCTTCAAGGGGGCAACCTCCAATAGAGCAGAGCTCGATACAAAAATAAGACATGATGCTCCTCGTAGGGAGTCTCTATCCTTTATATATGACTCATACATGCAATACCACGGATCAATACCATGGGTTTTATTAATACCATCTATCTAATACTACGCCCCATTTGCAACTAACTGTGGTCCCGTCATTAATTGCAGGTTAACCACTTACAATTATTAATATGGGCTTTATTGACTCTTGACTATGACTTGACCCCATTACATAAATAAGGGGGTTAGGGTGGAACCCTAACAGAGGATGAGACTATTTCATCAAATTTTAAGGTAGTTGCATTATTACCTATGGAAGAAACCAGACTACCCAATGAGTCTCATAGAGAATATAAAAAAATAATGCACTTATCCTCATTTAAAATATTAATATTAAGAGATAATAACTGACTTATCACAGTATTGAAGGTGTTCAAATGTTCTATCACTTAGTCTCCATCTTTAATCCTTGGATTATACACCTTGTTCCATAGGAACAATTTATTTACAAGGTATTTAGATTGATACAAATTATTTAATTTGTCCCATAAAGGATTTGTTGTAGCCTCTCTAGAAACATTTGTTAATACTGAATCTTAGACACATAATTATATTGTACTGTTTTTCTTCCTATACAAAATAGTCCAATATTTTGTTGACATTATTATTTCCTTAGTACCTGGATCCATAACAATCCACTAATATTTATCTACTAATATTTTTGAGCTTCCCTAATTCAAAAATTGGTCAATTGAACTTCTCAATCTCTATATTTTCAATTTTTTCTGTTTCCTTTTCACCACAAGGTTTGATCCTACGTATCCCCCACTATAACAGGGTCTCTTATAGGCTCAAGCCAAACCCCTCAGCCACAAAGGCATCCCATTAATCCAAAACCACTCTAATACCAAATGTAGGTTTTAAATTTGCAAATAGTATTTGCAAACAAATTATTGAAATAGAACAGAAAATATACAATGGAAATCATAGAAAATATACACAGATATTTTCTCCTGGAACCTAAAATTTTTCATTATGTTCCTTTACAATGTTACAATACATTATATACATGTTGTAGCAATAATAAATCCCCATTCCATTAACCATTGATTAGAATATAAAAATAGTTCCTTTAACTGGATCTAGAAAACCATGGGCAAAACCACCATGTGCCTGCAAATTGTGGCTGCAAAAGCCGCTCGAATATTTATTTATTAATTTTTTTTCAAGTCGTTCCCCCATACTTTGTACAAGGGGGCTATTGCCCCCTACAAAATCCGAGAGAGGGCGGGGGGGGCTATCTCCCTCCCTTGTGAATTCCCAATGCACTCGATGTATCTCTTTGAAATATGGGGCTCGTTGTGCAAATAATATAACACATACCCAATAGGTGTCCCCATGTCATCTACTAATTCCATGGTATCAAATTTTCAAAATTTTATGATCTTTTTCTAAATTTTTGGCTAAGTATTGGTAAGAGGTCATGAAGCAGGAGAATAGTTTTATAGTACAAGTGTGCTTTAGAGTGGAAGCAATACATTGTAATTGTTTATCTTTCTCATCGGGATTACTACAAAGCAGAGGAGGGGTTTTTCTAGTTTGGGTTTCCCTATAAAATCATTGTGTTCTTTGTGCTTTGATGGTTGCATGTTATTGCATGTGTTTCTATCGTGTGTTTTCCTTTCCGCAGAATGGTAAAATAAATTTTTGTCTCTTTATTTCATTTGGATTTCATTATGAGTAAAAAAATTATTGCAATTTATACATGGTATTAAAGCCTCAAAAGAGTACATAAAAGCCTTGTTCCAAACATTCTCTCAGAGAAATTGTGATTTGCAAAGATATTTGGTGTAGATTCTCTTCAGTGTAGGAAAAAATTCTTTTAGTAGATTGAGGCTGGAGTATGCATTTGAGGGAACCTATAATGATTGTGTTTGTAAAGATAGGATCGAAGTTTTCTTAGATGATAATGGATTATGGGAATATACACAAACTGATATTCCCAAACTAGCAACATCAGATGCATAAGCACTTGTTGAGTGGAATAAAGATAAAACAAGAGTCAGGAGGATTATTCTGGAGGGTGTCAAAGATCATGTGGTTTAGAACTTGTATGGAAAGGAGACTCCTTTTGTAATGTGGAAAAATCTCATAGATCTATTCCATAGAAACAATGATGATAGGAAATTGGGATTGATAGATAAACTCAGGAGCATTTGAATGCAAAAAAATGAAACCATTCCACAATACCTCTCCAGATTCACTCAAGATAGAGATGAACTTGGAGGAGATGAACGAGATCTCGAGCTACTGCTACGTCTTCTCTCTCATTGGGTACTTCTTCTCCTCTTTGCTCAACATCTTTTTTTAATTCATCTATTTCTACACAACACTTTCATGTTACATTTGTATCCATCCCTAGAATTTCATCATCCCCCTTACCATGCCCTCTGGACCTCCATGCTCCATCTATCTCCACCACTATGCCCCCTATACCTGGCCTGGATATTGTTCCTTCTCCGGAGCACCCAGCCACCTCTCGTCACACTCACTCTTACAACCTCCTCTCCTGGGTATCCCACCCCCCTGAAGATGTTGGGATCATGTTAACTAGTCCTCCAAAATCTATCAAGTTATCGAAGGGTTATCTTACATGAATATCCTCTCTCTGGATAGAGACGATCCCTCTAGCCCAAGAGAGTGGGTCTAACTACAAATGAGACAATCTAACACAAGTTCACTTAGATTGAGAATGGATAATATCCTACCTCTTATATCTCTTATCCTTGGTCGATGATGTCCTTGTTTATTTGCTCCAATGATCAGCTCCTTACTTGTTAATCAAACACCTGAAACAAATAGACAAGAAACCAGTGCACACATGATAGCATACAATAGAGTTCAATCTACTTAAGAGGTAAGGATTCTTAATCTACCAAATATAGTATTTCAATTGATATAGGAAACAAAATATCAGTTGTATTATTATGACAAAAGGGAAAGTACAACCTTCGCCTTAGCATTGCAGGTTTCCTTCGATGGGTCCAGATCCCAAGCATCACTCTAACATCTCCTCAAAGACCTCAATCATGGGAGTTTAAGGTCTCTTTCTCCTTGTTCACACCAAAACATTTTGTTGGCTTGTTGGGGCCTGACCCAGGTTCAGAGATGATTTATCCAAACAAATCCTGGTACTATTGGCCCTTTCAGCAACATTCCGCAGAGCGCAGATTGAGGTCTCATGGGAGGGTACTAGAACTAGGTTTCCACACCCTAGAGATGTTTGATGAGTTCAAGTGATCTGCGGTTCGACCTTGCGTGCACATTGCTACGCGCAATTACCCGTACCTCGCAACATGAGACACTGCCTTCACGCAATCTTACTCAGGGGTTGAACATTGTTATTACCCAAGTCCTTACTAGTATTTCACCGTTAATCGATTAACTTAGCTTATTTTCATGTGTAAAGTATACTTAGCCATATAAATCATTCATACAAGTGCACGCAGTAAATAAACAACATATTTCCAATGGATATCAAACATGTAATAACTCAAGAACAGATGCACAGAATTTGGATAAAACTTCTTTTATTATTTTCTTCTCTGGTTATAGACTCGTCTCCGCTCTGCGCACCCAGCGGCAGACAACTAGGCCTCTGCGCACTCAGCTGCAGAGCCTTCTCCTACTCTACGACCCAAAACACACTTAGAATCTTGCTCTTTTCTTCTACTTCTCTATCTATTAGATTCCATTCCTTGAATGTCTCTTTACAACTTAGAGCCTCGCTCTATTTATACAATCGCATGGTCCGTGGACCATGGGTAGGTCGAAATTACATTCAAAACTTAGGGCAGACAACCCTAAGACTCTAACATACATTTCGCGCTTTGCGCCCACAATTTGCGGAGTCTTTACAACCATATCAAGTCAAAACTTGGGCTTTGAGCCCCAAAACATGCCTTGGGGGGATTCCATGCCAAACAGGCCCCCAACACAAATATTGTGACTCACCTTCGAGTCACTCTGTCAGCGTAATGATCTTGGCGCGGAGTCCCTCCAACTGTTCTTGAATTGTATTGATGGCTACATCGCACTGAGTTGCTGCTTACTGAACCTGGTGCATCCGTTCTTTTGATACCTCTGTGTCTAGCATGCTTCCCTGCATGTACGCGTGCATCCCCTGTATGTGTGCGAGCTTTCCTTTGATATTCGTCATGATTGTGAAGGCCTCATCAATCCATGGTTGAGTGTGTGCTTTGAGAACTGCTTCCTTATGTCGCGTCGCAACCACCTACTCCTTCAGTGCCTTAGCTTGCTGCATCCTCGCAAGTCGCTGAGTGAGCACTATTGTCTACACAGTTCCTCAGACACTGTCATATTGTTGTTGGAGTTCTCATGCCTCTATCTCTAGGCAGTGGATGTTGGGGTCCTCCTGCAAAGTCGTGAGGACCTCAAGTGCTTGTTCCAACATGCTAGTATAGTCTTGTACTACACCCCAAATTTCTTCCAACCCTGCTGCGATAGTGCTAGCACATTGCTCTCTGAATTCTAGGGGAGTGGAAGGCTACGACTTCAACCACAGCTCGACGATCTGAAGATTCCGCTCCAGCTAAACCTTTGTCATTTCTTCCCTGGCCTCACAGACTCCGATTGCGAATCTGTGGATCCACACCTCCACCGATAGATCTACTAGGATGACCAGCTCCGAGATGCGTCGACAAGCATCATCTACCATCTGCTCCAAGTGTTTCTTTTGTGACACCAATTCGTCGTGCTACAAGGTGAGTTGTTCCATGTTTATCCTCTGTTTGCTAAGAACTTGGATCGCGCGACTCTCCCTAGCTTGCAACTCTACCGTTATCTCATCTTGTAGCAGATACAGTGCCTTTCATGGAAGGGAAACCAAATTAAGGCCAAGGCCTTTCAACATGTTAACCAGAAATCTATCGGTTGCATTCATTGCGAGTAGGGTCCCTTCTAGCAACACTACCGTGTTTTCCATCCATGTATGCAACATCTGCTCTGCTGCCGAGGATCCTGCTGTGAGGTGGGTAGAGAGGGTACCCACCTAAGGGGGACACACTTGTAACTCTTGCAACTACGCCTTGAGGGCCCCGAACATATTTTGGGGCTCCTACATAAAATCCTGAAGTGCTTCATTGGTGACATCGCAGACCGTCTTGCTGATATCATGGAGATCACCTTCGGTTAAGGTGATCGGGTCAATGGGAAACTTCAACGCCTTGACCTTCTTCCATGGTCCCGCTCTCTCTGCGATACGTGGGCACTTTAACTGTGTGAACGTGGCCCCTGGGTCCACACTCCCTTCTGTTGTTTTTGTTTCTTCTATCTCCTGCCCCTGTGAGGACGTTGCCTGGTCCTCATCTGCCTTCATTGTTTCTTCTTCTGCCGCCTGTGCTACTGCTGTTACATCTGCAACCTTTTTCTATTTTGTGGCTTTTTGTGTTGCTTCCCACGCTACCCTTTCCTTAGCTGCTGCGGTTTCCTTCTGGCTTTTCTCGGCCAATTGTGTGATGTGCAGCTTGTCATCTTCCTTCTTCTTCAGCGCTGCCACCTTCTCAAGTTCTGTCAGATCTGGGGCACGCCATTCTAGAGGCCATGTCTCCAAGACAGTGAAGATGGCATCATCAGTGGCTATAAAAGGGAGCTTCATCCACTGCTTCATTGTATCCTTACGCGCCCTGATGTATACATTATGCATGTCGGCTTTGAATTCGGCAAAGCTCTGCATATTGTTGTACATCGTAGGTGACAAGCATGGCCTCCGATTGATCCACATCTGAATGCTCATCTCCATGAGCACCCAGAATATTTTGGTGTCGCGTATCCATTTAACATCCTTTGTGGCCCAGAGCAAAGCATACTTCACGACCTCTGATAATTCTCTATTAATGTTGGGGAATTGACTGTCCTCCGACAGTTCCCCTGCTACGAGCATTATGGATAACAACAACCACATGTAGTGGAAGGTTTTACCCTGCTCCTGGGCTTCGCGACAGTTCTTCAAAAATTCCTCGCAGAGGAATTTGGACCAGTTGAACTAGACCCCCTCCACGCATTGCTCGGCCAGTGTGACTACCGGTGCCAGTACCTCATCGGTGCGACACTTCCTCATAACTTTTATGGCCAAGAGTTGGGTTGCTACGTATACCACTTTGGCATTGATGTTGGAGATAGCTTAGCCCCTTTTCTTCTTCTCCAAGTTTTATTTTGTCTTCATGGCTTCTGCAAGGGCCAAATCACTGCCCTTTCCTTCGGCTATGGTTGCGGGGTCCTTTCCTTTGTAGGGGAGCCAAGAAATGCAGTGAATGAGGTCTGCTGTGATGGGAATAGGCTCCTACAGCAATAGATACCCATGATGCACCAGGAAAAGCAGCTTCCTGATGATGAAAATGGTGATGGCTGTGTGGCAGAAATGTGGTATCCATAGTAAGTGCAGTAACCCAGCCTTTTCCACACCGCACATCCATTTCCGTGGCTCTAACATTGTCACCACCCACTTAGTGTTCTGCTTCATGAGGTTCCTGATCTCTAAGTGTGATAACTTATCGCTATCAGCGAGGTCCCAATCTTCAAACTTCATGGTTGGCACGCGGCCCAGGTGCATGCCTTCAAACACTATGCTGTCTGGGAGGAGCGGAGTCTGGAGTGAACTCTTGGTTTCGTTTACGTCCTTTGGCAGTTTGGTATTCCATTTCCGCAGGGGG
Source organism: Pinus tabuliformis (assembly GCA_031772625.1). NCBI lineage: Eukaryota > Viridiplantae > Streptophyta > Pinopsida > Pinales > Pinaceae > Pinus > Pinus tabuliformis. The sequence goes on from CM062809.1 coordinate 1,187,951,670, forward strand.
ACATATGCAGGTAGTTTTGTTGCAGAGCATATAGGTTGAATATCCTCCTCCATATCTTTGTCTTCTTCCACTGTGATAATAAGGGCCTATAAATCTTCTTCTTCCTCATTTGTGACGACCGTGACAACTTTTCCTTTATTGGCCATTGATAGCTTACTGTATAGTGGGTTCCTCGGGGACATGCGTACGGGGGCCATTTCTTTTTTACCTTTCTTGGGCCTGGGCGTTCGCAGTGATTTGGGGATTTCTGCCACAACCCCGGCGCCTTCTGGAACATCCTCCACCATTGGGGTCTGCGCGGCCTCACCAGTAGTTACCTCTTCGACTTCCAAACCATCCTTGGTTGCTGTCATCGTATCTAGATTGTATTCTATCGCTCACAAACTTAGGGGTTCAATTATCGCTTGCCTCTCAACATTTAGTGCTCTGCTCAAGTGCTCAATTCTCAAATGACTAAGTGTTGTTTGTTGGCCAGCCCTTTGTGTTTTGTAGCACCTTTTGAATTCAAATTCAACCATTCCCCCCAATTTCGAGCCATTAATTCTTTCTTGGCAACAGATTTTCCCAAATCTTTCCCATAAATTGCGTCTTAAATTCCCACCGCCTGCTCCATTTTGCCTCAAATCGAGCATCCCATCATGAATAGTGACTTCAATGGTCACTTTCCGGCCAATCCACGTGGTAGTGCAGGCCTCTGTGCATGGTCACAGACCCTTTGATTCTTTGCTTCTAAGTGCATCCCCAATATCACGCAGCTTCCGAGAAAAATAGTTTATAGTCCCGCACTTCCTTTCAACTACCTGGAGCGCTAAGATTGTCCTTCCTACAGCTAGTTAGGTGGTCGCACCACCCATGTGGGGCTCCATCCCATCCTCCACCATGGTTCACAGAGAATCCCCACCTTCCATAGTTGTGGTCAGCCTCATGCACTTTACTACTTGCAACGCGCTACCCTAGTCGCTATGTTTGGCGATATGCCATCCAAGCCAAGGCAGCAGGCTAACTAGTTCACAACAATAGTTCTCCAACTTGTCAGTATGATCGTATGCACCTTGCCTTACCACCCTTAGTTTTTCAATGGGAAATGCTTCCTTTATTTTGTCTTCTGGCTTATTGACCTCTGCGTCCATCGAAGTGCTTTTCTCCCTTAGTCGTACCTGGTCTTTTCAAGTTCACGAAGTCTAAGGTTTCCCTGTCAGATTTCTTCCTCAAATCTTATGTGTCCTGTTTCTCGCGACTGTGTGATTTCTTCGTTCTAGGCTTCATGGACTATCATATCTATGGGTGCTGGTATTCGTAGACTAGGCTTCGCATGCTCCATAGGGATCATAGCCCCTGCTTCATACTTCAGCTTCGAAAGTGCTGGTGTGGTCAAGGTTTTGCACATGGTCCTATAAGCCCATAGAACTGTTAGTATGCACATGTCCCAATCAATGCATCTCACATGGTGGATCGTGTTCAACACTTCACACACCTTGTCAAAGGCTTCCCGGTGTATAATCTTCCGTGTGCTTGGTCGTATCATACTTCATTGTTTGCGCCTTCATCGTGTCTGCTCCTGCTTGTTGTTCCTATTTTCTATCGTGAGGACAGTGTGCGTTCAGGTTACATACCATACGCCGGTACCCATCTGGAGAGGTGGGCATGTAGGTTGTTTCGTCCATCATACTTGGCTTCCATCTATAGCTAAGGCTTTCCAAACCATATAAGCATCACTATTCTGCATTTTTGCCAGTTCTCAAAACTTCTTTGATGTGTATCACACCATCTTGCACGCGTAGCGCGTAGTTCCCATTTCATAATGTCAAAACGCTATTGTTCTGGCACTGCTCTTTCAAATTTGTTCAGGAAGTCATCCACCACTGCTGTTATGCAGCACAGTGATCTTACCACCATGTTGCAATTGAGTGTGGTTACCTCGTGTAACTAGTTCTGCCATTGTTCTATTTCCTCATCCGAATCTGATTTGTAGGAGCTTTCATGCTCCCATGAAATCTCTCCATCCGCTGTTGGATTCACCCAGTCCTACTCCCATGCGGTGATTTTGTAGATACAGTCTATATCATCATTACATACTGGCTCTGTGTAGCACAATCCTTCCGTAGGGTCTAAAGGTACCACTACGCGCAGTGAATTTTTCTCAAAAATCATTTTATGCTTCTTCAGATTTATTATCCCATTCATATTAGTGGCCCAATCTATTCCAAGTAGCACGGGATAGGGATTGATGTCATCGACAATCTCTATTACTTCAAAATTTGCAAGCGCGCTAGCACCTTCGATGTCTACTGTTATTCCTTGCAACCTTCCCATTGATAGGATCTTCTGCTGGTAAACCATTCACAATTGAATAGGGGACCATTGCAACATGGGCCTGCCCATGCACTCCCATGTCTGCTTTGGCAGTATGTTCGCATCCAATCCTAAATCCAGAATCACTTGATCCATTTCATATTCCTCGATTTGCATAGTCAATCTCATCCCCCTTCCTGTTCGTGTTGTGTGCTTCTCGAGCTTCCGGACTACGCGTTGTTCTCCTGAACCAGCGCACCTAGTGATGATCTCATATAGTCCCTTCACAGCCTTACTATCGTGCAGCAGCATCATGCATGTCTCTAGAAAGGTAGTAAGCAATGACAGGTCCATCTCCGGTTCTAGTTTGTCTTTACTACCTAAAGTGGAGACCTCCGTGAAGCTCTTCTTAGCTTCCATGAATGTCTCCTTTGCATGCTCCAAATTGAACTCTAGTTCCTTTGTACGAGCCTTGTGAACCCAAGAACTTTCTTTGGGTTGCTTTCCCTTGTCATATCCTGTCGTAATACCGCTTCAGAGCACGATGTTTACATTCAAGTCCTCTTCGCGCGGCTCAGACCTCATCATTTGCAGATTCTGAGTCAGGGGAGGCTGGAGTATTCCTTTATCATGCAACTTTGCTATCAGTGTGGGGCAATCCTCCATCTCATGATCAAACTAGGTACAATATAAACATGATGCCCTCATCGGATTTGTACAATCGTGGGCATAATGCCCTATCCCTCTACAATTGTAACAAATCAGCTAACTGTGACCCCTTCCTAGTTCCATTCCACCTCAGCCTCGTCTGCGCCCTTGAAATCGAGCATGCATCATCCCTATATTTTGATTGAGGGCTTGTGTTTTGGTCTGAACTTTGTAGGCAGGAGTCTGATCCATCATCAGTGCATAACTTCTACAAGTGCATTCATCATGGCCTACTAACTTGCATAAATTATAGAACAACTGCTAGGACCTCTGCGTATACTTTTGTAATAGGTGACAGTTATCTATAGCGTGCTTCCCTCTTGTTTGAAAAATCATGCACCATAATGCAGGCACTGTGCTCGGCCCTGCTTGTGCCTCTGGTCTTAATGGCATCGGCCCTCCTCCCGCTAGGCAGTTCGTGAAGACTGGACAATGGTCCTTGTCATGCATCTGGGCTTTGCATTTTATGCACCATACCTCCTCGCATGCCTCTAGTCGAGTTGTCCTTTCCTATTTCGAACTCCGCATTTCCAAACACAAATTTTTCAGTTGCGTGTGGATTTGTTGGACTCCTAGGCTAGGATCTTGTATTAGGGTCTCGTGCAGTCTCATTGCAATCTCCAAAGCTTCGTTCTGGGTGGATAACTTATGTTGCGACAGCACTGTCCTTAGATGCAGTGTTAGTGACGCTACAAACCATGTGCGGTGTTGCCCATCTGTTATGAAACCAACTCAAAAAAAGATAGAAAAGATAGGTGAACGCCTTAGAAATAATCCTCTTCGAGGGGGAAACCTCCTTTACATTACACAAATGAACAATTCTTGGATGATACAAATGACAAGACCTCCTTTCTATATATAGGAGTCTAAGGGGTCATAACATAATCAGAGCCAATAGAACAATAATAATCTAAAGGCACAATAATAACAATAGTGGGCTTCTATGGGGCATAATAGTAACAATATGGGGACTACATGGGTACAACAATATAATAAGGGGGTTGTACTAATAACAATAAGGGGTTACACTAGTAGTATAGGGGCCTAACATGCCCCTCTCCTTCAAAAAGTGTTGTCCTCAACACTTGAGTAGTTCTTGATGCTTTTGTATAAAATTCTTGTCCTCCCATGTGGAATCTTCAGCGGGTAAGTTCTTCCACTTGATGAGATACTCTGAAATTGATTGATTTCGTAGCTATCAGGTTTTTGTTTCTGTGACTGCTCCAGGTTCCAATATGATTTTTCCTTCCTCTTCAAGTTCTCACAATATTGTTTGAATTGGGATCTTTTGTAACTTTTTCATGAGTGGCCACACTTCTTCATCCTTCTTCCATTCATCCCTTTCTTCGTTTATCCAATCTGGTTGGATAATAGAAATAGCACAAAACAATCCTTCCACATCCTCACCATTTCTTTAGAGTGCATCTGCAACAAAATTTTGCTTCCATTTTCTATAGATTATGTCAAAGTCATAACCCAACATATTGGTGACCCATTTTTCTATTATTCTAAAGATAATATTTGTTCTAAAAAGTATTTAAGACTATCATGATCCATTTTTACCTTTAAGTGTCTTCCCATTGGGTAAGGTCGCCATTTCTTAAGTGCATGTAGTATTGCCAACATTTCCTTCTCATAAATAGCTTGCTTGAGATGTAGCCGTAAAAATACCCAATCACCTACATTAAAAAAATTTTCACTGCAGTGTTGATGTACCTGTTGTTTCATTCAATTATGCACCCAAGTGGCGTTATCCTTTAAAAGTTGGAGAACTTGTTGTTGATGCTCGATGTGATATTTCACTACTTGAACCTTTTTCTTCTTGATATGTCCTTCTATATTTAGAGTTTGAGTGGTAATTTCTTCCAATGCTTTACAAGATATGGTCGGACTCATTTCTTGATGCTCGATGTGATCTTTCACTTCTTGAACATTTTTCTTCTTGATATGTCCTTCTATATTGATAGTTTGAGGAGTGGTAATTCTAGCCAATGCATTACAAGATATGGTTGGATTCATTTCTTCTTTCTCAATGTGATCTTTCACTTCTTGAACCTTTTTCTTCTTGATATTTCCTTCTATCTTAAGAGTTTGAGGAGTGGTAATTCTTGCCAATGCTTTACAAGATATGGTCAGATTCATTTCTTCTTTCTCTAGGGTTGGTTCCTAGTGTATATCCTCTTCTTTTGATGTTTCTTGAGCCTTCTCTTCCTCCTCTTCATAATCTATGTAAAATAATTTCTTCTCAGCACACTTATGACCTTTAGTGCATTTGCTATCACAATTGTAACAAAGCCCTTTTTCTCTTTTTTCTTCCAATTGTTGTGGTGTCACCCTTGTAGGTTATGGAAGGCTAGTAGAAACAACACTTCCATGTTTATAGTTGTGAGGGGTAGAATTCCTTGTTTCCATAATTTTTCTTTCCACTTTTCTACCCTACCTGAATGCCTTCTCTAATGAATCAGGTTCCCAAAGACGAACCTCATGTTGAATGTTATCCTTTAAAGTCCCTATGGAGACATCAATCCTCTGCTTCTCTGGAATATCATTTTCCCTTATATTCAATCTTTGAAAGTCCTCAATGTGCTCTGCCATTGAACACTTTTGTTTTAGATTTAACAATTGGCTAAAGAAGGTGTGTCTATTTGTATCCTCATAATGTGCTATCATTTCCTACGTGAAAATTGACCACGTGACAAGTGGTTTACGAGAACAAAGTCATTTATACCATAAAAATTGATTCAGTTCTAAATAATTAGATGCAATACATACCTTTTGTAACATTGGTACACCATGTAGATAAAAATATTTCTCCATCTGTAGTATCCAATTTACCGGATCCTTGCCATCAAACTTCCTCATCTCGATTTTTCTTGATTTTAGGAGCTCGATCTTGAAATGACTATAACTCTGTAATTTCAGATCTCCAGGTTCTGCAATATTTTCCTATAGTAGCTCTCTGAGTTGTCTTTCTAACCCTGCAAGTCTGATCAGAATTGTATTATCCAAGAAAGAGTTATGCCAAATCTCCCATGGTGACCTGTTTATAGACTATTTCAGTAGAGCAAAATTGTACGATGTGCCACGTCTCACTCCTTCGACCTTAGTACCTAAAACTTATATACAGAAAACAATAGTCCGTCCTCTTTCTGCAACTTCTTACAAAATTTAAATTTGATGCTCAAAGAGAAAGTTATGATGATTTTCCCAAGGTGACCTGTTTAGGATGTAATTCAGGAGCCTGCGAAAACCCTAAATGTCTCAGATTTTATCTCTAAAAATATAGTGAGACAAGATCTGAAATTTAGAGCTGTGGTTCAGAACTATTACTTCTCAAATGGGTTTTTTTTAGCTTCTAAAACTTTGTAGCAAAAGAGTTATAGCGCAAATTCTACGATGACATTTTTTAGATGAAATTCTGGAGCTTGCAAAATCCCTAATGTCCTCAGATCATATCTCCGAAAATACAGAGAGACAAGATATGAAATTCAGACCTGAGGTTCAGTGCGATTGCTTCTCAAATGGGTTTTTTTTTAGCTTCTGCAACATCACAGAAAAAAATTTATAGCAAAAATTCCATGATCACCTATTTAGAGCATTGAGACCCTAGAATCCAAAGCTCTGATACCAAATGTTATGAAACCAACTCAAAAAAAGATAGAAAAGATAGATGGACACCTTAGAAATAAGCCTCTTCGAGGGGGCAACCTCCTTTACATTACATAAATGAAAAACTCTTGGATGATACAAAAGACAAGACCTCCTTTCTATATATAGGAGTCTAAGGGGTCATAATATAATCAGAGCCGACATAACAATAATAATGTAAGGGCACAATCATAACAATAGTGGGCTTCTATGTGGCACAACAGTAACAATATGGGGACTACATGGGTACATCAATATAATAAGGGGGTTGTAATAATAACAATAAGGGGTTACACTAGTAGTATAGGGGCCTAACACCATCTGTCAAGGTCATGTTGGATTTGCGAATCATGCCCTTCAATATTTGATTCAATTTCCAGGGGGTCTCACTTGGAAGCATCATGATTTCCTTAAACCTGATAATCGACTGTGTCTCCAATTTTTGCCTGCTAAATTCCCTATTCAGTGCAACTTGGATATTCGCTACCCTTGCGCTTGGATTGTCGTTCAAATGAATTATGTACCATGTTAGAGTGTGATCTTGTAGCATGCTTACCAGCATTCCCTTCTTTATATGGTCATTTGCGACTCCTTTTGATTCCATACAGCTTTTGCCACGAACCAAAATTGGTCCGGATCTTCATTCCCTACCCCTTTGAACACCAGGAATTTTATCACTCTCACCATATTGAACTGTGGTGGTGGTGGAGGTGGGGTGGGAAAAGATGGGGGTGAAGATGGTGAGACTTGTGGTGGTGGAAGTGGAGGTGGTATGCGCAGAATCGTTGACTTATCAGACTAATCACACTTCTTGGTGAAACTTTCATGAGCTCTTCCTCGGTTTCTCACCGAGGTGAAATCAAGGGGCTATTCTCTATCTTTATGCTACCTTCGTTTCTATACATCCTCCCACTCCGCGTAGCCCCAAACATCAATTTATTCGCATAAACCGCTTTTCCCACAATAGAATTTTAATCCAAGTGTTCAAAGATTTAATGTACTTACCTCAGGGTCCTTTGAGGAAGCATCATTCCACCTTGTTGTAGCTGACTGAAGTATCTACCGTGAACTCGGTGATAAACCCTCCTATAATTCGGTCGATCCAATGGTCCACAATGCGCACAATCTTATCTTTCGATGCTTCTAGTATGCACACCAACTCTGGACTCCACACAATCAGTTTGTTAAGCCTACACCTTCCTTGAATATCTTATAGCTTTGTGATCCACTCGTACAACTCAAAGGGGAAGGATGCAAAGAAAACTTCATGGATTTCTGTATATAAGTAGTGCTCTAACCACTGTTCCTTTGATATTCACAGATTCCTATTTTCCTGCACTGCGAACTTGTGAATCTTCCTATCCAACCACTCTTCGATTTCTTTCTTTGTTGGAATCTAGTGACATGACATCAGACATCCCTTATGCAAATCCTGGTCCTGGCAATGGAACCATTTGTTGGCTTGTTGGGGCTTGACCCAGGTTCAGATGTGATTTATCCAAACAAATCCCGGTACGACTGGCCCTTTTGGCAACAGTCCGCTGAGCGTGGACTGAGGTCTCACCCGAAATAGTATGGGAGGGTGCTAGAACCAAGTTTCTGCACCCTGGAGATGTCTGATGAGTTCAAGTCGTCCACGATTCGACCCTGTGTGCACATTACTACGCGCACTTACCTGTACCTCACAACCTAAGACGTTGCCTTCACACAATCCTAATTGAGGGCCAAATGCTATTATTACCCAAGTCCTTACTAGTATTTCACTGTTAATTAATTAACTTAGCTTATTTGCATGTGTAAAGTATACTTAGCCATATAAATCATTCATACATGTGTGCACAGTAAATAAACAATATATTTGCAATGGATATCAAACATGTAATAACTCAAGAACAGATGCACAAAATTTGGATAAAACTTCTTTTATTATTTTCTTCTCTGGTTACAAACTTGACTCTGCCCTGCGCACTCAGTTGGAGGGGTTCGCACACTCAGCTGTAGACAACCAGGCCTCTGCATAGTTAGTTGAAAATCCTTCCCCTACTTTACGACCCAAAACACACTTAGACTCTTTCTCTTTTCTTCTACTTTGCTATCTATTAGATTCCATTCCTCGAATGTCTCTTTACAACTTAGAGCCTCTCTCTATTTATACAATCCCATGGTCTGCGGACCATGGGTAGGTCGACATTATATTCAAAACTTAGGGTGGACAACCCTATGACTCTAACATACATTTCGCGCTCCGTGCCTACAATTTGTGGAGTTTTTACAACCATATCAAGTCAAAAATTGGGCTTTGAGCCCCAAAAAATGCCTTGGGGGGATTCCATGCCCAACACATTCTACAAGCTATTCTTCCTTTAACAAGATCTTAACAAGCATAAACTAAGAACTAAGACTAGCAAGCTTCGGCAGATTATTCCAGCCCTTCCATTAGCCAATTGAGGTTGGAATAGGAGAAGTTTATATAGGCATGTGAGAGGGGATATGGTTCCTCTTATGATGGGACGGATCCTTATCTCTTTGGTTAGTTCCTTTTTAATAGGGGAAAGGAGCCCAAATAGTCTCTCTCAGCTCTATCTCAACTAACCATTTACTAGACTTCTATTCACTAAGATTCTAGACCTAGAATCTTCGACTCCATTTTTAAAAACTTTCCAAAAGTGGGTCAATGTGGGTAATGGATGGATACCAGCACTGGTCAACCCTAGGCTCAGTATTGAACTCTACAAATCAGCGCGGGGAAGAACTGAGGGATAGCGCTGACCTTTAAAACTGAGTTTGAAGGAATATTCTTGGGAAACGAAGTAAGAGGGAAATGTTTTGCAGATGAAGAGGGATGTAAAGATATGTTTTTCATGATAGTAAAACACATGAGGTTCACTGTAGAGGTCCTCCAGGATCGAGGAATGAGGAGTACATGGACAATGACAAAATGATGTGCAACAGATGCCTCCTAAAGTGTGGAGGTCGAACAATAGTGAGGGTTGAAATGATTTATGAGTAGACACATGGAACTAGAAAACTCTCATTGTAAAACTTGCAAGCAAAGATACATATACATCACTGAAATCTCTGATAAAATATACTTGAATTGCGGTATGGATGTAGCCATCCAGAAAAAGATCATGTAAATCAATCCAAGGTATGGGCACAACCATCCAGTAAGAAGGATCATATCTAGCCCAAAGTGTGGTCGCAACCATCCAATAATGTGAAGGATCACATATAATAGATTCATGGTATGGTCATAGCCATCGATCTGAAAGAGATGTGTACAAGCATGATCATGTCACATCGCCTCATAACCTAGACTTTTGTAATCTGATCTCAGGGTCTTATGCTCCAACACGACCTGATCAAAGTATAAATTATCACATGTGAATAGATGTGTCGAAGTCAAACATGATAGAAAGTCGCTTAATTACCGGTCAATGATGTGAAGCGTTAACAAGCACGAGAGAAACTAACAATAATGATAATGGCTCTCAAGGTACCAACAGTACAATTCACGGAGTGTGAATAAGGAACTAAATTCGAACACCCGTGAAGTCACTTCATCAAAAGCCAACGATGAGAACTTGTTGTCGAGTGTGAAGAAATTTCCATTAGGGCATGCAAGCTCTAAGGTACTAGAAGGGAGTCTCTCGGTAAACTTTGTTATACAAAAAATTGACCCCTCATCAGCTTAGAGGGGAAAGACATGATAGTTGAAGCAAAGACCAAGATCACATGCCTTGTTTCCACACTAACACTGGTTATGCACTGACAACCTACTTTATAAAGCTTCTCTACAACCCTAAGGGTGCGTTAGTGACCCAAATAACTCTAGTTGCTAGTTTGGTAACAATGTTAGTGGACACTAATGAAGTTCTAAGGGTCAAAGGAGTGAATTGACTCATAAATATCTAGATCTTTGCTCATAGATATACTCAAGAAAAGCAAGGAAACATCTCAATTTCGACCTATTTGGGGGATTTCTAATCCTAATGGAGGAGGTAAATGGGAAAGAGTTGAAAAGCATGGCGACTTCACTGCTTTTACCCCAAGGAACTCATGGAGGAACTTGGCAACCCTAACTCAATTACTACATAAGCAAAGCTAGGGCTATGGTGACAGAGGTCAGATCATTCAAAAGGATGCATACTTGATTGTAGAGCATTGTCTAAAATAATAAGAAGTCGGTAAGAAGAGAGAGAGAGAGAGAAGTTGGAGGGGTAAGGGAAGGTTGATGGAACATGTTAGAGTCGGTCTTGTCAGTCCTCCATCAGAGATCAAAACTCTTTCTGCATTTCATTTTTAGGTGTCTCACTCCATTCACTCAGCTACATTCTGCTAGGGGCATGCCATAATCTGATGGAAGGGTCTTGTCAGTCATTACCCCTCATGCTTTGTACTTGCTGGCTCAGGTCTGTTCATTAAATTTCATTAAATGACAGTCAATATTTGGTCCTTTTATGGGCAAAAAATCATTTTATTCATAGGTCTATGGTTTCATAAGTTGTGTTTTCAGAGTACCCAAATACGCCAGCAGGCCAAATGGAGGTTCAACAAGTTTAATCTCTAGATTTTCATCATCCATAATGCTCAAGGGTGATTCCTCTTTCAAAACTCTGTTTTGAAGAGGAAATCGTCAAATTAATGCTTATGATAAATATGTAAAGTTCTCCACCATGAAATACTTCGAAAGCAGATTCTGATTATCCTTTGCCAAATGCCATGTCAGCTACCCCTGCAAAAAAAAAAAAAAAAAAAAAAAAAATTGCCAAAAATTTCATCATTTTAGTCAAAAATCCAAAAAGGAAATGTGAAAAAAAAAGTTGCATTAAATTGTGGAAAAAGTGCCAAAACAAAACATTACAAAGTGGGTTTTGAAGAAACAAAAATCAAAACCATGACTCCATGTCTTTATACTGATTTTTTCATAAGGATCAAGGTCATTTTAAAAGCCAAGGTCAGAGAGAAGCATTTCAAAGGAATTCGGTGAGCCAACGCGCGTTTAGGGTAAGGTTGGAGGTGTCTTGACAGGCGCGGCGCATATAGTAGGTGGCGCAACACAGTGGGCTAGCACGGCGCACTAGGCGTGATCCTCCAATGCAATTTGGAACGGGCGCGGCGCATAGAAAGGGCGGCGCGGCGCATACAGTCTAACACCCAAAAAATGCCCGAAAATCCTCCAAATCACCATTGAATTGCTTGGACATGCCAGGTAGAGTCAACATCTCGGTGGTTCATCCATTTTTGTGTGTTGTTTGATGGTGGTTTATGGGTCCAAATGTTTGAAACAAAATTTCCAAACCCTACCTCTAAAAATCCTTATGTTAATTGCTGTTAAGGGTTGAAAATTCATCATTTTGTTACCAAGGTTCCCCTTCCATCCCATCTGTCCCTTTGTCCTCCATTCCCTTTTTCCTTATACCATATCCCTTTGAATTTCATTGCTCCCCATCCCCTAAATTTACTAAACCCTTATCCCCAATTCCCTTTCACCCATTGCCCAATGTAAAACCCTAAACCCTACCCTATGCAAAGTTCCCAAACCCTCCTACATTGCCCTAAATAAAATCTATCCTAATACTCCTAATCCCTTCATATTTTCCCTCCCTAACAGTCCCTTGTTACATTTCTCCCTTGGTGACAGATTTCAAACATATCAAAACAACAGTCCAACATAGTCTTGCGACCAGAATTCATTTCTCCAAGCAGTTTTCGTAGCATCAATTATGTCATTTGATCATTCATCTGACTATGAGGTGGAAACTCATAGTGACTCACCCACGGAAGAACGTGCACCCCGAAGGCCTCACAAAAGTGGCAGACATGTTAGAGAAGAACCGACTACCCTCACAGAATTGCAGGCCTGCCCTTTTGTCGTCTCTTGTTTTCAGTTTCAGTCATGCTATGAGTTTTATGAAAAGGTTGCAAATGTTCAATTCCACCATGAGTTGGCTCGCCTATTTGTTCTACATTTACATGGTGCTCAAGTTACTTTGGCCGGGGTTACTTTCACACTTACACCGGACTCTATCTCATTAGCTACCATCATGCCTAATATTGGAGAGCCATGGAACAAGAGACAAAAAGTTAACCGACAACATTATGAGCCATATGTTAAACCTAGTTTCTTGAGGTAGCTTAAGAGGGTGTTTCCCTTCCGATATCTTAAAGATGAATATGCCCCTCTGATGAAGTTAATTATGAAGTATTTTAGTTGTGAAGGCCATTTCTCCCGGTTATATGCTTATCACATCAGGTTGCTCATGCATTTCACCTGGGTATGCATGATGAACATCCCATATTTCATATGAAAAAACATAGAGAGGATGACTGCCCTTGTGCAACACAAGACCCCTAAGCAGCAGTTCAACATCATTTGTCATTTTTCTCTCATCAAGATTTTGGTGGTGCATCATCTTGATTTACAGGGTTTCACTTGGGATGATTTCATCTCTCGTGACTTCTTCTGAGCTTCACAAGGACCTTCAGAGACTGGATTTGAGACAGGGGGACCTTCTCATCAGTATGAACGCCATGAGACCGATAGTGTGTTGGTATTCGTCACATATCAGAGGGGCGCTAGACATTTGTTTGCAGCAGCAAAGCGAGTGTTATCTCCACCCGGGGTGGAAGGGGCCTCGCTTCCGACATCAACACTACAGGTACAGGACAGAGGTAAGGAGCCAATGCATGATGAGGGGCCATCAGGTGAACGAGAGACCGACTTCGTTCTCCTTCATGATGATGATACAGATATGGATCCGCAAAGTGCACAGCTTAAAGAGATCATCCAGGAGCAGAAAACAGAGATCCAAGCCTTATACCTTAACTTGGAGAGAGCTAAATGGAATATGAAATACCTGGAGCAAAGGAACAAACAACTTGAGGATCGGCAAGCTGAGATAGAGTTGCAACTGATCAAGGAAAACCGGCAACACATCATGGCAGCACAAGGTAGACCTATGGAGCAAAGAGATGAGGACCGGGAGTATGTTTTAGAGAAAGTGAACGTTCACTTGGAGCAGCTGTTGGAGAAGGCTAATAGGGAAAAAGAAATGCTGAGGAGCATGACTCACCATTACATGGCCCGAAACATGAGCTCCAAAGCGAGAATCAGGAGCCTGAAGGCAAAATTGAGGAAGGTGACAAAAAGACAAAAGAGGCAAAAAGAGAAATATCGGCTTTGAATCTTGGCCAAGGCTTCTTTGGTCCAGCATGACATGTAATAGATAAGGTACAACCCAAATTTCAAGAAATTTGGAGCACATTTTTGCATTTTGAAATTTTTTGCACAAAAAACAGGGTTTTTCTCCCTGTGCGCCGCGCCACCTCATGCACGCTTTTGAGAGGGAGCTCTAAATGAAAAAAAGTTTATATTTTTGGATTTTCCATGCAAAATCATTACTGTTGGTGCATGGCCAAGAATTTTTGGAAATTTTTGAGTCCTCGGGAGGGCAAAAACACCCAAAAAATGACCTCTCTACCCCTATTTTGACACACAGGAAGCAGTCTTGGGAGATTTCATTTTTGGAGAGGAAAATGACATCCAAATTGAACAATTTCACTTGGGTTGGAAAGTAGACAGGTAGGGGTTTCCAAAACGCACACTTGGGCTCAATATGGACTTCAAGAAGTGCCTCAAAACCACCTCCAAAGTGGTGTGATGCATACATCTTTTGGCGTGGCGCACAGAGATCCAAAGGCCAAAATCACTTCCACTCTGCAAAAATTCGATTTATTTCAGTGCGATTTTCTCCAAGTAAGTCTGTCAAAGCATTTTCAATGATTTTTGTCTATGGTACTATGGTTTAGAAGTGAAGAAATCACATGTGGATAATCTTGTTAAACCAAAGGATATGAATGCGATGGTATTGAGATATTTTTATTAAAGTGAGCTTTTATTTAAAGTGGAAAAGGGAAGGTGAAATGTCCTCAACCGAAAAGCTAAATTCAACATATATATCCAGCGTGGCAAAGGAATATGGTTCGATGGTCTTTTTCGGCTTCAGTTACAACCCAGAATGGTCCACGCTACAGAACAAACCATTGGCTCTTCATCTTTAGTTTGCTAACGATGAGCAAACGACTCCCTATCCTCATCGACTTACTTTGCTTTCCCACTTCTAAGCTTATTTATTGTATTGAAATTCATTTGTAAAGGGTTGGAATTTCTGGGAATAGCGTGGGGAAAAAACTCAGTTATTCACTGTACAGCTTGGCCAGGAGATTAATGAAAAATGATGCAGCTTTGATTTATGAGATTCCTGTGGCATGAGTTTTAGCAATATGTTTCTTCTTTGTTTCATATGTAACTTGTAATGTTTTGCAGTTCATTCATATTCATTTCCAGTTGAATTTTTTTTAAGTAGGAAAGGTAGAATCCAAATTTATTGCTCTACCTTGGAAAACATTCATCCTTTGTGTTTTTTCTTCTGTCTGAAAAGGATTCATGCGTATGCCCTTCTCAGCTTTCTCAGCAGTCTTTCCACTCCATATTATTTAAAACCGATTGCTAAACTTCCTGCCTATCTTGCCTCATGAACTACTCTGTGTCTTTGATTTAATTTCCCAGCTCATGCGGTCCTTTGGTCCCACACAGCCCAGAAAATTCAGTCATTCAAAAATCGCCTTTTTCATATCTATTTACTAGCCTAAAATCAATATCCATTTTAAGTCATTCTCAGACCCTATTTATTTATCCTTCACTGGGTGTGACCCGGGGAGAGCCCTCTCTTGTTTCTGGTAGGGCTAGCTACCAGACTGAGCGTGGTTTGTGGTTATCCTGAATTCTGCCTTCCTTCAGCCTAAGGCATATTTAGGCCCTAACATAGTGGCGACTCCACTGGGGATGAAATTCTTTGTTTGTTAGTCTTCTTCGTTGCGTAAATGGCAGGCTTAACCTACAAACACCCCATGATTCGGATAATTCTAAGCTTCTAGATGATAAGTTTAGGATTTGATAGGCTGAGTAAGTTGTTCATGTCCTTTTAATTTTTTGAAAATAGCACACTGGCTTCAAGAAGATATACCACAGCTAATCCAGATCTAGATCCTCCTCACATCTACGAAAATCCCAATTTGATTCCAAGACTTCTTCATCAAGAGAGCTCTATAACTCCCGTGTTCAAATCTCGTTCATGTCCTGACATTTTTTAGTATCTTGAAGAGCTTAATTTTGATGAGCAATTTGAAATATCATTGTTCGAGACCAAATCCGAAAGGGCTGTTGACTCTACTATCCCCAATCCACAGTTTCTTGTAGACCTAGAAACTGAAAGGGCTAACCGGTCAATTGATAATTATATTGTGACACAACTTCAAACTCCAATTGTTAATTCCCTACAAACTGCACACACTCCTCCAACACCTCCAAGGCCAAACTCACCAAGAGTGATGGCTGCATGTTTTGCACCTCTTGTGCTACCTCAAGTTTTAGATGATATGCCCGCAAATTATCAAAGCAAAATCCCTTTATTTGATGGCACTCCTAACAGCATTACCCCTCAGCAACATGTGGACAGAATGGCAGATTTCTGTGACCTTCATGAGATCGATGTAGAGAATGTGACAA
Source organism: Pinus tabuliformis (assembly GCA_031772625.1). Taxonomy (NCBI): domain Eukaryota; kingdom Viridiplantae; phylum Streptophyta; class Pinopsida; order Pinales; family Pinaceae; genus Pinus; species Pinus tabuliformis. The sequence goes on from CM062809.1 coordinate 1,187,967,889, forward strand.
TGAGACTCTTTGTACAGACATTTGCAGGTGAAGTTAGGAAATGGTTCAGAGGTTTTCCGGCTGCACGTATCGCTACCTTGACCGACCCGCAAAGATAATTTTTAGACCGTTGGGAAGTGAAAAAGAATCCTCTTCAAATTTTGGTTGAATATGAACAAATCAAACGAAACGCTGGTGAGTCGGTCCAAGACTACTACATTAGATTCAATTTTGTTTATAATGAAATTCCCGATCATCTAAGGCCACCTATCGGACTAGCCATGATGAAGTTTTCAGATGGTTTTGATGCTGACATGTCTTATCAACTAAGAGAGAGAGAGCTAGCCACAATGGAAGACATGCAGAAAATCACGGTCAGCGTTGAAGCAAATCTGCTGACCAAGAGGGCTAGAGCAAAAGCAGAAAACAAGGTCATAGTAAAGGAAGAATCTTCCTCGATGGATCAATTACTCAGGAAGGTAGAGCATATGCTTGAAAGGGTGAAACTCGACAAACCTGAGCCACAAGTTAGAAATACTAACTTCCGTGGCCAGCAGTAGCCACAATATAGACTAAGGCAGAGAGATCAGCCAGCCCAAGATCAGACAGCACAACAGCCAGTACAGCCACCTTTGCAGCAAAATTTTGTGCATGGACCAGAGTTTGATGAGGAAGGGAAGGTAATAGGGGAAGAGAACCACTTCTTTACTCTTGATGATTTGCCTATTTACATTACTGAAGATGAGGAGTACGCCGAAAGTTCAGCTGCACACAAAGACGCAGATTTCATTCTAGCAAGTGACACAGTTTTGGAAGAAGAATCAGATGAGTATCAAAGAGGCTATATGAATGCTCTGTCCACTCAGCAGCGGCAATATTCACTTAGAAACAGAGATGTGCTAGTTAACCCAATTCAGAAGAGGAAGGAAGTTTCAGCATCAAAGAATGATTCATCAGTTACACAAAAGAAACGCAAAGAGGCACTTGATCCTGATAGCAACAAATCACCATTAGCAGAAAAATCAAATCAGCAAATTGTATCGAGAGAAAAGGAAAAGAAAGAAGTCCCATTCAAAGAGGTAGAAAAGACTTCTACTTTTAGTTTAGAGAATGAGATTTCTAAATTGAAGGTATCCATTCCCTTGACTGAAATAATGAGGAACAACAGTTATAGAGGGAAAGTGTCTAAAATTTTGAATTTTGACCCAATGTCTGATATGGTGAATGTTGAAGATGATCAACCCGAAATGATTTTTGGGCCAGCATTGAATGATGAGTCTCTAGATAATGATGTGCCACCTTTTTATATCAGTTTAAGATTGCATGATTTTGTGTTACATAATGCCATGTTCGATTCCGGAGCTTCTCACAATCTCATGCCCAAGGCTATCATGGAGAAGCTGGGTTTGGACGTCACCTGAAAATACCATCATCTCTATTCATTTGATTCCAGCAGAGTAAGATGTATCGGGCTCATCAAATATTTGGTTGTGAGTCTGGATCAAATCCCAATGAAGAATGTTTTGATGATATTGTTGTAGCGGAGATTCCTCCCAGGTTCGGCATGCTTCTTTCCAGGTCTTGGGCAGCAAAACTGAAAGGGACACTACAACTAGATTTCTCCTATGCAACGATTCTTGTGTTTGGTCAAATGAGGATACTGTATCAGGAACAAAAAATGAAATACATGATTACAAGCAAGGAGAAACCCATTAATCATCCGATTAATTATGTACATATAGATCTAGAGTCTTTTGTTTTGTATTCAGATAGTTTTAATGATATTGATAGTCAGTTAGTAGAAGCAGAAAGTATTCCAGAAATAGCAGAAAATTTCAGAGAAGTTTTGAAGAAAGAAGGACGAGAACAACAAAACACCGTTGAGAAATCAGCTGAAGGTAACGGACAACAAGCAGGAAAAACAGAGCGAGCAGAATTTTAGCACTTGGAAGAAGAGGAAGAAGGTTTGTGGACCATGGATTTCAACGGTGTAGTGGGAAATGATGGTGCTGGAATTGGTATTTGGGTACGCAGTCCTTTCTCCACCTCGAACAAATTGCCTAGTAATGTGCGAGTATGCTCTTACAAATTAGCTTTTGATTTTTCAAACAATGAGGTTGAGTATGAAGCTCTGATTGCTGGCCTAAAGATTCTAAGAAAGCTGAATGCTAAGAGGATTGCAGTATATGGTGACTCCGAATTGGTGATTAAGCAGGTCAGAGGTGAATATCAAGCAAAGCATCCTCAGATGCGGGCTTACCAGAATGCAGTTCTAGACATCCTGAAATTATTTTCAGAATATACCTTGACATGTGTGCCTCATGTTCAAAATAGCATTGTTGATGCTCTTGCTAAGGCAGCCAGTAGTTTGAAGATTCCAATGAACTCCAGTAATAAATTCGAAATCCATGTCAAGCATCGTCCGACTTTCCTCGAAAATCAGAGATATTGGAAAGTTTTCCAAGATGATGAGGAGATTGATGATTTTCTGCAAAACAAAGGTAAGTTCAAAGAGACCTCAATTGATGTAGAAAATGATGATGGTAAAGATGAGGTGCAGATTAATCAAATGGACATGTTGCAGCTAAAGGATAACATTATTCCTAAAGGCCTGATACCTTTAGAAAAACTCTTTGATCAAAATGACGTAGCCCGCAAACCAATATACCAGCCAACAAAGAAGGGTGTTGAAGAGGTCAATATCGGAACAGATGCTAATCCTAAAATGGTAAAACTATCTAAACAATTGCCACAAAATATAAAAGCCAAATATATCAGTTTGCTGTCTTCATTTGCTGATGTGTTTGCTTGGGACTATTCTGACTTGAAGACATAAGATACCAATATAATTAAGCACACTATACCCATTAAGCCTAATCAGAAACCTTTTAGACAGAAGTTGAGAAGGCTAAATCCAAAACTACTGCCATCAATTGAAAAGGAGATAAACAGGTTGTACAAATTAGGAATCATTGTTCCCATCAGATTTTCGGACTGGATCTCTAATTTGGTGCCCGTACGGAATAAGATAGGTGAGATTCACTTGTGCATTGATTTTAGGAATCCCAATAAAGTTTCATTGAAAGATAACTATCCACTGCCTAAAATGGATCATATACTTCAGCGAGTAGTTGGAGCATCTCGTATGTCACTACTCGATGTTTATTCTGGATATAACCAAATTTCTGTCCATGGAGATGACCGAGACAAGACAGCGTTCACCACTCCGTGGGGAACTTTTCATTACGTTAAAATTCCTTTTGGTCTGAAAAACGTGGGTGCCACATTTTAGTGGGCAATGGACTTGGCTTTTGCAAATGGGAAGGATGTCTTTTTGGTTGTATACCTTGATGATCTGATGGTGTTTTCCAAATCTGATGAAGAACACATGTATCATCTGAAAACTCTCTTTCAAAAGTGTAGAAAATATGGTTTACCGCTGAATTCGAAAAGGAGCTTGTTTGCCATGGAGGAGGGCAAACTACTTGGGCACATTATCTCAAAAGATGGCATTCGTATTGATCCAGCATGTGTACAAGCTATTCAGCAAATCGATCTGCCCCGGAATAAGAAGGAGATTCAATCTTTCAATGGTAAAATGAATTTTTTACGCCGCTTTGTACCTAATCTTGCTGAACACCTAAGAGAGATTACAAACATGCTTAAGAAGGACAGCCAAGTGAAGTGGACAGAAGAGGCTGTAAAATCGTTCAATTTAGTCAAATTGGCCCTTTCTTCAGCCCCAGTTCTAATCATCCCGGAATACACTTAGGATTTTATATTGTTTTCATTCGCTTCGGAGCATACTATGGCAGCTGCGTTGATGCAGAAAAGAGGTGATCACGAAAGACCAATTGCTTTTTTTAGCTGAGCTATAAGAGATGCAGCCTTAAAGTACAACATCATTGAGAAGCAAGCCCTCGCACTTGTGAAAGCATTGAAATATTTTCGGGTATACATTCTGCATTCTCATATTTTGGCTTATGTTCCTAACGCTGCTGTCAAAGATGTTTTAGTGCAGGAAGGAAGAGAGGCAAGTGGATTGCAGCTTTGTTGGAGTATGATGTGGAAATAAAGCCCACAAAGCTTGTTAAAGGACAGCGATTGGCAAAGTTAATGGCCGAATCAAACTTGCATGCCTTAGACATAAATCTGATCACTGCTATGTCCGATGAAAATGAGGAAGGTTTGTCAATTCAGGTATTTGAAATGTTTGCTCTTTCTCCGTGGTATTCAGATATCATATATGTGCTTCAAAATTTGTCACCACCACCCGGCATGACTAGAAACAAAGTTAGAACTCTCAAATTAAAGGCTGCCAAGTTTTGCATTCTAAATTCTGCACTTTATTAGAAAGATCCCAGTGGTGTTCTGTTGAATTGTTTGGTGGAAGAAGAAGCAAAGCAGGTCATCGAGGATTTCCACGAAGGAGATTGGTGGTCACCTTTTTTGGAAAACAACAACAAATAAAGTTCTGAGAGTGGGATACTATTGGCCGACATTGTTTGCTGATGTATATAAGGTCGTCAAGAGCTATCATAAATGTCATATTTTTGAAGGAAGGCTGAAATTACAGCCTTTGCCGCTTAAGCCCATTGAGGTGAGTGCCCCTTTTCAGCAATGGGGGTTGGATTTCATTGGTGAAATTCATCCCACTTCATCCAGTCAGCATCGGTGGATTCTCACGACAACATATTATTTCACGAAATGGATCGAAGCAATCCCCACCAGACAAGCTACAGATGCGGTAATTATTTCATTCCTTGAAAATAACATCTTGTCTCGCTTTGGTTTCTCGAATAAGTTAATCACTGATAACGCGACAACTTTGAAATCGAAAAGGGTGGTAGAGTTTTGTCATAAATATCACATCATTTTGGGTCACTCAACTACCTATCATCCACAAGGCAATGGATTGGCGGAGTCTTCTAACAAATCTTTAGTCAACATCATTAAGAAGCTGCTGGAAATCAACAAAAAGAGCTGGCACAAGAAGTTGGTCAATGCACTTTGGGCAGATCAGGTCAGTTAGAAGAAATCCATTGGTATGTCCTCCTTTGAGCTTATGTACGGAGTTGATACATTGTTTCCTACCTCTCTCGCAGCCCTGGTAGTCAAACTTCTTTGGGAAGCCGGCAGTCAAGACGATCCTATGCAGAGAAGATTAAATCAAATGATCCATTTGCAGCAGACAAGAGAAGAAGTTTTCCACAACACATCCAAGTTGCAGGAGAAGATTAAGAAAATTTATGACAGAAAAGCAAAGGCGGACAAATTTCAGTTGGGTGATGTGGTGCTGAAGTGGGATGCAAGGAATGAGGAAAAGGGTAAGCATGGTAAATTTGAGAATCTCTGGAAATGTCCCTTCAAGATTGTAGCATATCGGGGTCAGAATGCCTTTCTTCTGAAGGAAATGAATGGAGAAGATTTTCCAGGAGGGTCAATTAATGGTCGGCTGCTCAATAGGTACCATTTCTGAGTTGTTTATGCTGCTTCCATTGTCACTATAAATACCATTTTATTTCAGTTTTGGTTTGAGTTTCTCTAGTCAGTCTTTGAGTCATTTTAAGTCCAAATTTGAGTCAGTCCGAGTCAAGTTTCATTCAATAAATGAGTCAAGAGTTTTGTGTTGTTTGTTGAAATAATGACTCCATAGCCCAATGGATGAAGGCACTGTCTACTCTCCCAAATATCTGTCGTTCTTAGCACCTCTGAGGAGGTACCATCCCCCATTGGAGCCAATGTTAGAGTCAGTCTTGTCAGTCCTCCGTTGGAGATCAAAACTCTTTCTGCATTTCATTTTTAGGTGTCTCGCTCCATTCACTCAGCTGCATTCTGCTAGGGGCATGACATAATCTGATGGAAGGGTCTTGTCAGTCATTACCCCTCATGCTGTGTACATACTGGCTCAGGTCTGTTCATCAAAGTTCATTAAATGACAATCAATATTTGGTCTTTTGATGGGCAAAAAATCATGTCAGTCATAGGTCTAGGGTTTCATAAGTTGTGTTTACAGAGTACCCATATACGCCAGCACGCCAGAGGGAGGTTCAACAAGTTTCATCTCCAGATTTTAATCATCCATAATGATCAAGGGTGATTCCTCTTTCAAAACTCTGTTTTGAAGAGGAAATCATCAAATTAATGTTTATGATAAATATGTAAAGTTCTCCACCATGAAGTACTTCGAAAGTAGATTCTGATCATCCTTTGCCAAATGCCATGTCAGCTACCCCTGCAAAAAAATAAAAAATAAAAAAAATCGCCAAAAATTTCATCATTTTTGTCAAAAATCCAAAAAGGAAATGTGAAATACAGAGTTGCATTAAATTATGGAAAAAGTGCCAAAACAAAACATTACAAAGTGGGTTTTGAAGAAACAAAAATCAAAACTATGACTCCATGTCTTTATACTGATTTTTGCATAAGGATCAAGGTCATTTTAAAAGCCAAGGTCAGAGAGAAGCATTTCAAAGGAATTTGGTGAGCCAGCGTGCGTTTAGGGTGAGGTTGGAGGTGTCTTGACAGGCGTGGCACATACAGTAGGTGGCGCAGCGCACTGGGCTAGCATGGCGCACTAGGTGTGATCCTCCAGTGCAATTTGGAATGGGCGCGACGCACCGGTAGCGCGTGGCGCATACAGTCTAACACCCAAAAAACGCCCGAAAATACTTCAAATCGCAATTGAATTGCTTGGGCGTGCCAGGTAGGGTCGACATCTCGGTGGTTCATCCATTTTTTTGTGTTGTGTGATGGTGGTTTATGGGTCCAAATGTTTGAAACAAAATTTCCAAACCCTACCTCATAAAATCCTTATGTCAATTGCTGTTAAGGGCTACAAATTCATCATTTTGTTACCAAGGTTCCCCTTCCATCCCATCTGTCCCTTTGTCCTCCATTCCTTTTTCCTTATACCATATCCCTTTGAATGTCATTGCTCCCAATCCCCTAAATTTACTAAACCCTTATCCCCAATTCCCTTTCACCCATTGCCCAATGTAAAACCCCAAACCCTACCCTATGAAAAGTTCCCAAACCCTCCTACATTGCCCTAAATAAAATCTATCCTAATACTCCTAATCACTTCATATTTTCCCTCCCTAACAGTCCCTTGTTACATTGCTCCCTTGGTGACAGATTTCAAACATATCACAATAGCAGTCCAACACAGTCTTACGACCAGCATTCATTTCTCCAAGCATTTTTCATAGCATCAATTATGTCATCTGATCATTCATCCGACTATGTGGTGGAAACTCATAGTGACTCACCCACGGAAGAACGTGCACCCCGGAGGCCTCACAAAAGTGGCAGACATGTTAGAGAAGAACCGACTAGCCTCATAGAATTGCAGGCCTGCCCTTTTGTTGTCTCTTGTTTTTAGTTTCAGTCATGCTATGAGTTTTGTGAAAACGTTGCAAATGTTCAATTCCACCATGAGTTGGCTCGCCTATTTGTTCTACATTTACATGGTGCTCAAGTTACTTTGGCCGGGGTTACTTTCACACTTACACCGGACTCTATCTCATTAGCTACCAGCATGCCTAATATTGGAGAGACATGGAACAAGAGACAAAAAGTTGACCGTCAGCATTATGAGCCATATGTTAAACCTAGTTTCTTGAGGCAGCTTAAGATGGTGTTTCCCTTCCGATATCTAAAAGATGAATATGCCCCTCTGATGAAGTTAATTATGATGTATTTCAGTTGTGAAGGCCGTTTCTCCCAGTTATATGCTTATCACATTAGATTGCTCATGCATTTCACCCAGGTATGCATGATGAACATCCCATATTTCATATGCCGAAACATAGAGACGACGACCACCCTTGTGCAGCACAAGACCCCTGAGCAACAATTCAACAACATTTGTCATTTTTCTCTCATCAAGATTTTGGTGGTGCATCATCTTGATTTACAGGGTATCACTTGGGATGATTTCATCTCTCGTGACTTATTCCGAGCTTCACAGGGACCTTCAGAGACTCGATTTGAGACAGGGGGACCTTCTCATTAGTATGAGTGCCATGAGACCACTAGTGTGCCGGTATTCGTCACATATCAGAGGGGCACTAGACATTTGTTTGCAGCAGCAAAGCGAGTGTTATCTCCACCCGAGGTGGAAGGGGCCTCACTTCTGACATCAACACTACAGTCACAAGACAGAGGTAAGGAGCCAATGCATGATGAGGGGCCATCAGGTGAACGAGAGACCGACTTCGTTCTCCTTCATGATGATGATACAGATACGGATCCGCAAAGTGCACAGCTTAAAGAGATCATCTAGGAGCAGAAAACAGAGATCCAAGCCTTATCCCTTGACTTGGAGAGAGCTAAATGGAATATGAAATACCTAGAGCAGAGGAACAAACAACTTGAGGATTGGCAAGCTGAGATAGAGTTGCAACTGATCAAGGAAAACTAGCAACACATCATGGCAGCACAAGGTAGACCTATGGAGCAAAGAGATGAGGACCGAGAGTACGTTTTAGAGAAAGTGAACATTCACTTGGAGCAGCTATTGGAGAAGGATAATAGTGGAAAATTAATGCTAAGGAGCATGAATCACCATTACATGGCTCGAAACATGAGCTCCAAAGCGAGAATCAGGAGCCTAAAGGTGAAATTGAGGAAGGTGACAAAAAGACAAAAGAGGAAAAAAGAGCAAGATTGGCTTTGAATGTTGGCTGAGGCTTCTTTGGTCCAACATGACATGTGATAGAGAAGGTACAGCCCAAATTTCAAGAAATTTGGAGCACATTTTTGCATTTTGAAATTTTTTGCACAAAAAAACAGGGTTTTTCTCCGTATGCTCCGTGCCACCTGGCGCGCTCTTTTGATAGGGAGCTCTAAATGACAAAAAGTTTATATTTTTGGATTTTCCATGGAAAATCATGACTTCTGGTGCATGGCCAAAAAGTTTTGGCAAGTTTTGAGTCCTCAGGAGGGCAAAAACACCCAAAAAATGACCTCTCTGCCCCTATTTTGACACACAAGAAGCAATCTTGGGAGATTGCAGTTTTGGAGGGGAATGTGACATCCAGATTGAAAAATTTCACTTGGGTTGGAAAGTAGACAGGTGGGGATTTCCAACAAGCACACTTGGGATCAATTTGGACTTCAGGAAGTGCCTCAAAACGACCTTCAAAGTGGCGTGACGCATGCATATTTTGGCGTGATGCATAGAGATCCAAAGGCCAAAATCACTTCCGCTCTACAAAAATTCGATTTGTTTCAGTGCGATTTTCTCCAAGTAAGTTTGTCAAATCCTGTTCAATGATTTTTGGCTATGGTACTATGGTTTAGAAGCGAAGAAATCACATGTGGATAATCTTGTTAAACCAAAGGATATGAATGCGATGGTATTGAGATATTTTTATTAAAAGTGAGCTTTTATTTAAAGTGGCAAAGGGAAGGTGAAAAGTCCTCAACCGAAAAGCTAAATTCAACGTATATATCCAGCGTGGCAAAGGAATATGGTTCGATGGTCTATTTCGGCTTCAGTTACAACCCAGAACGGTCCACGCTATAGAACAAACGATTGGCTCTTCATCTTCAGTTTGCTAATGATGAGCAAACGACTCCCTATCTTCATCGACTTGCTTTTCTTTCCCACTTATGAGCTTATTTATTGTATTGAAAGTCATTTGTAAAGGGTTGGAATTTCTGGGAATAGCGTGGGGAAAAAACTCAGTTATTCACTGTACATCTTGGCTAGGAGATTAAAGAAAAATGATGCAGCTCTGATTTATGAGATTCCTGTGGCATGAGTTTTAGCAATATGTTTCTTCTCTGTTTCATATGTAACTTTTAATGTTTTGCAGTTCATTTCATATTCATTTCCAGTTGAATTTTTTTTAAGTAGGAAAGGTAGAATCCAAATTTATTGCTCTGCCTTGGAAAACATTCATCCTTTGTGTTTTTTCTTCTGTCTGAAAAGGATTCATGCGTATGCCCTTCTCAGCTTTCTCAGCAGTCTTTCCACTCCATATTATTTAAAACAAATTGCTAAACTTCCTGCCTATCTTGCCTCATGAACTATTCTGTGTCTTCGATTTAATTTCCCAACTCATGCGGTCCTTTGGTCCCACATAGCCCAGAAAATTCAGTCATTCAAAAATCGCCTTTTTCATATCTATTTACTAGCCTAAAATCAAGATCTGTTTTAAGTCATTCTCAGACCCTATTTGTTTATCCTTCACTGAGCGTGACCTAGAGAGAGCCCTCTCCTATTTCTAGTAGGGCTAGCTACCATACTAAGCATGGTTTGTGGTTATCCTGAATTCTGCCTTCCTTCAGCCTAAGGCAGATTTAGGCCCTAATAGAACAGATGGTTGTAATCACTCTTCTGACATTAATATAGAACTACAGTTGTACTATCTACTCCGTGGTGTTGGTACTATCATTCATTCATTTGTTTGTCCAATACCTTTTAGCACGAGTAGCTTAGTTATGTGTAACTAGATTTTCTTTTATGTATTCATGTATTAGTTATCAGAGTTGTATGTTGTGATTATGCTTGTCTCTTCTATGTGCAAGACTTGATCTAGAGCCAGCTCAGGGGACTTCCACCTAGATGCCTTACGCTCTCCAGCAAATCTACACGGAGGCTTGAAGTAATCTATTTGTCTTACCTTGATAGTTAGTTATTGTTTATGAACATGCATGTAACTTTGTGATGGTTGCAAATAATATTGCAGTTTTCCAAAGGTCCCGGGAAGAACTTTGACGGTTCTCCATTCTCCATACACCGTGCATTTTATCCTATAGTAGAATTGGCAACTTTGCTGGGGACTATACATCTAGTTCCCAGTTTACTTGGACAGATCTCAGTTTCCTCCTCCTTCTAAGACCTCCCTATACTTCTGCATTCCCTTTCTAACCCACCAAAACCTTGTCGCATCCTCCTTATACATATGCATCATTGAATCTGATCCAAGAAGCCCTCTTTTGAACTGTTTTCCCACACTAACGTAGGTTAGTAGACTACACAGTGTTTTATAAAGCATTGTGTCTGCACACACAAAGCATTAGTGGACCCAGTAACTCTCTGTGGCCACCGTTCCAGAGCATTAGTCTCCAAAAATCTTGATTTCCAGCTATGTCTGGAAACCCAAGGGGATAGGAAGCCTGTTCATGGACTGAAAGAAGATATGCTACTTCATTTTTTTAGCGAGATATGTGTCTTGAAAGATTTTTTTTTTAGGAAATAAGTTGTTTTTTCTTTCTTGAAATAGTTTTTATCAAAGAAAAAATCATCAAATTTTTTATTCATTCTTCTGTTTAGCTAGTTAAAAGCTGCTTTATTTTGGTTTCAAGTAGTTGTTAGGAAAGCATTGGAAAGATTTCTATTGGTTATGCATGTGTTATAATGACTAAGATGCATGGAACAAATATGAATATGTGAAAGACTCTCACCTGTAGAATACAACTTGTTTTCATCGAATTGAATATTTTTTAAAGCATTCTCTTGTGCATGATTTTTGAGTCATAGTCCCATCACACTTCAGATGTCAACTCCCCTACTAAAGACAATAAAAAAGTACACATAAAATTTACATAAAATCAATCAGTAACTCTTTATTGAGTAAACAGACATTAGTTCACGCTAGGATCTTGGGATAGGTAGTGTGAGTAAATTGCCCAAGATCGAAAACCCAAACTAGTGTCATTAAAAGAGAGAAAATTCCTGCTACACTCATACTACCGAGACCAATCCAGTCAAAGCAGAGCTAAATACGATACAACATCGGATTGTAAGTGAAGGTAGCTCGCATTCGCTTGCATATCCTTTGGGTATTCTGTGTATTGGGGATCCCTTCGGGGATTTGGGAGCTGAGTCGGGGAATCAGGTATCCTGCCCACACAGCATACTGTCTACGACTATGCGCCCCCCCCCCCCCCCCCCTGGTAGTGTTTGTGATTTGAGGTATCCTTAGTGGCCAAGCTTTTATGGACTTACACAAGGTGACTGGGGCGGCCTGTCCTGGTACCTAACATAGAAGGACCTACTCTATCTTCAGTTTTTGGGAGGGTTCTGGTCTTCACAAGAGTACTTGGCCCCTCAATCTGAGGTTCGGGTGAAGCTCAAGAGTAACCGTAACTGTACCTTTGGCTACCCCTCTCTGTTATTCATCGTGATATTGGGTTTCATCTCCAGCGATCAGTGCTTATCAGACAGGGTCATTTCCCTCTATTTGCTGATTGATCAACTTAGTTTATTTTTTATATTTTTTAAGTACCCATGTGTTATCATTTGAGACTTTAACAAATATCATGATAAAATTTATTGATAAAAATTAATGGTCACCGTGGCTACATCCAGCCCTCGTCGTCAATCTAGATGATTGCTAGGACTTCCTCTACTCATTATGGAAGATCTGTCGAGCTCTAGTGAACCGAATTCCCCATCTTCAGGGAATCAATCTCCCAGATCTCACACAGGATCTGTGTGGAAAACCGACGATTCAAATTTGGTGGAGGATTTATTTACCAAAGCATTTCTTCCTCACTTTAACACTCCATTCACAAATCCGTCAGACCCACTCTTTGTTTGAGTGGCACCTATACTCCTTGTTTCTGTAGATGGAACATTTCCATCCATCCCATCGATGACTAATGGGTCGTGGAACTTTGTGGACATTTCTACTCCTCCATCACTTCCCCAGTCGATAGTCACCACCAAACCATTGGAACCCCACTATATCATTTGTCCCAGGTACAACCACTCACATGACACCCTCCACGAGTGGAACCCAGCTGATGCCAGGTTCCACCACTTTATTGTCAAACTTTATACCTTCGACAAGTGCTACATACAACGCTCCATATAGTGCCCAATATAGCACTATTAGCATGGTTCCCGTCCACCAACAATATGGTCGACAACCATTGTATAGTTCAATCCCCTATATTCAAGTATCTGGTGGCATTCCCAATATGCACATTCTGGTCAAGAACGTAACAGTTCCCCCTCCATTCTTAGGCATGCATGGTCAATCATTGATTGACATGAGCATTCCTTATGTCAATCAAGGACATATGGTTAGTTCTATGGTGGGCGGGAATCCTCAAGGAGGTCCCAACCAGTCCATGGGGGCACCCTACTCACAAATTCAAATGAGTCAAGGGACACTGCTTATCCTGGGGGAAATTTTATACCCCAACATCAGATTCCCCATGGAAACCCACACTACAATGCCATACCCCAAGGCAACTACTATACCACATAGCCTATGTATAATATTGGGACTCAAACGATGGGAGGACCGCAAGGTTCCTCAAGTCATATGTCATCACCTTGGTCTAAGTCGAGGGCACCACACACTTTGCCTTTCTTGGCAACATTGGATATCCCCGACTTGTACAAACTTACAAATGACCCCATCTACCACAACTTACTTTGGCCGTCGATCCCACATAAGATACCAACAGACATCCCCAAGTTCGAAGGGAAACAAGGGGAGGATCCGGGCACCCATATCACCACCTATCATCTTTGGTGTGTTTCCAACTCCATGGTGGACGATAGTGTCCGGTTACATCTTTTTCCCTGCACCCTCACTGGAAATGCAGCTAAGTGGTACATTGAGTTACCACGCGCGTCAGTAAATACCTTCGATGTTGTAGCAATGGAATTCCTAAAGCACTTCCAGCTACCCATCCGCTATGAGACTGGGACAAAGCTCCTCACTTCACTACGTTAGGATACCACCATCCACATCTCTGATCATATACATGAATGGAGATGTAGGTGGAGGTTAGTTAAATCTCCCCTCCTAGACTATCTCTTATTGGACTGGTTCTGCAAGTCCCTACTCCTGCAAATTGCTAAAGATGTTGCTTTAGGTGGTGCGGTCACAAAATACCAATCCATACATCGTGCCCAGCACTTAGATCTGATATATTCATAGTTTGGCACTCTTTACAACGTAATCCCCAATGCCCCTCGTAACTCCAATGTTTCCGCTACTCAACACCCCAGAGCCACGCCGATGGGATTATTGATGCAACCTCTGGGGCTATTGTAAAAAAACTCAGTGGTCACATTGCCCAGATGTCAGTGGACCTGTTACACTAAAAAATGTCACCATGACTATTTACAGTTAGTATGGCTCAATCAACAGTCATGCTACCCTCTTAGGCAAGTCTTATGCCTCTGCTATCCATCTCAAACTCAAAGAAGAGAGAAAGTCTTGTAAAAAATGTGTTTATCTCTGGGGATGCAGGTTCTCTCAAGCCTTAGCTGCGGGGACGCTCACAATGTTCACAAAGACTGCGTCTTTGGATGCTCTGTATATTAAGGGACAGGTGCGTCCTTCTGTAAAAGGCAAAATGCGCAAGTTTCATCTTAAAAAAGTTACTTGTGGTTACTTCTAGAACTTTCTAGAGGTCGGTTTGATGAAATGGATGCGCCTCCAGTTGGTTCATGTATCCCTATTAAGGAGGAACTTATCCCATCAATAAGGGAGCTATCCCACCCAAAGAGGGGGATTATCCCATTGATGGTGGACCTGAATAACCTCTTTACAGCACTATAAATAAAGGCATTGAGCCAGAGGGAGGAGAGGTTGAAGCTATACATTTTCTTTGGGTAAATGCTGCAGGAATTAGGACTCCCATTTAGAACCTTGTGAGGAGAGATTGTCTTTGCTTGATTCTACTTGGAAGTGGGTGAGCTTTGTCAAAGTAGAGGAAAACCCTTGATGGACCCTGGGAGGAACTTGCACAACACCAAGGCCAGGTTGTAAGAGTTTCTTTGTTTCGTTATTAATACAAACTGGTTTATTTTTCTCGATAGCTTGTGTTAATGAGTTATTTCATGTGTTCCTTGGTCTGCATGTTGAATATATGTTTTATTATATGAAATGCAAGTGCTTGGTAATTGTTTGATTGTTTGTGGTTGCAGGAATTGATGTGAAGGAGGAGCTCATCCGGATCGGCAAGGATGGACTACAACAACAGCGTTTTGGAATAAGGTAAGCCTAAACACTTGTAGTTTTCATGTTTTAAAAGGTATATTTAGAGAAAGATCACTCCATTTTGTCTTGTTTGTCGCTAGAGAGTTTAGACTCCTAGGGAGGTCAGTTGTGTCCGCACAAACGACTTTTTCCGCCACGACAAATTGGCGACTCCACTGGGGACTCCATTAATGTGAAAGTCTTTTCCTTTGTGTGAACTTTGCTCTGAGAAAATCATTTTTATTTTCTGGTTTTTGACTATGAGAATTAGTATTTGGGTGGCTTATCTTTAGATTTAGTTAGATTTGATTTTTCTTAACTTTTCCAGAAAGACGCACCCTCTGAGTGCTGCACAGTGCGTCTTTGGACGCGCTGTTGCCGTTTGCACAGAGCGGGCCCGCGCCTGTTATAACGGGTTGCCTGTGTCTTCCTGTAAAAATTTAGAAAAACTCTATTCTTGCTTTAATTGCTTTTAGATTTTGTTTTTTCTCAGTGTTTTCTGCCCAGATCCTTTAGTACCCTGTCAAAAATTTTCACCTGAACTTGTTTTGTGAGCTTTGAGTGTTTTAGTGGATTTCAACGAAGTTTAGGCCTAGGGTTTGATTTTTGAATAGGTCCTGTAGTGACTTTGACGGTAGAAAGTTGTCCAGCCTTAGATCTCTCTGGTTTGTCAGCCTTCTTAGAAGTCGGGCCTGTCGTAAAGTCTCCTTGTGTGAGCAGCTTGCCATTTAAGTTGTCTTTTGGGTCAAATTTCGAATTACTTGTTTATAAAGTGTTGATTTCCATTTTACAAAAGAACAAAAAGATTAGAGTTTTGTTTTGACTAGTTTTTGGTTCTGCAATAAGCTAGTCCTTGATTTGATTGTGATCAAGTAAAACACCTTAGAATAATCATTGTTGGCTTTGCCTCATTAGGATTAATTAGGGTAATTTCCTTTTGATTTGTTTTGTTTTTTGAGTGAATTTTCATAGATTTCATAGTTTGTAATTGATTTTTATTAAAATAGATTTATGTTTTTCGTTAAATAAGAAAAATACAAAAACATCTTCTTTAAAAGTCTTGTTTCAAGTAGCTTTTTGTTTTTGAAAGAGAAAAAGAGTTTTTTCGTGCATGTAAAGAGCGGTCATGTTTTTATGCTTGGAAAAGACAAACGAATTGTTTCTTTGATTGTCCTTAATTAAGAAGTTGCTTTTATAAAAAGTGCATTCTCTCCACTTTTTAGTTAAACAATTCATCGAAAAAGTAAAGTAGTGGGTAAATCATCCTAGGTGCATTTTGTAGTGGTTTCGAGTTGAGTCAACACACCACTGGTTTCACTTCCATCACCTTTTGACTTAAGAAACAACCTTAAAAGTAACGCTTAAATTAAAATCAATCTAGTAATTTTTTTTTTTCTAGGGCTCTGAAACACCAACATAGCTTAGGCTAGGGTCTTGGAGTAGGTGAGTACTTAACTCTCCAAGACTACAAAACCAAACAGATAGTTTATCTTGAGTAGAATAAATCCAATTGTTTCAATTGCATTCTGGGAAAGCTCCTCTTAAAGGAGAAGCACGAGCTCGTGTCTGAACCAGTGAGGGGATCATTCCCCCCTCGTTGAGAACGACGCCAGACAGTACGTATTACAAACGGTAAACCTCGGATTAACCATTGTCGAGGAGCCAGGGGTCACTTATCGGTAAACCTTGGATTACTGTCAAGGAGCCGGTAAGGGGATTGAGCTTGTTACTCTGCCCTTGCGTGCTGTCGGAGTTTAGACTGTTCCCCCAGGTGTAATTGTTGTGATTGGTAACTTTAGTGACCATAATCTTTAGGGTTCTACCGAGGTGACGGTGGAGGGAAGGTCCCACTGTACCTGGAACAGACGTCGGTTATACTCACTTGGATTTTCCGGGGGGTTCACTTCACTTCGAGACGGTTAAAGTGGAGGAACTTGTGCCGGTCTATTCATTAAGCAGGTTGCCGGGGTAACTGTTCCACCCGCCATTTCTGTACTGAATCCAGCGAGGTTGGATTTCATCACCAACTAGCGCTTTTGGTCCGGAAGACTACTGTTTGTGTTTGGTTTGACGCTCTAGATTCTTTAGGCGTGTGCTTCAAATTTGTTTGCTTCTTTAGAAGACTTTAGGTGGTTTGATTTGAAATTTTTACTTTGTTTTCGTGTGTTGTAGTTAAAAATCTTTAATTGTGGCGGAATTACCGAGACAGTCCCGTAGACTTCGGGGCCAGTCTCTTGAAGTTGTTTCTGTGGCCGAATTGTTGAGAAGATCCCATAGACTTAGGGGATCACCTCCTCGAGACGACCCGGGTAATTTAGAAGGTTTAAAGGTCCTTGTAACTCCTCCTAGTGACAGTAGAGTAGGTTCACCTGAAGAAGGAGAATCTTCCTTGGTAGTCCATCCAGATTACCAAAGTTTAGAGACAGGGTATAATCCCGAAGCTGTTTCAGTTTCTGAGCTTGTCGGTAATTTTTCGTCTGCTAGTGATACAGGCGAAGAACCTGAAATATCTGAACCTGTTACTCCAACTTCTAGTGTTCCAGATTCACCAAGAATAGAAAGAATTATCACCGAAAATCTTCCTACTGGTTTGATTGCTATAGAAGAACTTGCTCCAGAAGAGGATATAGGTGTCTCTAACCTTGAAGGTCAACTTACTATTGATCTAAGGGAGCGTGAATCCATCTTTTACAGTCCTCCTAGAAGTACCACTTGGTACCTTTCGTTAACCAATTATTTAGACAACTCAGTAGGTTTTTCTCCACCTCGTACTCCTTTTCCACCTAGAGGTATTTATACTCCTGTAAATATGTCTGGTCAGTCGTCTGTGTTTACTCAAAGTCCTGAATCTTTTTTACACGGCGGTCCTTCTGTTCCCACTGGGTATCAATCTCTTTCTGGTACCTTTGCAGGGGCATCTCCTCAACCCGTTGATCGTGGGTTATTAATTGGAAACAGTGGTAATGTACCATTGGGTGTAGGAGACATTTACATGATGTCAGGTTCAGTTCCCATTTCTCAACCTCAAGGTGGCCAATTACCGCCTGGGGGGCAACCGCAGTTAACGCCTGGGGGGCAACCTCAAGGTACACAAATCGTGTCTGGGGGGCAACCTCAAAGTCAGTATGCACCTATGGTGCAATACGCGCCTCAAGGTCAACCCCAGCCTCAATATGTACCCCAGGGTCAACCTCAGTATCAATATCAACCTCAAGGATGGCAACCTCAAGGATGGCAACCTCAAGGGTATCAACCCCAAAGTTATCAACCTCAAGGGTACCAACCTCAAGGTCAAGGTCAACCCCAGTATCAGTATTTACCTCAAGGTTATCAACCTCAAGGTCAATACTCGAGTCAAGGTTATCAACCGCCTCAAGGTCAGTCATATATTCCAAGTATGGGAACTGCACCTTACAATTATCAATCCTACCCTCAATCCGGTTATGGATCTCAGTATCCTCAACCTGTTACGGGTCAATACCCTGGAATGTTAGTATGGGATCCATCACAGGGTCAACAGATGTTGCAGCCAAGTGTACAGATGGTTCCTCAAGCTGGACAACCCGTAGTTTCTGGTCCAACCCAGCAACCGCAACCTGTCCAGCCAAATGTTCAAACTTCTGTAACTTCGGTAGTTACTCAGCCGCCAATTGCACCTAGTACTCCATCTCAAACGGCTGCTGCAACTACCGCTACATCTACCATACTTACTTCTGGAGTATCGACGGCTCCAGTTTCTACTGTCCCTGTTACCACACCTCAGACATCTTTACCGTTGTCTGGATCTACGATTCAAACCACAGTCCAGATGCCTATAGGTCAGCCTGGTATAAGTACGGTTGTTACTACTCAACCTCAATTTGTTCAACCTCCGTACCAGGGACAGTACCAACATGGGCAAGCTGTCCAACAACCGGTTTACCAGTATCAACCGTATCCTGGGTACACTTATCAACAACCTCAACAACCCCAGTACGGTCCGGTTAATCCTGGTTTTCCAGGAGGATATAATATCCCAAATGCGACTCCTGTTCCTAGTTATCCTGGATATCCTCCTCCTGGGGCTGGTATTGTGACCCAGAGTTTTAGAGATCCTAACCGGCAGTTACCGTTTATCGCAACTTTGGATTTACCAGACTTGACGCGCCTAACGAACGATCCAATTCAATATCTTCCGTTCTGGCCGCCAATGCCAAATAAGTTGCCCAGTGATATACCCAAGTTCGAAGGTAAGTCTGGAGAGGATCCGTCCAATCACGTGATGACTTACCACCTCTGGTGTGCTTCGAATTCTATCTCAGATGATTCCATCCGCTTACGTCTTTTTCAGCGTACACTCATTGGTCTCGCGGCCAAGTGGTACATTGAGTTACCACGGGCCTCTTTTTACAACTTTAGCCAGTTAGCTACCTCGTTCTTAACTCACTTTCAGTTGCCGGTCAGATACGATAACGGCACGGAGTTATTAACTTCACTAAAACAATCGACGTCCACGTATATTTCTGATCACATTCATGAGTGGAGACGTCGAAGGAGGTTAGTGAAAGTTTTTATCCCGGACCAAATCTTAGCTGAATGGTTTGTTAAATCATTATTACCGAAGATTACTGAAGATGTAGCTAAGGCCGGAGTAGTTACTGAGGAGCAAGTCATTGCTCAGGCACAATACCTTGACTTAGTTTACACTCAGTCGGGTACATTACACGAGAAGATTCCGGATCTTCCAAAGTCGAATCAAATCGCTGCTGCTCCTTCGGGATCTCATGCCGCTGATGGTATGATTGGTATCGTGACTACGAAGAGCAAGAAGAAGTCTTCCAAGGCTTCAAATACTCCAATTATCACTTTGCCTGATTCTCCGACAGGAGAGTCTTCTCCTCCTGAACTTACCGCCGATATTCACGCTGTAGAGTCATCTACGGCCAAATCAAAAAACGGTGGAAAGAAGAAAGGAAAGAAGAAGGCTAAAGCAGACAAGGCTCCGAAGGAGAAAACAGAAAAGTCGGAAACCAATGACGAAAAGCGCAAACCTCGATATCCTTGTCTTATTTGTGAAGAGGATCATTTTACGAGAGATTGCCCTCATCGGGCCGAGGTTGTGAAAATAGTCAAAGGTTCTCCCACTCCTGCTGTGTTAAAAAATCCATTTCCGGAGCAGGAGAATAAGATGATAGGTTCTTCTTCGAATGCCAGTGAAGAACCCATTTTGATGATGTCTCATGTGAGGATTGCGACTCGATCGCAAGATTATGGTAGTAAGAATCCTGTTGATGGTAAGGAAGCAGAATCTTCTCACTCTAACCCATCAACCTCAGCTCCTGGTTCCGATCCACTACAGATCGAAAAACCTAACCCAGACTTAGTGATTAAGCCGCCCGCCAAGGGTGTACTTCGAAGGTCTGCTTTCAATCCACATGCGAGAGCAGCCCAGAATTACAACATTGTTGAGGACTTAGCTGTTTCACCCTCAGCAATGTCGGCGTTAGAAGTGCTGCAATCATGCCCAGCACAACGAAAATTGCTTTTGTCGGCTATCGGAGCTGTTGATGTTCAGGACCCGAACCTAATGATCTTCGATCTAGAAAATAGTACACCGCGTCTCCCCCATCAAATGGCTTTCCAAATTCCAGTGATAGTAAAAAACAGGCCTATTCATCGGACTGTGATTGATGAGGGAGCTTCTACGTGTATTATGTCGATTCAATGTTGGAGATCGCTTGGTTCTCCTTCGTTGAACCAATCCCCCACCATCCTTAAGGCCTTTGATGGCCGTGGGTTCCGTCCGTTTGGTATTCTACAAGAATTGCCTATAGGGGTAGAAGGTAAAACCGTTAGTCTGGATGTGGAAGTGGTTGATGCCCCTCTAGACTACAACCTTCTTTTGGGTCGAAGTTGGTCATATGCTATGACAGCGGTCGTTTCATCGGTCTTCAGAGTAATTAAGTTTCCACATAACGGTAAGATCGTGACTATTGATCAGCTGACATACTTTTCATCCGACCCAGCCTCTTCAGAGAGTATCCAGCATGTCGGTAAGACGACAATCCCTTATAGGGACGTTGGTGTAGGTTTAGTTAAGGATTCCGGTTTACTGGGAACTTTTCCTCTCCCTCCACTCAACGCAGACCCTTCATTTGCGACAATTCATATGATTACATCAAAAAACATTGTTTATGACGATCCTTGGATTGTCCCATCTGACTCTGAGATAGACTCATTCGGTGATGCTATGCCTTTGAGTCCATATGAAATTGCTTATGAAGCTATCATGTCATTTACCGACTTGCGTTCAACCGAAATCGACCAAATGAATGTGGTCAGTGAAGAATCAACCTTAGAACGGATAGCGTTTCCCGAAGTCGTGTCATCTGACGAACAACTTCGCGAAATCCTAAGTGTAGATGATCTACCATGGGAGGATCTCCATCACAGATCTTCGTTTTTACCTAAGGATGATGCATTTGAAAATGATTTTTCATCTATCTTTACCGCTGAATATGTCAAAGACGCTCAGGATCCAACGAAACATTCTGATTCAGAGCTGAATTTAGGGAATATTTCTCGTACTATTCCCATTGATATTTCGGTAAAGCCCGGAATTGAGGAGAACATTCATATAGGTGCCGCATGTACTGAAGAAGAAATCCAAATTTACAAGGCCCTATTCCAAGAATTCCGCGATGTGTTTGCCTGGTCTTACGAGGAAATGCCGGGAATCGATCCTGCCATTGTTGTTCATGAAATAAAGACCTACCCGGATGCTAAACCCGTCCGGCAACGGTTGCGTCAGATTCACCCTCGAAAAGCGGCTGCGATTAAAGCAGAAGTCGAAAAGCTGTTGAAAGCAGGTTTCATTTATCCGATCCCGTTAACGGATTGGGTATCGAATATTGTTCCAGTCAACAAGAAACAAGGAACAATAAGAATCTGTATCGACTATAGGGATATAAATCGAGCTTGTCCAAAAGACAACTATCCTACGCCTTATATCGATCAAATTATTGATGATTGTGCCGGAAGTGAAATGTTTTCCTTCATGGATGGTTTTTCGGGCTATAATCAAATCAATATTCTACCTGCCGACCAACCAAAAACGGCATTCATTTGTCCATGGGGGACATTTGCTTATTGCAAATTACCTTTTGGGCTTAAGAATGCCGGGGCTACTTTTCAACGGGCGATGTCTTATGCATTTCATGACATCAAGCACATTGTGCAACCCTATCTCGATGATTTGCCTGCTCATTCTTTACATCGAGCTGATCACCTTGTCCACCTACGAGCAATCTTTATGAGGTGTAGGCATTATCGAATTCGGTTGAATCCCCACAAGTGTGTTTTCTGTATAGAAACAGGTCGATTGCTGGGATTTGTTGTTTCAAAAGCCGGCATTCGCGTCGATCCCTCGAAAGTCGAGGCTATCATCAAATTGCCTCCTCCTTCGAGTTTGCGCCAACTCCAAAGTTTGCAAGGGAAAGCGAACTTTTTACGCCGATTCATCCCAAACTACGCCGAGGTCACTAAAGGTTTTACACGGTTGTTGAAACAGAACGCACAATTCTTTTGGGACGAGATTGCCCAACAATCTTTTGATGCACTTAAACACGCGTTGACCCATGCACCGTTGTTGCATCCTCCCAACTACAACCAGGACTACTTCTTATACCTCGCAGCTTCGCATTCCACCATTGGAATGGTGTTAGTTCAAGAAGATGAATTCGGAGCGGAGCATGTGATATATTATCTTAGTAGGACCTTGAATCCCACTGAGCTAAAATATTCGCATGTGGAGAAATTGGCCCTGGCAGCCGTTCAAGCTGTCCAGCGTTTTCGTCACTACATTCTTCTCCGTAAAACTACAGTTATTTCGGATTGCAACCCTATGATTTATATTTTGACAAAACAACTGCTAGGGGGCAAGTACTCTAAATGGATCGTTATCCTGCAAGAGTTCGACTTGGAGTTCGAGAAGTCCAAGTCTAAGAAATCCTTAGTTTTTGCGGAATTGATGTGTGATTTCCCGAGTGCTGACACAGAGACTGTGGCAGAAGAGTCCATTGCGGACGAATCTTTGTTTCTTATCAGTACTGTAGATCCGTGGTACGGGGATATAATCATCTATCTCCAAACCCAAACCTTTCGGCCTGAAGCTTCCAAAGCGGAACGTCGAAAAATTCGGTTTCAATCCCAGCCATACAGAATTATTGGAGATACACTCTATCGCCGGGGGGCAGACTTAGTTTTTCGACGTTGTTTAACTCACGAAGAGGCTGAGAGAGTTTTGAATGATTGTCACTCTGGAGCATGTGGCGGTCATATGTCTGGGTATGCCACAGCTCAGAAGGTGTTGCGCGCTGGCTATTTCTGGCCGTCTATGTTTAAGGATTGTATCATTGCTGTCAGGAAATGCCACAACTGTCAAGTGTTTGATCGCAAGATGCGCGCTCCACCTGCTCCTCTCCACCCTATAATTGCCGTTGGTCCATTCGCCAAATGGGGTATCGACTTTATTACTTGTAACCCTCACTCGGCCGGGGGGCATGCGTATATCATCCTTGCGGTTGATTATTTTACTAAGTGGGCCGAGGCGATGCCTACATTCGACGCAAGCGGCAAAACAGCTGCAGTTTTCGTATTCAATCATATCATAACTAGGTTTGGTGTCCCACAAGCAATCATTACTGACCATGGGAGCCATTTTCGAAACATCATGATGACTGAGCTTACAAGCCAGCTTGGTTTGCGCCACGATAGCTCTACTCCTTATTATCCGCAAGCCAACGGTTTGGTTGAGTCTATCAACAAAGTTCTGGTTATCATGATCCGACGAACCATTGGTGTTCATCGGTCGAATTGGCACAACATGTTATTTTCAGCGCTATGGGCATACCGAACCTCAGTGAAAAATTCAACAGGGTTCACTCCTTTCCAGCTAGTTTATGGCTTGGAAGCTGTGTTACCCATTGAATGCGAAATCCCATCACTTCAAATGGCTGTCGAATTACTTCCAGCTACTTCCGAAGAGGAGAAACGTTTATTATACTTGGCTAAATTAGATGAGACTCGACGTGACGCTACATTGGCAATCGAGACTCACGCGAAACGAATGAAAGCTCAGTATGATAGAAATGTAACCCCTCGAAGTTTTTCGGAAGGAGACCTAGTACTATTATATGATCAAGCTAACGATAAGCTAGGTGCTGGAAAATTCGTTCCTATGTGGCATGGACCCTACATTGTAAAGCGAAAGCTAGCAAAAGGGGCTTATGAGCTGGTTGATTTTGATGGGGACTCTTTGGGTAAACCCAGAAATGGACTTTACCTAAAGAGGTATTATGCTTAAATGGTGGATGGAGAATTTTTTTTAGATAGGTTAGATTTTCTTTCTAGCTAGCGTGTTTGTTAGTTTAGTCAGTGTGCTTAGCTTAGAGAGTATGTTTTTTCGTCGTTATTCTGGCTTATCTTGGTTTTACTCTTGATATTGCAGATGTCGACGCCTCTCCAAACATACATTGGATTTGCTGATGGTGCTTGTCGTAGTACACGGAATATCTCTTCCGCAGCTTGGGTTATCTATTCGCCCTCTGACGAGTTAGTTTCTATGCATGGGGTAAGCCTCGGTCAAACAACGAATAACATTGCAGAATACAGTGCAGTGGTTGAATTATTATCCGAATCTATTTCATTTGGAATTCGACGTTTGATAGTGAGGTTAGATTCTGAACTTGTTGTATTACAGCTTAATAGAGTTTATGCCATTAGAAATCCTGTGTTATTAAGGTTGTTTTTGAGAGTGCGTCTCTTGGAACGTGAATTTGATTACATTGAATATCAGCATATTCCAAGGTCTTTAAATACATTAGCAGATGCAATTGCTTCTCGAATGTTGGACAGACATTTACGATAATCATGCAAGTAAATTTAAAAACATTTCATCACATATGTTAAACAAGATAAGCCGGTAATAGTGATATATATATATAGATAGGAGTGTGTCAAAAAATATACATCGTCTTCGATCATAGGTTGAAAAACACCTTATGATCGGCAAAATGATAAGTACAAAAAGTCAAAATGTCACATGTGACTACAAAAGTGACTAGTCAATCACTGGTGGTGCTCTCTGTATGACACCACTGCACGGGCTACCTTACGCAAAAATCTCCTAAACGGTCCAGGGACCGCGACTACGAAGCGCTGAAGCCTGGTAGGAATGTCGTCCATAGTAGTCTCAGGTATATCTGCCGTGAGACGCTCTAGATCATGCTCCAACTCAGCTAGTACTTCTGTAGCCGCGTCCTGTGGGGCCGGTACCGGTGCAGCTGGATGTAGTCTATCAAAAGGCCGGAGGTTGGCTGGACGCTGTGGACCAACATCTGCATTTTGAAAATTTTACTGTTAGTTTTGAGACGATATATATATGAAAAATAAAAAAAATACATAATTAGAAAACTTGTGAAAAATAAAGTACCTCTGTCATCCCATTGTTCTCCCGGTGGAAGAACCATGTCCGGATCACCTCTAAAATCCACTCCGGCATACGGAAAGTCCTGTATCGAAAAAACCTGGTCCTCTAACCAGTGAAAGTAACTATCTGAGAATCGAACCACCGCCGTGCCCTCGTCAGGATGCCGGGCCATCACCGCAACCCATCGTATCAGCTTTGGCTCCCGAGGACCCAAGATATCAACAGTGAGTTGCTGAGGGATCAGCATTGGAACTCTCTCCAAGGCAAAGCTCACGACTAGAGGCCCATATCCAAAAGTCTTTAGTCGTCCGTTCTTTGCCTTGGTCAGTTGGCTCTTCATATGAGCCGACACAGCTTCACACCAGTTGAAAATGGTGCCTTGGTAACAGTCAATTGCCATCCGCATTTGGGATTCGGAAGCAATGTGTAAAGCGGCCGCGCCGCAAATTCTGGTAACCGTGAACGCTATGACTTTGAGTTCACGCAGAGTGATGTGTTTTATCTCTATGCCTTTCGAATGGTGAGCCCCAGGTGTGCACCACTCGTCGCGGAGACTATCAAGGGATTGGCCACCCGGCCTAGTCCCCGCAAGACTGAGTTGCTCGCCTCTGTTCGGCAAGCCAGTGAGAAAGTATACATCCAAGGGCTCTATCTCGAGCTGGTGCCCTCCTATGTAAAAGCATTGTTCTTGAACGTTCCATCGCTCAACCAGCCATTCCAAGAATCTTACCTGGCCCCTCATGCCCGGTATGGTCCAGTATTTGTATAACCCGCATGCTCTTAGGGCATCCAGGGAAGGTTGATGATTTATTGCAACTTCATCATCCTCTACATGCTCTCGTTCTCTCCAATCTAACATGGTTAATACCCTGCACATCAAAAATAGCAATTAGAAATTGATTTGGGAATTTTTGGTAGTTTTTTGAGGGAGTTGGGGTTTTGAAATGCGCACTTCTCAGAAGACGCACCCCGGCTTTGTAGCACAGGGCGCCCGGACGCGGCTGGCCTGAAGGCGGGCCGCGTCTTCCGACCATTTTCCCGTATGAGAAAAAGTCGGGGGACGCGGGTCACCCGAAGGGCACCCGCGTCCGCCGAGAGGCGCATTCCAAAACCAAAACCCCCCACAAAAAATGAAACTAAGACCTAAAACTTAATTCTAAATGGATAGAAATACAGAGTAGGATGTGTAAAATACCTGGATAAGACGGCGTTCGATTCCGACGGTCGGATTTTCCGCAGCGACCACGGGAAATTTTCTTGTCAAAAGCTCCTTTTTCAACCTCAACAGTGAAACGGTAAAAATGACATGGTAAAAGGTCTTTTTATAGGTTTTTTGGATGAATTAGTTCATTTTTTACCATGAAAAGGTATTTCTCGATGTATTTTTGCCTATTTTAAACAGGTATGAGTAATGTGTTGCTTTTGTGCAGGACAAAGGGATCTCGAGGGAAATTGTAATTTTTCATAAACAAAAGTATCAGAGTCATCTTTTAAGCCCTTTTCTGACTCCTAAAACATGAAAAGATCGCTGAGCGTTTCTTTTACACTCGTTAAAACGGAATTAAAAGACGGTCCCCTTTTAGCTCTTTTCTGACCGCAAAATCAGGAAAAGATTGCCGGGTTTTTGTCATTTCAAACTCGATAAGGAAATAAAACGACGTGTCCTTGATCGCTTTTTACTTTTCAGGTCAACGACACTATTATGAAAGTACTCCTTGGTCGCAAGATCAAGCGGTTCCCCCAGGTATTATTTTATACTTTTTCGGGCTTGAGGGACACAAATGTACGAAAAATTTCAACGTGGAGTCTCCTTTAGTTTTTTCAGACTCTCTAAAATTGAAAAACGCCGAGTTTCTCCTATACTGGGCTCGTTAAACTTTTACAGTAGAGGACCTGTTCAATTACAAATAGGAACGAACCACTCCTTCCTAGGGTTCGAATTTAAACTAGGTTGGACTCGTCCAAAGGATGAGCTTATAATCAAGCATATGTTATCCTCCTCAAGCTTGTT
Organism: Pinus tabuliformis; assembly: GCA_031772625.1. Taxonomy (NCBI): domain Eukaryota; kingdom Viridiplantae; phylum Streptophyta; class Pinopsida; order Pinales; family Pinaceae; genus Pinus; species Pinus tabuliformis. The sequence goes on from CM062809.1 coordinate 1,187,995,307, forward strand.
AAAAATAAAGAGGTACTTGCCAGAAATGGTGGGGGAAAAGAGAGAAGAATGAACCTGTTTGTTACCTTTTGTCTCGAAAGAAACTTTATCACCGCTTTTGAACACGACACTGTCTCATTCACCTGGGTTGGGAAATCTTTTACCTCACAGTTGATCAAAACCACTTTGAAAGTCTTTAATCGGGTTCCGGGGATTAACTTTGAGTTATTCGTTACCAAGCCATCTGTCGTGTCGTTATGTGTTCAAGAGGTCTGCAAGAAAAACTTTCATCTGCAAAATACTTGTCATCCATTTGACCTTCCTTGAGTCAGTCCTTACAGCAACATTCCTTCAACTTGAACAATGATTTCGTGTTGCGGGCTTGCCTGCAACGGGTCGATTTCTATCGACATCGACACATTATCTAGAAAGATGACTTAGGAATCGACAGTACCTTGAAGTCTGCATGCATCAATGGCAGGTTTCTCGCCTTTGACGTCAGTCTACATCATTGACTTTCGATCAAAGGATTCCGTGAAGTGTTCGACATCAAAACATCTATTCACATTTCACGGGTTGTGCTTGGTAATTTGAGAACCATTGACATTACTGGTGGTCTCTCTCACGCTTGTTAACAGTTTACATCATCGACTGGTAATCAAGTGGTTTCTAACATGTTCGACATCAAATCATTTAATCACATGGCTAGAATCGTACCAATTCGGGAAGTAGAAGTGAAGACCCTGGATCTAGTTTTTACCATCCAGGCTGCGAGGAGTTTTGTATTCATTATCTATGTAGACTAATCATAAACAGATGGCTGCGTCCATACTGTGTCTACAAAAGTCTATAAAAATGATGTACTGCAAGATCATTCCTGTATCAGAGTAGTTAGTCCATTAGTTAAAGTTTTGAATCTGAGTATGGGAATGCCTACCTTAGTGATGATATAATCTTATACATGTATTTTGTGTTGAAAATTGCAGGTTCCAACCAGGTCATCCACAAGACAATCCTTGAAATGATAAAGCGCTTCACCCTTCCTAGAATTACAAAACCCTAATCTATTCCAGGCTTCGCACTTTAGGGGGCAATCTGTTACACTAAAAAATGTCACCATGACTATTTACAGTTAGTATGGCTCAATCAACAGTCATGCTACCCTCTTAGGCAAGTCTTATGCCTCTGCTATCCATCTCAAACTCAAAGAAGAGAGAAAGTCTTGTAAAAAATGTGTTTATCTCTGGGGACGCAGGTTCTCTCAAGCCTTAGCTGTGGGGACGCTCACAATGTTCACAAAGACTGCGTCTTTGGACGCTCTGTATATTAAGGGACAGGTGCGTCCTTCTGTAAAAGGCAAAATGCGCAAGTTTCATCTTAAAAAAGTTACTTGTGGTTACTTATAGAACTTTCTAGAGGTCGGTTTGATGAAATGGATGCGCCTCCAGTTGGTTCATGTATCCCTATTAAGGAGGAACTTATCCCATCAATAAGGGAGCTATCCCACCCAAAGAGGGGGATTATCCCATTGATGGTGGACCTGAATAACCTCTTTACAACACTATAAATAAAGGCATTGAGCCAGAGGGAGGAGAGGTTGAAGCTATACATTTTCTTTGGGTAAATGCTGCAGGAATTAGGACTCCCATTTAGAACCTTGTGAGGAGAGATTGTCTTTGCTTGATTCTACTTGGAAGTGGGTGAGCTTTGTCAAAGTAGAGGAAAACCCTTGATGGACCCTGGGAGGAACTTGCATAACACCAAGGCCAGGTTGTAAGAGTTTCTTTGTTTCGTTATTAATACAAACTAGTTTATTTTTCTCGATAGCTTGTGTTAATGAGTTATTTCATGTGTTCCTTGGTTTGCATGTTGAATATATGTTTTATTATATGAAATGCAAGTGCTTGGTAATTGTTTGATTGTTTGTGGTTGCAGGAATTGATGTGAAGGAGGAGCTCATCCGGATCAGCAAGGACGGACTACAACAACAGCGTTTTGGAATAAGGTAAGCCTAAACACTTGTAGTTTTCATGTTTTAAAAGGTATATTTAGAGAAAGATCACTCCATTTTGTCTTGTTTGTCGCTAGAGAGTTTAGACTCCTAGGGAGGTCAGTTGTGTCCGCATAAACGACTTTTTCCGCCACGACAGGACCCCTCTACCAAATTGACTTCTCTTCCTACCACCACGATAAGCTCTATGCAGTCTATGCAAAAACCCGGTAGTAAGAAAAAGAAGAATAAGAAAAATACCGCTCCTTCTAAAGAGAAGTCAACAAAGTAGTACAAACCAAAGCAGAAGGCTACTGAGCTCTTTGACGATGGAAAGGATAAACCCACCCAATTCCCTTGCAAAATCTGTGCTGAATACCACATGACATATCTGTGTCTACGTCTTCAGGAATGCACAGATTTCATTGCTAACAAGGATACTGATAGGACCACCTCTATCTTAATAATCCTTTCCCCGCTCAGCAGCAGCGACACCTCATTGCCAACCAACCCCAACCCCTACAAGGCGGCAATAGTGGTTTGCAAAATCCTTCAGCTAGTGAAGGATCTTCTACCATTTACACCTTTGAAATAGTAGATCTACAAACAAGAGCCAAATCCTATGGAGCTCCTGTCACTCATGCAGAGGAACCTTCCTTAAGTCAAAACCCACCGCCGCCCAATGATTTGCATATCGAAAGGCCAGTTTCTAACCTTGTAATTTGCCCCCCTAAAGGGGCACTTCGACGCACAATGCACAATACATCTACACGTGCCGCCCAAAACTACAGCATTGTAGAAGACTTGGCGCAAGTGTCATCGGCTATGTCGGTGCTCAAAGTATTACAAACATGTCCAGCACAAAGGAAAGCTTTGCTTTTGGCTATTGGTGGTATCGACCCACAGGATTCCATGCTTGCAATTTTCGACATGGAAAAGTGTAAACCTCCCCTTTTCCACTAGCTTGCATTTCAGGTGCAAATATTTTCGAAAGGTAAAGGTATACATAGAACTGTCATTGATGAAGGTGCTTCTACCTGCGTCATGTCAGCTTCATGTTGGCTCGCTTTGGGTTCTCCAATGCTATCCCCGCTATCAAATTCCCTTAAAGATTTTGACGGCCACACTTTCATCCCAAAAGGTTACCTAGCTAGCTATCCCATCACCTTGAGTGGGAAAGTGATAGTGGTAGATATTGCAATCGTGGACCATATACTCGACTATAATCTGCTTTTGGGCCACACTTGGACTTATGCCATGAAGGTCGTTGTGTCTTCGGTCTTCCATATCATCCTCTTTCCCTTGGATGGAAAGATAGTCACAATGGACCAAATGTCCTTTTGCACCCCAGATTACTCTCTGTTACCTAGTAGCTCTGTACCCTTAGTGGGTGGTGTACCTGACTCTTACGTCAGTATCAGTACCAGTCTACTGAAGGGCTCTTCCCTGATGGGTTGTTTCCCTCTTTCGCCACCCACGTTTCCATAGATAGTCTCTATGGTTTCATCCATTCCTCATGAACTGACCGATCCTTGGATCCTCACGGCCCCTTCAGACATTGACACTTACGGAGAAAAAATGTCGTTGTCACAAGCTAAATTGGCCTACCAGGCCATTCAATCTGCATCCGAGTCTTTAGTCACTTTGGTCACAGCGAACGGTACCACCGCCCCTCCCATAACCTCTCCTTCTTTCGATCCCCTCAATCAAGTCCTACATAAGGACGAAGTTGTTAGAGAGATCATGAGTTTATAAGGGTGACCTTGGGAGGAATCGCACCATCATGTTTTGATATCTGATTCGGACACGATGCCTCTTCAAATCGTGTCACCCGACGCACCTGAAATCGTTTCCTCACCATATACGACTATCCAAACTTTCGATTCAGAAGGAAACATGGGCAATATTTCAGAGACATTGCTCATCGATATTTCTGTCACAACAGGCATCGTGGCAAACATACAGATTGGAGCCAATCACAATCTAGCGAAAATTATGAGCTTCACCTTCCCTTTTAAGGATTTCTGCGATGTTTTCCCTTGGTCTTATGAGGAAATTCATGGCATAGACCCTTCTATTTTCAAGCACGAGATCAAGAAGTGTCAAGCATTCTTTTTCTGGTGTTTTTCTTGCTCGTTAATCTGAAAAATCCTCAAGTCTTCTTCTTCAGGCTCGTTAAACTACCACGAAGAAGGTCGATCATTATTTTTAGGGTATTTTTCTTGCTAATTAATCTAAAAGATCCTTGAGTCTCCTTCTTTGGGCTCATTAAATTACCACGAAGAAGAGCGAGCATTCTTTTTATGGTATTTTTCTTTAATCCGAAAAACCTCAATCCTCCTTCTTTGGGCTCGTTAAAATACTACAAAGAAGATATGAGCATGTTCTTTTATGGGATGTTTTCTCGCTCTTGAACTGAAAAATCCCAGAGTTTGTCATCGTTGAGCTTGTTAAACACATACAATGATGGTTTGAGCAACTCTTTTTTGCTCTTTTTCTAGTTCATTAAACTGAAAAAGACCATTAGAGCATTCTTTTTAGGCACTTGTTTTCTCTCATAAAACTAAAAATATCCCGAGTTTTTTCTTTAGGCTCGATAAACATTTAAAAATATGACCCGAGAACTCTTTTAGGTACTTTTCTCAATCGTTAAACTGAAAAATCCTGAGTTTTTGTCACTGGGCTCATTAAAAATATATGGTAGCACCAAGAGCACTTGCTTTTTTGGGACCATTTGTCGCTCTTAAATTGAAAAATCCCCGAGCTTTTCCCCTTCTTCGGGCTCGTTAAATCTACATAGAAGGAATGAGAAGTTCTTTTACCTCTTTTTCCTTACTCAATAAACTGAAAAATATACCTTGAGTTTTCTTCATTTGACTCGTTAAAATTTGATGAAGGTATTGAGTTTGTCATCACGTGACTCATTAAAAATTCAGAACAAAAAACAAGTTCAGTATGTCTCCTCGTACTCGTAACAAAATGAGGTTGACATCTATTGAACATAGGTTTCTCTTTATCCGGATTCAATAGATTAACTTATGGGAAAGTAACCGATCCGGGGATACTATTAACCTTTTGTTGCACCTGGTTAACAACTATGACAAAGGGACCACCATGGAATCGTTCTTTATGATCTTTTCAGACTCTCTAAATATGAAAAAACCACCGAGTTGTCTAGTCTGGCCTCATTAAATTACACTCATAAGATATAGAGTCACTCTTTTTACAATCCTTTTCAAACTCTCAAAACATGAAAAGGTCGGTGAGTTTGCCTGTCTGGACTCATTAAACTAATCAGATAGGGCATAGAGTCACTCTTTTCGCAGTCCTTTTCAAACTCTTAAAAAATGAAAATATCTACGAGTTTACCCATCTAGACTCACTAAACTAATCAAAAATGGAAAGTAGACAATACAACTGCATTCAGTATTAGAAAGCATGGTTTTGCAGCAGTCGTTCCCTTGAACATGGCACTCCCTCAGATAAACCTTCCTTGTGACGGCCTCTCAATATGAATCCTACCATCCTATGAGTCTAGCCTAAATACCCCGATGTTCTTGCATCTTTGTATCCTAACACTCTTTGGTGTTCATGAGTCTAGTGCTTCATGGTTAAAACCATTGTCGTGCCCTCTATTTTTCAAGGGTTAACCTTTGTTTCCTCCATCAACACATCAAGCATATCCTTTCATCATGCCCTCTGTTGTTTAAACCCAATGCTTAAAGAGTCCTCTAAAAGCAAATCATTCTTGTCCCGTTTCGTGTCGATTGATGTAGGACACGTTATTTCCTACCTTTCGACAGGTATCTTCCTATCAACTTCAACACTCTATCTAGGAAGACACCCTAGAAACACATTCAGTGCCTTAGTACTTGTAGACATTAGTGGTAGGTTGCCTTGTGTTTGATCAGGGGTTCTCAATATTGGCTCTAGGTTAAGCGATTCTACAGGTGTTCGACGACAAAAACATCTTTCACACTCATTATATTGTATTGTGCATCTTCGAGACCATCGCCATTATTAGTGGCCTTCCTCGCATCTGTTAACAGTCTCCATTATTGACTGGTAATCAGATGATTTCATGCATGTTTGACATCAATGCATATATTCACATATATCAATCTATGTTGTTCAGTGAAGTAGAAAACAAGACCTTGGGTAGAGGCTTGCACCACTCAGCCTTGTTTCCTCTCCCAAGTTCCGTATATTGTTTTTTGGAGACAACTTATTAGGATGATTCTATTATGACACCGGATCTACATTATGCTTATCGGTGGCTAGCATTGTCATATCTCTTTGGAGAAAATCACTCTGACAATCTACTCAGCATGGGAATGCCCGACTCATGAAATGATTTTAGTAGTTATATATATATATATATATATATATAGATATGTGTGTGTGTGTGTTGTATTAGGTTTCCGGTACCACTTGAAGCTTCGATCCTCTCTCTCTCTTTGTCGAAGAAGGAAAATTATAGTTAAGTAAAGTATTTCATCCATCATCATAGCCTCTGATCTCAAACTTTAGGGGGCATATTTTATACAACAAATTGACCCCCTCATGAGCTCAGAGGGGAAGGACATGATAGTTGAAGCAAAGAACAAGATCACATGCCTTGTTTCCACACTAACGCTGGCTATGCACTGACAACCTGCTTTATAAAGCTTCTCTAAAAGCCTAAGGGTGCGTTAGTGACCCAACTAACTCTAGTTGCTAGTTCGGGAACAATGTTAGTGGACCCTAATGAAGTTCTAAGGGTCAAAGGAGAAAATTGACTCATAAATATCTAGATATTGCTACTAGGTCTTCTCAAGAAAAGCAAGGAAACATCTCAAGTTTGACCTATTTGGGGGATTTCTAATCCTAATGAAGGAGGCAAATGGGAAAGAGCTGAAAAGCATGGAAACTTCATTTCTTTTACCCTAAAGAACTCATGGAGGAACTTGGCAACCCTAACTCAATTTCTACATAAGCAAAGCTAGGGATATGGTGATAGAGGTCAGATCATTTGAAAGGATAGCATACTTGATTGTAGAGCATTGTCTCAAATCATAAGAAGTTGGTAAGGAGAGAGAGAGAGAGAGAGAGAAGCTGTAGGGGTAAGGGAAGGCTGATGCAACAAATGGTTGTAATCACTCTTTTGACATTAATATAGAGTTGCAATTGTATTGTCTACTGTGTGGTGTTGGTACTATCATTCATTCATTTGTTTTTCAAATACCTTTTAGGATGAGTAGCTTAGTTATGTGTAACTAGATGTTCTTTTATGTATTCATGCATTAGTTATCAGAGTTGTATGTTGTGATTATGCTTGTCTCTTCTATGTGCAGGACATGATCTGGAGCTAGCTCAGGGGACTTTCACCTAGCTGCATTGTGCTCTCCACCAGATCTACACAGAGGCTTGAGGTAATATATTTGTCCTACTTTGATAGTTAGTTATTGTTTATGAACATGCATGTAACTTTGTGACAGTTGCAAATAATCTTACAGTCTGCCAAAGCTCCCAAGAAGACCTTTGAGGGTATCTCCATTCTCCATACACCGTGCATTTTATCCTATAGCAAACTTCCTAGATAATGAGCTGAAGTCGATAGGAAATGACCTTGTCAAAGGAAGGCCATGATGTATTACACATCATCGACACGAGACAAGGGGATGCATTGCTTATGGATGATATAGAGAATCACTAATGAGTGTAAATTTCATAAGGATTAACTCATGAACATATCAGTGACACGACTCCGAAGTTTGGCAGCTTTTTGGATCCATAGGATCGGAGGTCATGATGACGTGGCAAAGATCAAATGGAAAGGAAAAAAGTGGATGATCCAAACCTAGTAAGGTCAATGATGAAGTGATATTATCCCAACTTGACATGAAGCAAAAGAGTGTCATATTCAAGAGTGACAAGATGTCGACACAACTGGTAAAAATTTCCCATTTTCCTCCATCATTCCTGGTAGGTACCACAAATATTTTTTATCACAAGCCTGAAGGGGATAGCATATTCTTGTAATATAAGCCCATCCTTCAGATGGATTCTACCTAGTAAATTTTAACGAGCCCTAGGAAGGATAAGATCGGTCACATCATAATGACAAGTCCTATGTCATTTAATCTTTTAACGAGTTCGACAAAGGTAAAACTTGGCATCTTTTTCATTTTTTTAGAGAGTTTGAAAAAGACACAGAAAAGAAAAATCCAAAAGGTCCCTTTTCATAAAGTTGTCCCTCAAGCCCGAAAAGGTAGAAAAACAATACTCGAGAGAATCCCGTAGCCTTATTCGACTAAGGTGTACCTTTTTCGTAAATAGTTTTATCCTGGCCTGAAAAAGGGGTAAATGTATACTGGGTAAACAATGTTTCACATCCTTTAATGAGTTCAAAACAAAAAGAGCTCGACAATCTTTTAATATTTTGAGAGTCAGAAAAGAGCTGAAAGATGACTCCCTACTTTTATTTTCTTTAATGAGTCTAAAAGGGAAAAATACTCGGCAATCTTTGCATTTCTTATGAGTCAGAAAAGAGCTTAATGGTGACTCTTCCTGGAGGAACGAGTGGTATAAAGGGTAGCAATTGGTTCTGGAAATGATGGAACTACTCAAAACATGTAATGGTCAAGAGGCTAGCTAACAAAACCACTCATTGTGGGGATTCCTCATGAAAGGAAAAACAGCCAAGTGAAAGCATATGATTAGCCAAAGAGATGGTGGCGATGGAATGAAACAACCAAGGCTAATTTAGCAGAAATTAGCTGATAAAAAAAGAAATCATGAGATGTAAATCAGGCACGAGTTCATTTTTACACAATCTTGAACCATGGTGAACTTTTCTTGAATTTGGTTTCATGTTTACACAAGCTTGAAATGAAAAACTATGCTTGATTTGGTTTAAATTTTACACAAGCTTGAAACAAAGACAAACTATGCTTGAGTTACATTCCCCACAAGCTTCATTTCATTCAGCTAAGTGGATGGAATTAAGGTTCACTTTCAAGATCCAGGAAAGACTCGACTGGGATTTTACGAGATCTTAATCAAAGACTCGATTGGAAAGGGGGTACTTATTTCATTTTTTAATGAGGAAGATACAAGAAGAAACTATCCTCGGACATATGTTTCATTTTTTTAACAAGGTTGATATAGTAAAAGAACTATCTTCAAGGATCTTTGTTTCATTTTTTAAGGAGCTTGGCACAAGACTAGGAACCATGCTCCTACACTTTATTTCATTTCTTAATGAGGTTGACACAAGACCATGAACTATCCTCATGATATCTGTTTCATTTTTTAAAACGAGGTTGATACAGGAAGAAATTGTACCCAGAAAATTATTTCATTTTTTGAACGAGGTTGATACAAGAAGAAATTGTCCTCAGACTCCTTGATTCATTTTTGAACGAGCTTGACACATGTCAATGAAATATGTTCACATCCCTTGTTTCATTTTTTAACGAGATTGACACAAGACAAGGAACTATGCTTCGGGCCCTTGTTTAATTTTTTAATGAGCTTGACATAAGACGAGGAACTATGGTATGATTCATTTTCATGGACCATACGAGAACATGGCTCCCAAGATGTCCTCACTAGATGGGAGAACCATGCTCTAGGAGGAATACATGTCAAATGGTACCAATGACAGATCTGGTTCCAATGCCCCCAGTACCTAATGTACTATAACCATCTGTGCAATCATCAGCAGATGTGGAGAAGGAATGGGTAGCCACATAATTTACCTATAGCGGGGAGGGTACTACTTGTAAACAAGAACCAATAGGGGATGATGGTTACAAAGGAGGCACCTGGTGATGAATTAATGACAATTGATCAATGGTAATTATTCTCCCTTCGTGTGGAAAATAAACCACATGGAAAAGTGAAAAAGCAAGAGCTCCCAAGACGTAAACATAGTCACATCCAAGGTAAAGATTGAAATCTATGGGACCTTGGACTACCATCACGTCTATATAGATGATTTTTCCTCCCAAAGTAATAGGTAACTTCAGAACAATCCCTAAGGGATGACTTGTTCCTCTGTTGAAAGCCAACGGATTCTGGGTGACAGGAACAAGCTATGGGGAACCTAAATCTTGCCAAGTAGTAGGGGACATGATGCCAACAGACGTGCCTTCATCTAATATAGTGCCATGTACTACCATATTATAGGCTTTTACTGTGATCTGGAAAGGCACATAAGATGGAAGGCAGAAAGCAGTGAAGTGACTCAAATCGAAAGAAACGATAGAACTACTTGGTGGAGGTACATATGATTCCCCCCATGCCCTGGAGGAATAGGAGAAGGATTCTCCTGAAAAACCAGGATGGGAGGGTCAATCTTCGACTCATGAGAATCTAAGGAGATGATAATAGCATGAGCATTATGATGATCACTCTCTTCGGGAACAGAGTGAACGATTGAAGGCGGCGTCGAGTTGCCACTCTTGTTGACTAATGGTTGGTCAGGAATAGACAGAAGAGAGTCATGCTCAGGAAGAGAAGGATGGGCAAGAGATGAATTCAAGTCAATCTCTTTACCAACTAGGAGAGGATCATAAGAAAGTCTCTAATAACCAACAGGGAGTTGGGCTTGAGAAGCTGTAAGGTTTTCCAAAATTTTGGAACCTTTATCTATAAGAGGGATAAAGGTGAAGAAGATGCTTCCCTTCACATAACCTACAGGGAAATATAATCTTCCCCTTATACTTGCCATCTTTAGCTAAAGGTGTAGCATCGACATGATCTCCAGAGGTCGATGGGGATGGTTGATTCAGGTCTTGTGACCATACCTCTAAGACTCTGGGGATCCCAAGATAGTCTCGAAGGAGATGGTCACCGTTACACAACTTGCAAGGGAATATGACCCTCAGTGGAGGATTGGAAGGTTTGTCAACGGAAGTTGCATTTGGAGTAACAGATGCAAGGTTGGCTTCTTGATTATCTGACTTCTTATTCTTTGTTTTCTTCTTCTTCTTCTTAGCCTCCTGGTTACTGGCTTTCAAACTTTCGCTAGGCGAAGTAGAAGAGGAAGGTGAAGAAATAGGGGAAGAAGGTGAGAGGTCAAACTTAGAATCAATGTGATGTGGTTCAAATGAAAGAGATGGCTGGATAGGATTCAGGACATTGGGGACCATCGAGGTTGAAGATAACCAGATAAGTAAAACAATGGTTAACCCATGGAGCGACAATGTTTCCATATAAGGTGTTAGAGTTGGTCTGGTCATCCCTCCATCAAAGATCATTTCAATTATTGCATTTCATGTTTAGGTGTCTCACTCGATTCACTCAGTTGCATTCCACTAGGGGCAAGCCATAATCTGACGGAAGGGCCTTGTCATTCATTACCCCTCATGGCTTATCCATGTTGGCTCAGGTCTGTTCATCAAAATCAAGTTTTAAAGTCACTTACAGTCCTGCTTTAGTCTCTTGATCAACAAAATTCATTTCAGTCACTAGGTCTAGGGTTAGTTGATTTTGTCTTCAACAATGTCCAACAATGCCAACAGACCCATGAGGGAGGTCCTTAATAAGTTTTCGTTTCCAATATTTTCATCATCATATGCTCAAAAATTCGTCATTTCATTTTGTAATAAATTGCCATGTAATTTTCAAAAGTTTTTCAGTTGTTGAATTCTCCAGGTGCAGCTTTAGTCTTCCTTTGTCAAGACATGCCACTATCCCTGCAAAAATAGCCAAAAGATTCATCATTCAAGCCAAAATATCAAGGAGGAAACAAAAAGACAGAGTTGTATTAATTGTGAAAAAAGTGCCAAGTCAAAACATTACAGAGTGGGTTTGTGAGAAACAAAAATCAAATCCATCACTATCAGATGTTATCATTGTTTTAAAACATTCATTTGCATCCAAGAGATCAAAGAAGGTCGAAGTTTAATGGTGAGAGGGCGAAACTGTAAATTTCCAAGCCAATGTTGTGTTCAAAGCCGGTGCGGTGCATAGAGCAGGTGGCACGGCGCACTGGGCGCGACCATTCAGTGCAAAATAACACAGGTGTGACGCACTGGGAAGGCGTGGCGCATTGGGCAAGCAGCGCAGCACATACAGCTGACTGGCCCGAAAAGTTCCAGAACGGCCTCCAAATGCCAAAAACGTACAAATTTCCTTTGTTTCAAGTAGGTTGAGCTCCAATTCTCCTGTTCATCAAAGTTTGGTAGTTATGCTATGATGGTTGATGTGTTCAGTGTCTAAACAAATAATCAAACCCAACCCTACCATTTCAAATTCCTCACACAAAGATTGCTGCTTAGGGTTTGACAACTATTTGCTACCAAGTCTATCCTATTTCCATCATTCCCTTATCCCATTTATCCCTTAATCTCATTGTTCGTTAAGTTAACATACCTCCAAAATTCACTAAGCCCATGCCCCCAGTTCATATTTCCCATAATCCCAAACCCTAGTCCATATACTAAACACTATCCCAACATTCCCTCATATCCCAAGTTACTCATTCCTAAGTCCCACTATCCCTATCCCTAAAGTCATTGCATTCCTTATCATTCATGTCATTTGTAAAATTCCCGAAACCTCAAGTTTCCCAAACAGTCAAGTAACTGTCCATTGTTCCTACATTTGTCAAAATTCCAAAGGGCAAAACCCCACTGTCCACACTGCCTATTTCCCACAGTCCCTCCCACATTTGGAAATTGCACTAAATTCTCATTCTTCATCTCATTGAAAGCCGAATAGACTTTGAAACACCATGAAGGCGGACACTGATACATTATATGACCGAGACAGTGACTTTACAACTGAAACTGCATGCACCAGGAGGACACTGGAATGGTGTAAAAGGCAAGATCAGCTCCAAATATTGGCCGAAGCCTCTTTGGCTAAGCATGACACTTAATGAGGAACCTTCAGTCCAAATTTCAAGTAATTTGGAGAAAATTTTGTAATTTTTGAATTTCTTTGGTCACAAAACATGGTTTTCCTCCCTATGCGTCGCGCCACATGGTGCTCGCTTTTGCTAGAGGGCTCCAAATCCAAAAAAATTTGCATTTCTGGATTTTTCATGATAAATTTTAGTTTCTAGTGCATGGCCAAGAAATTTGGGAAAGTTTTGAGTCCTCAAGAGGCCAAAAACACTCAAAAAATGACCTCACTGCCCCTATTTTGACACACAGGAAGCAGTCTTGGGAGATTGAAGTTTTGGAGGGGAAAATGACATCCAAATTCAGAAATTCCACTTGGGTTGGAAAGTAGACAGGTAGGGATTTCCAACAAGCTATCTTGGGCTCAATTTGGAGTCCAGGAAGTGCCTCAAATTTAGCTCTAAAGTGGCACGATGCATAGAGAATCAGGCGCGGCGCATAGAGGATTTTTGCCTATTTTTCACTGTTTAGCTCAGAAATTCGCCCAGTTTTGACCAGTTTTGCTTTTTGATGTTACACTTGACCTTTCATGATGTAATTTGATAACCATGATGTAATATTGGCACATTTTACTTGTTCTAGAGGATTCATTCACTAAAAGGTGAAAATTAAATGAATGAATCAATTACCTAGCATGTAGGGGTAAGTTGTTTGACTACCTAGATTTCAGTTCCTTGTTTAGAATTGGTTCAAAGAGCTCCTAGAATGATGAGCCCGACCCGTAGAGGCATGGGAAGGAGTTAGGCTTGTTTATATCATGTAATTTCTCAGTCATTTTCAGTGGTGGATACTTGGGATTGCTTTGCACTCTATTGTACATTTCATTTCTGCAATTTTAGCAAAGGAAAGACCAGGGTTTTGTAGCACTTGTTGGGATCCATGTGACTCTATGTTTTGATGGTGTTTTTCTATATGTATTTTTAATTTCACTGATGTTTATGTGTATCATTTTCCCTTCTCTTTTCTTCTGCAATTAAAAAAATGAGTGATTAAGGTAGAATTCATTGGACTGCTATTCTCTACCTTGAAATTTTGTTTAATTCTACATGTTTTCATCTGTTTGAGGAGGAATCTTGAGACCTCTTTCCCTCCTTAGCCCCTCACCGGTCTGATACATCCATTCATTCAATCCAAAGCATCAAAATGATTGCCTTCCTTGCCCCAATCAGAGCTCTGCAAAAACTAGGCCTCATCCCCAAACCAAAATTTGCCTTTCCCGTTTTCCAACACAAAACCCTCAAAAACTCAAATCAACTCCTTGCAATTCATACCTAGCCTAAGATCAGTTGTTAAATTAGTCATCTCAAGCCCCATCGATTATCTTTCGCTGAGATTGACCCGGAGAGAGCCCTCTCCTGTCCTCGTAGGGCTAGCAATGAGGCTGAGCGTGGTTTGATGTGGACCTAGAAGCTTACCTTTTCAGCCTGAAGTAAATCTAGGCTCTAACATAGTGGTGACTGTACTAGGGAAGAAAGTTTATTTTCATTCTTTGGCTTCATAGACTACAAACGGAGCCTGAAGTTAGCCAGGTAGCCTTCAAAATGCTTTTGCTTTGCATTAGTGAAAGTAGATAAAAGCTACTTCAGTCAATCTCTGGTCTAGTTTATAAACTGAACATCTGATATAAACGATCACCCCAGTACATGAATCAAGATTTGATTTGATTGTTGATGGTGAACAACGATCAGACACAGCAAGGCTGAAATCATTCACCTGGCAAATCCAGTGTCGAATAAATCCCAAGGTTCAGAATTTTTATGGTGACTCTACCCTTCAAGAACCAGTAGCCTGAAGAATCTCTTGGTGAATTCATTGTCATCAAAATGGATTTTCTTGCTCGAAGGTATGCTCCCATGAGCCGAGATCACATTCCAGGTTTTCCAAATAAAATTCCGAAGGTAGATTGGTCAAGTAATTTGCCTACGTTTAAAGATGATGATAGGAAGGATGCTGCTTTACACATGGTTATATTTCACATGCATATTCGCAAGAGTAAGGTTGATTTTCCTGAAGATTTCTTGATGAAGATATTCCTGGCCACTCTGGAAGGTGAAGCCCAATCTTGGTATGAAAGTTTGTTGCCTGCTTGTATTTACTGTTTAAAGGATTTTCATGCCATGTTCTTTGAAAGGTATAAAGACTCTTATCCATCATTAAATTTAGTTCAGGACTGTTGCAAACATGCTTATAGTTTTATTGAAAGCCTTGAGAAATATTATGAAGATGATAATTTCATGGATGATGAGATCATGGAAGCCCTATATGAAAATCCATTTCAGCAGCATAAAGAGGATACTTATCAAGATGTGTAGGAAAATTTGCAGCAGGATCAAGATCTAAGTACAGTGGAAAATTATGAAAGAGAAGGTTTTATTTCAGATTTGTCCATAGATGAAGAAAACAGTATGCAGGAAAGTCAAGTTTCAATTTCAGAATGTGATAAAGTCAAGTCGGCTATTTCAGATCTAGATTCAGATCGTGATGATCTAGACTACCTTGTGTTGAATCCGATGAAGGATAGCTTTGCTGTTGAGATCATCTGGTATGAAGAAGACAGAGTTGTTGAACAAAGCCTTCATGAGGAGGTAATCCAGTCATTTGATGAAAAACAAGATGAAACCTTTGTTCAAGTAAGTGAAAAATATTCTTTTGATAATTCAGTGATAAATGATAATTTGATTGCCATGTCATATGAAGATGATCAACAATGTTTCCAAATTTCAGAAGATCAGGACTATCATTCATATTTTTCATTTTTTAAAATGTTATTTCAAGAAGACAAAAATCACTTGAGAAAAACAAAATAGAAAGTATTATCTCCTCTGTCCGAAGATGAGATAGATCAACTCTTGAAAGGTCAGGTTACAGCCAAAGCTAATGTAGGTTTGCAGTGTGCACATGGTCAAGAAAGTGTTGGTGAAATTTCTTCCACTTTTGAAAATAATGATAGTCTTGAAATTAGCTTTATTGATCAGCAAACAGATAATATTTTCTTTCATGAAGATGATAAGGTTGTCATGTTTGATGATCTTGAAGATTGTTTTCTGTTTAAGAATGACCTAGGCCATGAAGTTGAGGAATATGAACTTGAGAGAGACAATATGCCAGAATTTCTCACGGTCAAGGAATTTATAGCTAACACTCAGATGGCAGAAAATTATACCTCTCTATGCCTTCCTATCACTCAACAACCAGTTGTTCTTTCATATCAGAATAAAGGGAGTACTTGTATTTTTGCTATTGGATCTCAAGACAAGCTAGTGCTTCAGGATTTTCAAGATCCTTTTGGCATTCTGTTGCAAGCACCAGAGAAGATGAATGTTGGCTGGTTTGTTAGCATAAGCCTTGGTTTCAATTATTATTGTGAGTTTCCTACATGTACATCGTTCTGCCTACTTGAGGAAAGAGACAACAGAATTTCATTGAGTAACCATTTGTTGGATTGGTTACATTGGAAGGCCCACTTTACATGATTGTACATATTTCATCAGTAACTAGGTAGTCATCGTCATGATTTGAGGCCCTCAAATCTCGATGGACTGCTACCCTTTGAAAGCTTTGTAAGTACTTGTTTCAGTTAAGTCAGTCTTGAGTCATTTTTTGTTTCAGTCAGTTTAAAGATAGTTTCAGTTGAGTGTCCAATTTCAGCTTTTGAGAGTCTTGTTTCAGTTTTGCATTAGTCGGTTCAAGTATGAGTATTGAGTCAAAGTTATTGGTTTTTGGGTGTTTTGAAGTTATTGACTCCATTGCCCAATGGATAAGGCACTGGTCTGCTCTCCCAAAGCTCTACAGTTCTTGGCACCTCCAAGGAGCTACCATCCCCATTGGAGCCAATGTTAGATTCGGTCTAGTCATCCCTCCGTCAGAGATCATTTCTCTTATTTCATTTCATGTTTAGGTGTCTCGCTCGATTCACTCAGCTGCATTCCACTAGGGGCATGCCATAATCTAACGGAAGGGTCTTTTCATTCATTACCCCTCATGCCTTATCCATGCTGGCTCAGGTCTGTTCATCAAAATCAAGTTTTAAAGTCACTTACAGTCTTGTTTTAGTCTCTTGATCAACAAAAGTCATTTCAGTCACTAGGTCTAGGGTTAGTTGATTTTGTCTTCAAAAATTTCCAACAATGCCAGCAGACCCATGAGGGAGGTCCTTAATAAGTTTTCATTTCCAATACTTTCATCATCATATGCTCGACTATGACTTTTCTTCAAAACTCTGTTTTGAAGAAAATTCGTCATTTCGTTTTGTAATAAATTGCCATGTAATTTTCAAAAGTGTTTCAGTTGTTGAATTCTCTAGGTGCAGCTCTGGTCTTCCTTTGTCAAGACATGCCACAATCCCTACAAAAATAGCCAAAAGATTGATCATTCAAGCCAAAAGATCAAGGGGGAAACAAAAAGACAGAGTTGTATTAATTGTGAAAAAAGTGCTAAGTCAAAACATTACAAAGTGGGTTTGTGAGAAACAAAAATCAAATCCATCACTATAAGATGTTCTCATTGTTTTAAAACATTCATTTGCATCCAAGAGATCAAAGAAGACTGAAGATTAGTGGTGAGAGGGAGAAACTGTAAATTTCCAAGCCAAAGCTATGTTCAAAGTCAGCGCGATGCATAGAGCAGGTGGCGCGGTGCACTGGGGAGGCATGGCGCACTGGGCATGACCATTCAGCGCAAAATAACACGGGCGCGTCGCATTGGGAAGGCGCAGCACGTTGGGCAAGCTGCGCAGTGCATACAGCTAACTGGCCCGAAAAGTTCCAGAACGGCCTCGAAACGCCAAAAACGTACAAATTTCCTTTGTTTCAAGTAGGTTGAGCTCCAATTCTCATGTTCATCAAAGTTTGGTAGTTATGCTATGATGGTTGATGTGTTGAGTGTCTAAACAAATAATCAAACCCAACCCTACCATTTCAAATTCCTCACACAAAGGTTGCTGCTTAGGGTTTGACAACTATTTGCTACCAAGTCTATCCTCTTTCCATCATTCCCTTATCCCATTTATCCCTTAATTTCATTGTTCATTAAGTTAACATACCCCCAAAATTCACTAAGCCCATGCCCCCAATTCCTATTTCCCATAATCCCAAACCCTAGTCCATATACTAAACCCTATCCCAACATTCCCTCATATCCCAAGTTACTCATTCCTAAGTCCCACTATCCCTATCCCTAAATTCATTGCATTCCTTATCATTCATGTCATTTGTAAAATTCCCAAAACCTCAAGTTTCCCAAACAGTCAAGTAACTGTCCATTGTTCCTACATTTGTCAAAATTCCAAAGGGCAAAACCCCACTGTCCACACTGCCCTATTTCCCACAGTCCCTCCCACATTTTGCAATTGCACCAAATTCTCATTCTTCATCTCATTGAAAGCCAAATAGACTTTGAAACACCATGAAGGTGGACACCGATACATTATATGACCAAGACAGTGACTTTACAACTGAAACTGCATGCACCAGGAGGACACTAGAATGGTGTAAAAGGCAAGATCAGCTCCAAATCTTGGCCGAAGCCTCTTTTGCTGAGCATGATACTTGATGAGGCACATTCAGTCCAAATTTCAAGGAATTTGGAGAAAATTTTATCATTTTTGAATTTCTTTCGTCACAAAATAGGGTTTTCCTCCCTATGTGTCGCGCCACGTGGCGCTCGCTTTTGCTAGAGGGCTCCAAATCCAAAAACATTTACATTTCTAGATTTTTCATGATAAATTATGGTTGCTGGTGCATGGCCAAGAAATTTGGGCAATTTTTGAGTCCTCAAGAGGCCAAAAACACTCAGAAAAGGACCTCACTACCCCTATTTTGACACACAGGAAGCAGTCTTGGGAGATTGAAGTTTTGGAGAGGAAAATGACATCCAAATTCAGAATTCCACTTGGGTTGGAAAGTAGATAGGTAGGGCCTTCCAACAAGCTATCTTGGTCTCAATTTGGACCCCAGGAAGTGCCTCAAATTCATCTCCAAAGTGGTGCGACGCATAGAGAATCAGGGACGGCGCATAGATAATTTTTGCCTATTTTTCACTGTTCAGCTCAAAAATTCACCCAGTTTTGCTTTTTGATGTTACACTTGACCTTTCATGATGTAATTTGATAACCATGATGTAATATTAGCACATTTTTACTTGTTATGGAGGATTCATTCACTAAAAGGTGAAAATTAAATGAATGAATCAGTTTCCTAGCATATAGGGGTAAGTTGTTTGACTACCTAGATTTTAGTTCCTTGTTTAGAATTGGTTCAAACAGCTCCTAGAATGATGAGCTTGACCCCTAGAGGCATGGGAAGGAGTTAGGCTTGTCTATATCATGTAATTTCTTAGTCATTTTCAGTGTTGGATACTTGGGATTGCTTGGCACTCTATTGTACATTTCATTTCTGCAATTTTGGCAAAGGAAAGACTAGGGTTTTGTAGCACTTGTTGGGATCCATGTGACTCTATGTTTTGATGGTGTTTTTCTCTATGTATTTGTAAGTTCATTTATGTTTATGTGTATCATTTTCCCTTCTCTTTTCTTCTGCAATTAAACAAATGAGTGATTAAGGTAGAATTCATTGGACTGCTATGCTCTGCCTTGAAATTTTGTTTAATTCTGCATGTTTTCATCTGTTTGAGGAGGACTCTTGAGACCCTCTTGCCCTCCTTAGCCCCTCACCGGTCTGATCCATCCATTCATTCAGTCCGAAGCATCAAAACGACTGCCTTCCTTGCCCCAATCAGAGCTCTGCAAAAACTAGGCCTCATCCCCGGACCCAAATTTGCCTTTCCCTTTTTCCAACACAAAACCCTCAAAAACTCAAATCAACTCCTTGCACTTCATACCTAGCCTAAGATCAGTTGTTAAATTAGTCATCTCAAGCCCCATCGATTATCTTTCGCTGAGATTGACCTGGAGAGAGCCCTCTCCTATCCTTGTAGGGCTAGCTACGAGGCTGAGCGTGGTTTGATGTGGACCTAGAAGCTTACCTTTTCAGCCTGAGGTAAATATAGGCTCTAACATAAGGAGCGCCAACGTTTCCAAAAGAAGGAAAAGGACCAAGATTCCCATCTGAGGGGAATCCTTGACTGGTAGACTTTGGAAATGTTGCCATTGGAATCGACCCTAAAGAATCACTAAGGAAGATAACTTTAACCAGGAATATTTCGTGGGTAGTTAATTTTAAGACAGTGAAACAAAACTTTGCATTTTCATATTTTAAAAGTCTAGAAAAGAGCAAAAGGTGACTCTAGTTGCTTTCAGAGTTAACGATCTCGAAAGGATAAGTGCTCAATGATCTTCTCAAATTTAATGAGTTAAAGAGATCAAAATGACTATTTAGGATAATCTGGGCAAAAGGATTACCAGGTAATCACGAACTACAGAATACCTCCCAGTGAACTGAAAAGTACGAGCAGGCTATCTCCCCAAATGTTGTGTTTGGTGTATCATGTTTACAAGGAAGCAGACTCGACTTCCTATGGATAAAGAATGGCAACCTATAGGGGTCTCCCTTTATATATGTGATGGTACGGAGAGAACAAGTCTGTACTAGCGTTGTCTTTAAAAACGCTGGAACACATCTCT
Organism: Pinus tabuliformis; assembly: GCA_031772625.1. NCBI lineage: Eukaryota > Viridiplantae > Streptophyta > Pinopsida > Pinales > Pinaceae > Pinus > Pinus tabuliformis. The sequence goes on from CM062809.1 coordinate 1,188,015,750, forward strand.
AGCCTAGACCACTAAATTTTAGTGTTAAGTTTCAATGCTTCCTTAGGTTAATTCAATAAAGTTTAACGGTTGATCTTGAATTAGGTTTCAATTCCAAGGCCTTACTGTTGTCATCTGAAAACTCCTATATGCATCTGTATGAGAAAATAAATCTCTCTTCGATGAAATTTAACACTAATTGAGGGATAGAGAGCACACAATCAATGCAAAAATCAAAGAATGAAATCTTTCACTAATACATGTCCTAAATGCACTTAATATTCCCTTAACAACAAAACAAGTTTCATTTCATTTCCAATTCTTATGATGATGCAATTCTAGTTTCTCAATGACGCTACTAATGTAATATTTTTTCTCAAGTAAACTAGAATGATGTTCTTCTTTTCATAAAATGAAAAATGAATCTTTCACATCAAGCACTTTAATGAAAATTTTCACAATTCCGAACAAACAAGCATCGATCAAATCCAAAGCATGATAAATGAAACTAAAAGAAAATTCTTCCCTAAATCAAGCAAACCAAACACATAAATGCTTCAATCGACAAAACAAGCAATGTAATCTATGCTTGGAAAGAGAAAAGAGACACTTGAAATAAGAGAACAAATGAGACTATGTCACTCATTTAATTGAAAATGAAGCAATTAATATGTTGCGACTTAAAAATGGATTAAATGAAGCAGCCAATTAGAAACTTGACACAATGAGTAAACAAATAAATAAATGGTAATTCACCTAGATGCCCTAGGGTCATAGAAACCATCCAAAAACTCAAAAAATAAAGCAATGGAACTTCAAACCAATCAATCAATCAAACCTAGCAAAACAAAGCATCCTAGTCATCTTAGTTCATAGGGAAAATACATGAATATAGGTCAAGAAATAGAATCTAGGAGGGTAAGACACACTGGCATAATGTTTAAAAGAAACCCTAATTTCAACCTACAGGAATCGACATGACTGTTTAACGGGCAGAAAGCACCATAAAAGGTTGTGGTGTGATTGTTTAAGAAGAACTAGCACAGGTCGGCACAAATGTCAACAAAATAACATCATTGATCAAGGGATTGAAAGAAAAATAAAAATATTTCTTAAACTATGGATAGACTAGCCACTCTAAATTCAAAATCAAAGACTGCAAATGGTGTAAAATTCAGAAAACAAAGGAGAAACGGTGGTATGACAAAATTCATCACAAACCACAAGATGAAGAACAATCCAAAGAGAAGGATAAGGTCTCGCTAGTGGAGTCTTCAATTTTTGGTGTAGGAATATCCTCTCTGCAGACAAAGATGATCCCTCTAGCCCAAGACAGTGGATCTAACTGAAAACAAGAAAATATAACATAAGTTCCCTTAGATTGAGAATGGATAAGATCCTACCTCTTGTATCTCTTATCCTTGTTCGATTATGTCCTTGTGTTTTTGATCCAGCAATTAGCTCCTTACTTGTTAATCAAACACCTGAAAAAAATAGACAAGAAACCAATGCACACATGATAGCATACAATAGAGTTCAATCTACTTAAGATTTGTCTTAAGCTACCAAATATAGTATTTCAATTGATATAGGAAACAAAATATCAATTGTATTGTTATATATCTACAAGAAACCCTCGCAGAAGATGATCAAATTTTTCTAGTTCTACAAGCTCTAAAACCTGGCTGGATCTTCCATGCACATATTGTCATAGGAAGATCTAGTGGCATTGTTGTGGGTATCAACCCTCGCTCTACCGATATTATCTCTACCTAGTGGGAACAAGGTTTATTGCAATCGATATGTACTCCTCAGAACTAGGGATGGATTTTAGAATCATAAATATATATGCTCCCTGTCTCAACCGAGCTGATTTCTGGACTCATCTTCTCAATCTATCCCTGGTCAATTTAGACAACATCATCATGGGAGGGGACTTGGAATTTTCTCTTGGTTTCGAGGAATCCTAGGGAAGAAATGCTCAGCTAGACCCCCTATCTGAATCCATGTCCCAACTTCTAGAGCAATACCAGTTGATTGACATTCCCATGAAAAAGTTACAACCAACTTGGCGCAATAGAAAAACTGGAGATGCTACCCTGGCTAGGCATTTGGATTGATTTCTCATCAAGGAACAACTTGTTCAAGCTTTGACAAATTATCGACAGTGGGTGGGATCAGGTGGAATCTCTGATCATTCTCCTATCTATCTAGAATTGTCTGGCCCTTTCCCGAAGCCCAAGGCCCCTTTTAAATTCAACTCCACCTAGCTGATGCACCCTGATTACATCAAGATGGTCACTGATTACTGGCATGGACATCTACCTTCATAGGGGAGATCAATATCTGAAGGCTTCTGTCAAAACCTTCTCGAGATCAAGAGTTTATCTATTAAATGGGCCAAGAATAAAAGATATCAGGATGATCAGTCCCTCAGGATCATAGAAGATAAGTTGGCCGATCTATTGGATGAGCAAGGTAGAGGATTCACATCTGAAGAAGCTAAATCCTATCTCACTGATCTAGAGACCCAAAGATCCAATATTATCAAAGACCATGAGGAAACTTGGCGACTTAGGAGTCGGGCTATATGGTTAAAGGCTAGAAATGACAATACAAAAAAAATCATAATTTTGCAAAGGGGAGAAGGGCCAGCAACACAATTTGGAAAATGAGGATGGACAATTTGCCTCCTCCTTTCACCATTTGGCCCACCTCGGCAATACACACTTCTAGTAGTTGTTCAAGGCACCCACTGGTGCATCTATTGCAGAAATTGTTCGGATAGTTGGGCTTTTCCCTCGCTATATTGAACAAGAAGACTCTGAAGGTCTTCTCGAACCAGTCACCATGGGGTAATTGGAGAGCACATCCAAATGCTTCAAAAAGGATAAAAGCCCGGGTCCAGATGGGTGGTCTATTGAATTTTATATTGCCTTCTTTGACACCATTGGACTGGATCTCCTCCATGTCATGGAGGATTACAGACTTGCCAGTCGATTGTACGAGGCCATCAACTCCACTTTCATAGCTCTAATCCCCTAAGTGGACTCTCCCAATACATTCAATGATTTTAGGCCAATCTCCCTCTATAACTATCTCTACAAGATCATTGCCAAGATTATCGCCAATCACCTTAAGCCCATTCTCTCTCATCACATCTTGCCTGAGCAATTTTCTTTCTTGCATAATCGTCAAATCCATGAAGTTGTTGGTATTGCACAGGAGGCCCTCCACTCCATTAAGATGAAGTAGATTAAAGGTTCCATCCTCAAGATCGATCTATCCAAGGCAATTGACCAGCTCAGTTGGCTATACATTGGAATGCTCCTTACTCATTTAGGCTTCCCCATATCTTTTATTAATTGGATCATGTGTTGTATCACCACAACATCATTCAGTGTTCTCATCAATGGCTCAACTTCCCATTCCTTTCACGCTAAACGTGGACTCAAACAAGGATTCCCTCCTTGCACTCTCTTGTTTCTCTTGGTAATGGAAGGACTCAGTATACTAATCCATCAAGCCAAAAGGGAGGGGCGAATTCAAGGTCTAAAAATCATTAAACATTGTACTATTACACACCTCATTAATCATCAAAGCTTATGCTCAAGTTACCACGCCCATGGAGAAGCTACTGAAAAAGGGTGCAACATTTTTTTTGGATGAAGAATGTTAGCACAGCTTAGATGTCTTGAAGGAAAATATGGTCACTGAGCCGATCTTGGTATTCCCGGATTGGAAGAAGGAATTTCACGTACATGTGGATGCCTCTTCCATTGTGTTGCGTGCAGTGTTAGCACAATCCAATGAAGGAGAAATGGACCATCCTATAGCCTTCGCGAGTAGGAAATTATTGAAGGCTGAGAATAATTACTCAACAACTGAGAATGAAGGATTGGCCATGGTGTACGTGTTACAGAAATTTAGGCACTATCTGTTAGGAGGGAATTTCAAGATGTACACAGATCATTCTGCTTTGAAGTACCTGGTCAATAAGCCTATGTTAGAGGGGGAGATCTGTAGATGGCTGCTACTATTCCAGGAGTATGACTTTCAAGTAATTGTGAAGCCAGGGAGATTGAATGTAGGGCCCAATGTGACACAAGCAAGTTCCCTCTGCGGACAAAGGAAACCCCTCTAGCCCTAGAGTGGGTTTAGTCACAACAAAGATAATACCAAAGCAAATTTCCTTAGAAAGTTGATGTCATGAAGGCCTACCTTCAAAACGTCATTCGATGAAGTCCCTATTGTGTTGCTCCAGCTCTCATTCTTCTAATCACTTGTACCTGAAAACAACATATAGAACACAACCATGAACATAATAGAGTATGAAAAAAACAATATACTCAAAGAGTCAAGGAGCTTCAAGCTATCACTACGCAATTTGACATAAGATATAGGAAATAAGCTATTGATTTGTATTAATGTAAATTAAAGTAGAACTTACAACCAAGCCTTGATGTCGTAAGAATCCTTGAAGGGTCCTATTAGCATGTCTTCGCAAGCATTCATTCATGAACTATCTCTTGAAAGGACGAATAACTCTCTCTCCTACCCAAAAGGCTAATTCTAGAACACTCTTACAATCAATTTAACTCCACTCAAAACCATCCCAAGCTAAGTTATATGGGAGGCTAACACTCTAGCAAAACTCTCTACTTTTACTATTGAATTCTTGAACTCTGAAGCTAGCTGATCTTAGTCATTGAGGAAGTATTTATAAGAGGAGGAGCTTCCATAAGAAATGGGAGAAAGAGCTTATCCCTTTGAGAGGTTGCACAAAAGGTGGAACAACCATCCCAAAGGAGAGAGGCAAGCTCATCTGGTCCAAGAACCAACCCTAGGACTGTCCATGAAGCTATTATACTTCGAAGCTTTGACGAGTTGTTTAAAAAACTTGTCAAAAGTAGCTCATCATGAGTGCGACATAGAGAAAGAGTGAAGACTTCATTAGGGATAGTGAAATCTTCAACATCTTCGTGGGTGGAACAACTGTTGTCCTGCGACAACCCAAAAACATAGGTAAAAAAGGTCTGCGCGAGGAGTAGTGAACTGAGGTATTCTTCCTGAGATGACAAGGAAGACATTGACACATAATTTGTAACATGACACAAGGCAGATGTCAATAACACAAACCTACAGTGTCTGGAATTAGGGAATGCAAGGTTGGTGACAAATTACTATGTAATAGATTCCCCCTAAAGCATGAAGGCCGAGAGAGTGGGAGGGGTGAAATGCTTTACGAATCCATAACTGAAACAGAACACCATCATAGAGAACCTGCAAACGCAAGTACAACTGATATCTCTGATACATGAGTACATAGTGAAAGGAAATACATGTGCATAAGGCATGGGCACAACCATCCATAAGATAAACATAAATGATTTGTGGTATGGATGTAGCCATCCAATCAAAAGGACCATATGAAAGACTCAGGTATGGTCGCAACCATCCAATCAAAAGAGTCATGTATACAATCATGAACCAATCCATGCAACCTGGACTTGTGTAATCTGAGCCTAGGGTCTTGAATCCCAACCTGATCATGGTACAAATTCTAATATGCGAATAGATGTGCTGAAGTCGAGCATACTAGAAAATCGCTTGATTACCAGTCAATGATGTAAACCGTTAACAAGCGCAAGAGAGACCACCAATAATGTCAATGGTTCTCAAGGTACTGCTAGTACAATCCACAAAGTGTGAAGAATGATCTGAAGTCGAACACCCATGAAACCACCTGATCGAAGGCTAATGGTTAAAGCCTATTGTCGAATGCGAAGAAATTTCCATTAAGGCATGCAAGCTCCAAGGTACTAGAAAGGAGTCTCTAGATCAACTTCCCAAATAATGAGTTGAAGTCGACAGGAAGCGAAGAGGGCCATAATGTTTCCCACATCATTGATGCGAGACAAAGGAACAAGATGAATGTGGATGAGACAGAGAATCTGAGGAAGGTGTGTAAGGATACAAACTGCAGAAGGATTAAGCTCTTGAACATATGGGTGACACGACTCCGAAGTTTGGCGGCATTTTGGTACCAAGGTATCAAAGGTCATGATGATGCAACAAGGATCAGATGGAATGAGGAAAAATGGATAACCCGAAACCTGGAAGGAAAATGATAAAGTGAGGATATCCCAACCCAACACGAAGTAGAAAGAGTGTCGATGTTTGTTATGAAAGCAGCTCAAGAAAAGATAGAAAAGAAAGATCAACGCCTTAGAATTCAGCCTCTTCGAGGGGGCAACCTCCTTTACATTACAAAAATGAACAATTCTTGGATGATACAAATGACAAAGCCTCCTTTCTATATATAGGAGTCTAAGGAGTCACAATATAATCCAGCCGACCTAACAATAATAATATAAAGCCACAAAAATAATAATAGAGGGATTCTATGGGGCACAGAAATAACAATATGTGGGTAATAGGGGCACAACAATATAAATAAGGGGTATAACTACAATAGTAATGGGGTAATCACTAGTATTATAGGGACCCAACATGCCCCTCTCCTTAAAAAAAGTGTTGTCCTCAATGCTTGAGCAGTTCTGGATACTTCTGCATAAAATTCTCATCCTCCCATGTGGAATCTTCAGCGGATAAGTTCTTCCACTTGATAAGATACTCTGAAATTGATCGATTTCGTAGCTGTCGAGTTCTTGTTTCTGTGACTGCTTCTGGTTCCAATATAATTTTTCCTTCCTCATCAAGTTCTGGCAATATTGTTTGAACTGGGAGCTTGTCGCCTATAACCTTCTTTAAACATGAAACATGGAAAACTGGGTGCAATCGAGAAGCTGCAGGAAGCTCCAATTTGTATGCCATAGTACCAATCTTTTCCAACACCTTGTACGGACCATAATACTTTGGTGATAATTTATTATCCTTCTTAGCTTGCTTTAGGGACATTTGCTTATATGGTTGTAGCCGTAGGAATACCCAATCACCTACATCAAAACTTCTTTCACTGCGATGTTGATCTGCCTGTTGTTTCATTCTATTTTGTGCCAACACGAGGTTATCCTTTAAGAGTTGGAGGACTTGTTGTTGATGTTCGATGTGATGTTCCACTGCCTGAACCTTAGAATTTTCTCTTAAATATGATGTGATTGATGGTGGTTGATACCCATAAAGTGCCATAAATGGGGTCATTTTTGTTGCTGTATGGAAGGAAGTGTTATACCACCATTCAGCCAGAGGCAACCATTTGACCCATTGTGTCTGTTTATCAGATACAAAGCAACGAAGATATCCTTCCAAACATTTGTTTACTATCTCAGTTTGCCCATCAGATTGAGGATGATAAGATGAGCTATGAGCTAACTGAGTACCAAGACAAGAAAATAATTCTGTCCAAAAATTTCCAGTGAAAATGGGATCTCTGTCACTTACAATAATCTTTGGGTTTCCATGTAGCTTTTGAACTGTTTCCATAAATGCAGTAGAAACTGTACTGGCTTTAAATGGATGTGATAATGCACAAAAGTGTGCATACTTGGTAAGTCTGTCAACTACCACCATGATGACACTCTTTCCCTCAGACTTGGGTAAACCTGTGATAAAATCCATTGAAACCTCCTCCCAACGTTGGCTTGGAATGGATAAAGGTTGTAATAGACCTGGTGTCTTAATTGTTTCAACTTTATTTTTGTTGGCAAACCAAACATTCCGCCACAAACTTTTGAATATCTGATTTAAGGCCATCCCAAAAAAATTCCTTCTTAACCCTGTGGTAAGTTTTTAAAAATCCTGAGTGCCCTCCTAAGGGAGAAGTGTGCAATTCCATAAGAATCTTTTGTTTTAGCTGGGAATTCTTACAGAGGTATAAGCGATCTTTGTACCATAACGAATCATTTTTCCAGCTAAATGTATCAGAAGTACTGGAATCTTGTTGTAGCTTTCGAATAAGTGCCCACACTTCTTCGTCATTCTTCCATTCCTCCTTTGCTTCGTTTATCCAATCTGGTTGGATAATAGAAATGGCACACAACAATGCTTCCACATCCTCATCCTTTCTTGAGAGTGCATCTGCCACCACATTTTGCTTCCCTTTTTTGTAGATGATTTCAAAGTCATAACCCAACATCTTTGTGACCCACTTTTGTTGCTCTTCAGAGGATAATCTTTGTTCTAAAAAGTATTTAAGGCTATCATGATCCGTTTTTACCTTGAAGTGTCTTCCCATTAGGTAGGGTCGCCATTTCTTAAGTGCATGGAGTATTGCCAACATTTCCTTCTCATAAATAGCTTTGCTTAAAAACTTTCCCTTGATTGGACGACTTTCAAAAGCAATGGGTCTTTCATCTTGCATTAGAACAGCACCAATTCCATTTCCTGAAGCATCACATTCCACAATAAAGGTTTTTGTGAAGTCCGGTGTAGCTAAGACCGGTGCTTGGCACATTGCCTCTTTAAGATGTTCAAAGGCCTTTGTTGCTTCCGGAGTCCATGAAAATGAATCTTTCTTCAATAATGTTGTTAGAGGTGCTGCTATTCTCCCATAATTCTTAACAAACTTGCGATAATACCCTGTCAACCCAAGAAATCCTCGCAGATGCTTTATGGATGTGGGGATTTTCCATTCCTTAATGGCTTTAATTTTGCTAGGGTCTACCTTAACTCCTTCATGAGATACAATATGACCCAAATATTCCACCTCCTGGACTCCAAAGAAACATTTGGATCTTTTTGCATATAATTGTTTCTCCTCCAATAGTTGTAGCACCTTGTCAACATGTTCAACATGATCCTTCCAAGACTTGTTGTAGATTAGTATATCATCAAAAAATACTAACACAAATTTTCTAAGGAATGGTTTGAAAATTGAATTCATCAAACCTTGAAATGTTGAAGGTGCATTGGTAAGGCCAAAAGGCATGACCAAAAATTCATAATGACCCTCATGAGTTCTAAATGCCGTTTTCGGAATGTCTTCAATCTTCATTCTGATTTGATGATATCCCGAACGAAGATCCAACTTGGTGAAGTAAATTGATCCATGCAATTCATCCAGTAATTCATCAATGACAGGAATGGGGAACTTATCTTTAATAGTGAGCTTGTTGAGCTCCCTATAATCTGGACACATGCGCCATGATCCATCCTTCTTGTGCACCAATACTACTGGAGCTGAGAAAGAACTTTGACTCGGTTGAATTATACCAGCCTCTAGCATTTCTGCAACCATACGTTCAATTTCACTTTTTTGGACATATGGATATCTGTACGGCCTGATGTTTGGAGGAACACTTCCTGGAATCAGATGAATAGCATGATCATGATCACGCATAGGTGGGAGACCTTTGGGAGTCTCAAATACCTTGGAATGATTGTCCAGGACTTTTTGGAGATCTGGAGAAATAGATGATTCCAATGTGGAAACATCTAGCGAACATAATTGTGCAATTACACCTCTTTGCTCCTTTTTTAGAAGCTTTGTCATGCCATTAGAGCTGATTATCTTTCCTGGTTTCCCTGCAATACCCCTTAATTCAACTTCCTTTCCTTCCACAGAAAATTTCATGAAAAGTTCTTGAAAATTAAAAGCTATTGTACCCAAGGATTGTAGCCATTGGACTCCTAGTACAACATCAGCACCTCCCATTGGAATGGAAAGCATTGGGCTAGTCAATACATATTCTCCCATGGATAGCTTGATATTATGGCACTTTCCAGAACAATTTATTGTTCCTCCATTTGCAATCATCACTTGACACTCTGGTGCTGGATATAGGAAGCAATTCAATTCTTTTGCTACCCTACAATGAATAAAATTGTGGGTGCTTCCTGAATCAATCAACACTATTACCTTTTTCTTCTTGATTTGTCCTTCTATCTTGATGGTTTGAGGAGTGGTAATTCCCGCCAATGCATTACAAGATATGGTCGGATTTATTTGTTCTTCATCTAGGCTTTGTTCCTGGAATATATCCTCTTCTTTTGACCTTTCTTGCTCCTTTTCTTCTTCCTCTTCACAATCTATGTAGAATAATTTCTTCTCAGCACACTTATGACCTTTTGTGTATTTGCTATCACAATTGTAACAAAGCCCTTTTGCTCTTTTTTCTTCCAATTGTTGTGGTGTCAACCTTGTAGGTTGTGGAAGACTATGGGCAACAACACTTCCGTCTTTATAGTTGTGAATGGTATGCTTCCTAGTTGCCATAATTTTGCTTTCCATTTTTCTTGCTAACCTGAATGCCTTCTCTAATGAATCAGGTTCCCAAAGGCGCACATCATGTTGGATATTATCCTTTAAAGACCCTATGAACACATCAATCCTATGCTCCTCTGGAATATCTTTTACCCTTATGTTCAATTTTTGGAACTCCTCAATGTGCTCCATTATTGAACCCTTTTGTTTGAGACTTATCAATTGGCTAAAAAAAGTGTTGCTTTTTGTATCCTCATAATGTGCTATCAATTCTTCCGTAAAAATTGCCCAAGTGATAAATTGTTTACGAGAACAAAGCCATTGATACCATACAAACTGATTTGGTTCCAAATATAAAGTTGCCATACGTACCTTTTGTGTGTTTTGCACATTATTGAGATCGAAGAATTGCTCCATCTGTAATATCCATGTGGCGGGATCCTTGCCATCAAACTTCCTCATATCGATTTTTGGAACATGGTGAGTCTTCGATCCAACATTAGAGTCTATGGAATCATGATTAACATTTCTTTTGTTCTCATCATGAGTTTCCTTTAGTACTCTTTCACCCTTAGTGACCATTTCTTGTAGCAACTTATCCATCTTATCATCCATGCCATCAATTTTAGCGTCCATGCCATTCACCTTAGCTTCCATGCCATCCATCTTAGCTTCTACACCTTTCTTTAAACCGTCCATCTTAGCTTCTACATCTTTCCTTAAACCATCCATTTTAGATTCTGTTGCTTTTTGTGCAAGTGACACTTGTTGCACTTGTTCTTGTAATTTTGATATATCATGTAGCATTTCTTCTTCTTCTTCATGAGTCATGCTAGAGCTTTCAGGTTCCTTACTAGGTGTTTGCATTTTCTTTCCTCGGGGCATCAGTTACCGATAATAATTCTCTAATATGCCCTTTGAATTCCTTCAAAATAATTTTTCAAACCAAGCTTAAGCAAAAATTAAAGAAAATCTACACACCTTTTTTCACTTTGTAGGAGCTCGATATTGCCTCTGATGTATCTCTGTACTTTCTGATTATCTAATTCTGAATTTGTGACCTGTAGTAGCCCTCTGTGTCCTCTTTCCAATGCCACAAGTCTGACCCAAATTGGATTCTCCAAGGAAGAGTTATGCGAAATCTCCCACAGTGACTTGATTATAGACTAGTTCAGTAGAGCGAACTTGTACGACGTGCCACGTGTCACTGTTTCAACCTTTGACTCTAAAAAATATATAAAAAAAACTACAGTCCGTCCTCTTTCTGTACCTTCTTACGAAATTTCAATCCGATGCTCAGAAGAAAGTTATGACGATTTTCCCCAGGTCACCTGTTTTGAATGTAATTCAGGAGTCTGCAAAAAGACCAACTTCCTCAGATCATATCTCCGAAAATATCGTGCGAAAAGCTCTAAAATTTGGACCCAAGGTTCAGCGCGATTTCTTCTCAAATGGGTTTTTTTTGCGACTTCTGAAATGTCACAGAAAAAAAGTTATAGCGAAAATGCCACGATGACCTGTTTGGAGCAGCGAAACCCTAGAATCCAAAGCTCTGATACCAAATGTTATGAAACCAGCTCAAGAAAAGATAGAAAAGAAAGATCAACGCCTTATAATTCAGCCTCTTTGAGGGGGCAACCTCCTTTACATTACATAAATGAACAATTCTTGGATGATACAAATGACAAAACCTCCTTTCTATATATAGGAGTCTAAGCAGTCACAATATAATCCAGCCGACCTAACAATAATAATATAAAGCCACAAAAATAATAATAGAGGGATTCTATGGGACACATAAATAACAATATGTGGGTAATAGGGGCACAAAAATATAAATAAGGGGTATAACTACAATGGTAATGGGGTAATCACTAGCATTATAGGGACCCAACAATGTTCAAGAGCAACAAGCTGCCAAACAATTAATACAACCAAAAGAGTACTTCCAAATTTTCCCCCACCATTTTTGGTGAGTACCCCAATTATTTTTGAAACACAAGCTTGAAGGGGATAGCATATGCTTTTAATGTAAGTTTGTCCTTTGGACAAATCCGACCCAGTCAATTTTAACAAGCCCTAGGAACGAGAAGCTTGGTCTCGTCATGATGACAAGTCCAATGTCGTCAGGGTTTAATGAGTCTAGCATAGGTAAAACTCGGAGTCTTTTTCATATTTAGAGAGTTTGAAAAAGACATGGAAAAGAAAACTCCAAAGGTCCCTCTTCATAAATTTGTCACTCAAATCCGAAAAGGTAGAAAACAATACCCAAGGGAACCTATTGACCATGATAGATTAATGTATGCCTTTTTCGTAAGTAATCTATCCTTGTTCATAAAAGGGGTAAACTTATACTGGGTAGATGATGCTGCGCAGCCGTTAATGAGTTCAAAGCGACAAGATCTCAATAATATTTTCATGTTTTGAGAGTCATAAAAGAGCTTAAAGATGACTCCAAAAGGGACTTTTTCATTCTTTTACCAAGTCCGAAAAAGTATAAAATACAACTCGTAAATCATCACCAAAGTACTTGGAACCTGTCGCTGCACAAAAACAAGTGTAAGATGTTTTTTCGATGTAAATATGCATAAAATAGATGAAAACCTTAACCTAAAACCCTAATATGCCAAAAAGAGCTTATAAAAGGACCATTGGGTAAAAAACAATTCACTTTTTGCTTTTTATCTTGGAGTGGAAAAATTTACCCTTGTGCATTCATGATTTCGATGATTGATTGGAGTTTTAGAAGCTTGTTTGTGAATCCTTCCAATTCAGGTAGGCACCACACCTTTTTCCTACATTTTTAGATATAACATATCTTATTTTTGAAGTTTTTGGTCATGATTTAGAGGAGGTTTGCAAATGGGAGAGTCTGCAGCTATCAGCTTGGGTTCCCAGCTCAGGACTGTGGAGATCTAGATTTTCCAGCAAAGGGAAAATGAGCTCTTCACGACTGTACACCAAACAATCGTGAAGAGCCCTATTTTTCCAAACTTCAGATTCTGGTTTGGTGCACCTATTTGAAAAATAGGCGCAATGAGTGCCGAGAACCAAAATTCCTTGAAATTTAAGCAATTTCATGGGGTTTTTAGCACAATTATGGCATTTATAATTGAATGTTTATGTGTTTACAGGGAGCAAATCATGGTGATCGAAACAAAAGAGTGGGAATAGAGAAACGATGATGAGTTGACCATTGGGGATCCAAATTGTTTGGATGTGCTCAGGAATTGTGGGCTCCTGAAGTTCTTCATGGTGTCGTGCCTAAGACCACAACTTGATCTACTTCACTACTTGGTTGGAGCATGGGATCCAAATGAAGGGAGATTCAACATTCGGGGATACGAAATAGAAATCAATGCCACCAACATCTATTTCTTGACAGGGTTATCACAGAGGGGAGAAAGGCCCTGAATGATAGGTACTTGGATCACAAGAGAGACGATGGACATGCTCATTAGGAGAATGTGTCCGGAGGCCTAGAAATTGGACAAGGGAGGTAAACTAAAAATCGCAACAATAGTTGACTTGTCCCTACGAGTTCTCCTTTCCACCATTACTTGTCCTCTAGGAGAGGTGATACCAAACAGTTTGGGTATGGCTCAATCCTTGTACTGTTCATCTTGGAAGGACTTCCCATATTTCAGAGACAGGATGTAGTCGTGGCAAGGCCACCACCATGGGAGCCACGGATCACTCGCTAGGCTATACTGATGCCTCGTGGAGGCGGGGGACAACAGATGTCATGGAGACCACAGTTCTTCAAGTGGCTAGATCACCAAGTCGTCATTGTAAAGAACTCACCATATTCTGGGACTAACTTTAGAGGTGATCCAGACCTAGTACTTCCTCCTGGGGCACACTGCGATGATAGAGGTAATAAACTAATTTATTGATTTTTTTAAAGAGTTTTGTAAATTTTTATGATATTATATATATATATCCTAATCATTACGTTTCAATCTTGAAGATGTTGGATCAGAAATACCTACAGGTTTGTCTCCCATTGCTCAGAGAGTTGAGAGGGAGTTCGAGCTACCCCCTCCTGGTAGAGACATGGAGGATGAGATTGCCCGAGACCTGGAGTGCTTGATAGAGTGGATCCTAGATTATGCGAGATTCGAGGATGTCTCTTGAAGTACCAATGTCACATAGTAGGGGTATCGAATAGGATCCACCGATTACTTAGACATGTCATCTGAGCAGTGGTGTGCTATAGAGAGCATCACGCAGATTAGATCCCTAGGTTTATTTTCTGCAATTTTGAGAGACATGTCATGATGTAACTTGAACACATATTTTTTGAGCACTACGATGTGCAACACATGATATATATATACATACCTATGTTTTGTTTTAGCAACTTATTATGTCTTAATGTTTACTTTTACAAATGTTGCAAATATCTATCTAAGACACGATTTGCCAATGCATTTGTTAATGTATTTAGTCTTCTGGGAATATGTTGATATGTAATAAAATCAAAATTCCTTTCTAGTAAACAAACACATAAATACAACCTTGAAATTTGAGGATTTATAAAGAAATAAAACCCGTTGAGCTGGAGAACAACAAGCTGTGAATCTAGATTTACAATCAAAGTGTGAATATTGAGGGAAACAACCTCAGTCAATAGCTCAATAACTGCACTATATTCAGTGACATTGTTCGTAGTACATCCTAGACAAACACCTTGAAGATCTACCAACTCACCATGAGGATCATAGATAACCCATGCCACAGAGGAAAGATTCTGAGTACTGTGACAGGCACCATTAGCGAAACCGACATAAGGTGCGATAGACATCTGCATAAGAAGCAAAAGGACACAATAAGTGAAAAATGCTTACACACCAAGCCAAACATGTACAAAAATGAAAACACACTTATGTACATAGAAATGCATGAAAGACTCATGCATAATACTTCTTGAGATAAAGCTCGTTTCGAGGCTTATCTAAAGGATTGCCTTCATAATCAATTAGTTCATAGGCACCTTTTTGCAAAACACATTTTACAATATAGGGCCCATGCCACATGGGTTCGAATTTTCCTACCCCCAGCTTATCATGAGCTTGATCATTCAATAAGAATAAATCCCCTTCAATGAAGGAATGTGGGTTGAGTGTCTGATCGAAGGGAGATTTCACTCACTTATTTTATGCCTCAATGACCAATGAAGCAAGTTGACGAGTCTCATCAAGTCATTCTGAGTAAAGAATATGCTCCTCCATTGGAGTGGTATTTGGAAGTAATTCAATAGCTAATTTGAGAGAAGGAATTTTACATTCAACCAGAAGGGTAGCTTCTAGACCATAAACTAGCTGAAATGGTGTAAATCAGGTAGCATTCTTAATCGAAGTTTGGTAGGCCCATAGAGCTGAAAACAACATTAAATTCTAATGGGACTTATGCATTCCAATGGTACGCTAAAGCATGGTAACCAACACTTTGTTTACAGCTTCAACTTGGCCATTGGACTGAGGGTAATATGGCGTCAAACTATCGTGACGCAAGCCCAATTGAGATGTCAACTCGACCATCATGTAACTATGAAAATGACAACCATGATTTGTAACGATGTCCTAAGGGACTCTGAGCCTAGCAATCACATGATTGAATAGAAATTGAGCAATTGTCTTACCGTTGTTAGCCAATGTAGGCATCGCTTCAGCCCATTTCTATAAAGTAATCAATGACAACGATGACATACCCATGCCCCCCATCCGAGCAAGGGTTACAGGTCATAAAACCAATGCCCCACTTTGCAAAATGGCCTATGGTAATGACAAGATGCAAAAGAGAAGGTGGTGCACGCATCTTGCACTGGTAGATTTGACACGCACGACAGGAATGGATGGCAAGAATGCAATCCTTGAAAATGGATGGCCAAAAATAACCAGCACGGAGAATATTTTGAGCAGTGGCATAACTAGACATATGACCACCACAGGTGCTAGAGTGACAATGATTTAAGACTTTCTTAGCTTCCTCGAGGGTTAAATAATGACGGAGAATATAATCAACTCTGACACGGTACAACGTGTTTCCAATTATATGACATGGTTGAGAATGATGGTGAATCCATCGTTGAGAATCCTTAGACAAGTTAGAGCGAAATGAAGACATTTCGAGGTAAACAATGATGTCACCGTACCATGGATCAAGGGTACTAATAAACAAGAGCATATCATCTGGAATGCAGTCCTCTATCCGAGAGAGAGCGAAAGAAGATGATAAAGAGCAAATCAACTCAGTGAAAACTAGTGACTTCTTGGATTTGGCAGTAGTGAACTCCAAATCAAACTCCTGGAGGATGAAAATCCACTTGGAGTATTTTCCCCCCAGCAATTGACGTGACAGAATATATGTCATCAGGTTTCAATCAGAAATCACGGTTGTGGTATGCAACAAAATGTAATGATGAAAACGTTGAACAACCTAAATGACTGCCAAGGCCAACTTCTCGACATAAGCATAGTGAGTCTCGGTGTCAAGAAGGTTGCAGCTAAGATAATATATGACATGCTCAGAACCATCATTGTCATCCTGGACCAGAACCATTCCGATGGTACTATCGGTGGTAGCTAGATAAAGTGAGTAATCACGGTGATATTTAGGTGGACACAACAAAGGAGCAGAAACAAGAAGGGTCTTGAGTTGCTCAAATGACTTTTGGGAAATTTCATCCCAAATGAATGGAATGTCATGCTTAAGAAAATGCATATAACCTTTAGTGACCTCGGCATAGTTAGGGATGAAACGATGCAAGAAATTAGCCTTCCCTTGCAGACTCTGCAATTGGTGCAAAGTAGCAGGAGGTGGGAGATTCAAAATAGCTTCAACCTTGAGTGGATCGAGACGAATACCCTCCTTAGAAATGACAAACCCAAGGAGTCTGTTGGACTCAACGTAGAAGACACATTTGTGTGGATTGAGACAAATATTATAATGTCTACAGTGAAGAAAAATCTGACGAAGGTGATCTGGATGGTCTGTGCATTTAGCTAAATGAGCAGGAAGATCATCTAGATAAGGCTGAACAATGTGTCTAATATCATGAAAAGCATAGGACATTGCTCTTTGAAAAGTCACACTGGCATTCTTCAGACCAAAAGGAAGATTTTTATAAGCAAAAGTACCCCACGGACAGATAAGGGCAATCTTGTGCTGATCACTAGGTAAAATATTGATCTGGTTATAACAATAGAAGTCGTCCATAAAAGAGAATATTTCACTCCTAGCACAGTCATCAATAAGTTGGTCAATAAAGGGAGTGGGGTAGTTATCTTTTGGACATGCACGATTAATATCATGATAATCAACACAAACTCGAATAGTGCCTTGCTTTTTAGTCACAGGGACAATGTTAGAGACCCAGTCTGTCAATGGAATAGGGTAAATGAACCTAGCCTTGAGAAGTTTTTCAACCTCTCCTTTAATGGTAGCTTCCTTTCTTGGGTGCACGGGACGTAAATGTTGACGAACTGGTTTCACATCAGGATATGTAGGGATCTCATGCACCACAATATTCGGATCGGTATCGGGCATTTCTTCATACGACCAGGCGAACACGTCACTAAACTCTCAGAAGAGACTAGTGTAAATCTTGAATATTTTCGATAACACCTGGTTTAACAAAGATGTTGATAGGCATGGTTTGCATGATATTTCTAATATTACCTTCAGAAAAGACCTCATGAGTTAAGATGGGCATCTAAAGTGGTTGAGAAGGAACATGGGAAGCAAAATTATCTAGACAAGCAGTCATTGCCCCAAAGCCAGGAAGAAACGAGGAACGATGATGACTATCAACCCAAGGAGGATCCTCAAAAGACAAAGTTTCAAGAATAGCCTCATCAGAAGGAAATGTCTCTTGCAAAGGATCAGGAGAAGCAATATCTCCAAGCCAAGGGGATTGCACATACATGTCAAGAGATCTACTCGAAGGAGTAGAGTCAGAAGAAGAAGCCAAAGCCAAGACGATTTCAACATAGTTAAGTTCAGTAGGGCTTAACAGCATAACATCACCCCAAGAATCTACTTGATCAAGAGGAGGAATCACCCAAGGATTAGGGTTAACAAAAATCATATTAACAGAGGTGACATTAGGAGGTGGGAGTGGAAAAACACCTATGAGGGCAAGAGCTTTAAAGAGCCCAACACCCACACTCTCATAAGGAATATTGGTATGCTCCATGTTGGCTTGTTGGGCCCTAACCCAAGTTTGAAGATGATTTAGCCAAACAAATCCCGGTACTACTGTCCCTTTTGGCAACAGTCCATGGAGCGCGGACTGAGGTCTCACCCGAAGTATTTTGTGAGGGTGCTGGAACCAGGTTTCTGCACCCTGTGGATGTCTGATGGGTTCCAAGTGGTCCGTGGTTTGACCCTGCGTGCATGTCGCTACACGCGCTTATCCATACCTCGCAGCCTGGGCCACTGCCTTCATACAGCTTTACTTGGTGGCTGAACAGTGTTATTACCTAATTCCTTACTAGTAACCCGATATTAGTTGATTAAATTAGCTTATTTGTATGCTTTCAGTTATGCTTAACAATATTCATCATTCATACAAATGCGTGCAGTAAATAAATAGTATAATTGCAAATGATATCAAATAGATAATAACACAAGAACAGATACATAGAATTCAGATAAAACTTCTCTTTATTATTCTTCTTCCTTGGTTACAGACTTGACTCTACCCTGTGCACTTAGCTGTAGGGGTCTGCGTACTCAGCTGCGGACTCTACTAGGCCTCTGCGCACTTAGTTGCAGAGCCTCTTCCTACTACTATGACCCAATATACTTAGACTCTTGCTCTATGCTTGCTACCTTATTCTATTCATCATATTCCATTGATTTATATCTTAGTTTACAACTTAGAGCCTCACTCTATTTATACAATCCCATGGTCCGCGGACCATGGGTAGGCCGACACTACATTCAAAACTTAGGGTGGACAATCCTATGACTCTAATATACAATTCGTGCTCTGTGCACACAACTCGCACTCCGTGCCCGCAATTCACGGAATCTTTACAACAATATTACTCAAAACGCGAGCTTTGAGCCCCAAACCATGCTGTGGGGAGATTCCATACCTAACTGGCCCCCAATACAAACATCGTGACTCATCCTCGAGTCACTCTGTCAGTGCGGCGATCTTGGCGTAGAGTCCCTCCAACTATTCCTGTACGATGCTGATGTCTGTAGCGCACTGAGCTACTGCTTGTTGAACCTGTTGCATTCGTTCCTCCATGTCTAAATTGTGTCCTTGCACCTATACTAGCATCAGCTGCATATGCTTATAGTCCTACGCCCTTGTCTAGCTTCTCGAGTGAAGACTATGCTTCGACTGGTTAGTCAGATAGTCGACCCCCCGTGTAGGGCTTCAAACAGCTACTGTTTACTTTGCTTGGGAAGGGTTCTCCATTTAGTTTGACTAGTTGGACCGAGCCCCCATTCGTGACCTCCTTAACCACATATGGTTCCAGCTAGTGCATTCTGAATTTTCCTGGAAATTTTTCAAACTTACTATCATATAGCGGCACTAATTCATTTACCTTGAAGGTGCGCAACTTGATATGGTGGTTGTGCCAGGCTTTTTCACACTACTTTTGTACCTGTTGATGAAATCCAGCCAAAAAAAATTCTTCCTTGAGTTCTTCTAATTGTGCAAGCCTTTCCTCCATAGCTTCACGATCCTTCATGCCTGTAAGCGCCATTATTCGCAAACTAGGTACGAAATATTCCATTGGCATGATAGCTTCCATGCCATAAAATAACCAAAAAGATGTCTCTCCCATCAGTTTCTTGCACGTTGTCCTATAAGCCCATAGCACGGTAGGTATGCGCAGGTCCCAATTGTTTCGTTGTGTGTTGTACACTTTGGTCAGTGCAGTCTCCAGTGTTTTGTTGAATGCCTCTACTATCCCATTAGCTTGTGGGTGGTATGGCGTAGTTTTCTAATCATACACCTGGAACTCTTCTATGAGCACACTGATGGTTTCATTCAGGAAATGTGTTCCACGATCACTCATTAAGATTTTAGGACAACCAAATTAGGTCAACACATTTTTGAACAAAAAATTCGCAGCCGTAGCAACCATGCAGTTTTTGACTGGCTATGCTTCCACCCATCATGTCAGGTACACTATCACGGTGATGATGTAGCGTGCGGTCATCTTTCCCCGAGGTTTGATGGGTCCCACAAAGTCGATTGCCCATTTTTCAAATGGTTGCAGTGTCATTTGTGGATTTAACAACATCTCATCCCTCTGCGATGGTTTTCTAGTCCTTTGACATATATCGCAGGCCTTACTGTGTGCTATCGAATCCTAGTGCAGCGTTTGCCACCATAACCCTACGCAAAGAATCTTCTGTGTAGTTGTGCATCCTGCATAGTGTCCTCCTATAGCACCCCCATGTGCTTTCACAAGGATCTGACTTCATTCGAATTCAAGTACATATCTTCACAATATCTCATAATTTCCCATTTTGTATAGGTGCCCCAGGATGATAGAAAAATCCACTGCATGCACCACTAATTCCTTCTTCTATTGGATGAAGTATTCCTTCAGCGCAGTCCCTATTTTTAGAAAATGGATTATATCCTTGAAGTGCCCATCCGCGACGTGCACCGCAAAGAGCTGTGCATCAAGTAGTCCCTCCTCCAAATTAGTCGATTCCTTTCCCATCTCAATTCACGACAAGTGATCTGGTCCTCCGTCAGGTGTCTTAGCTTTACTATAACCTCAAAATCATATTCCTGGAACAATAAGAGCCACCAGCATATGCGCCCCCCAACACAGGCTTATTGACTAGGTATTTCAGCACAGAATGGTCAGCATACATCTTCAAATGTCCTCCAAGTACACAGTGTCAGTGTTTTTGGAGCGCGTACACCATCGCCACCCCCTCACGCTCGGTGGTGGAATAGTTCTTCTCTGCTTTGGAAAACCTCCAACTTGCAAATGCAATAGGGTGATCCAAGTCTTCCTCACCCTCCTATGTGATCACTGCTCCCAGCGTGATACACGACGCATCAACATGGAAATGAAACTCCACATCCCATTTTGGGAAGACTAGGATTGGAGCAGAGGCCAATTTCCCCTTTAGGACGTCCAAACTTTTCATAAAATTGTCATTCCAGGAAAATGTAACATCCTTTTTCAATAATTTTTCCATCGGTGCCGTGATTTGGGCATAGCTTTTGATAAACTTTCTATAGTATCCAGTGTGTCCCAAGGTAGCATGCAGTTATTTAACACTTCGTGGTGCTTCCAAATTTAGAATAACAACAATCTTCGCAGGGTCCACCATCAGTCCTTATTTGCAGACCACAGGTCCCAACAGGTTTCCAAAGGGAACACGAGGTGTGCAATTCTTAAGGTTCAATGTAATCTGGTGTCGTCGGCAAGTATCCAGCATCAAGCGTAAGCTTTCTAGATGGTGTTTGACTAATCCAAAGACATTCTAGTCATCCATATAGACCTCCAAGAACTTGTAGATGTATTCTTTGAACGCAGCAACAATGATGCGCGAAAAGATGGCTGGCGCATTCTTCAATCCAAACAACATAATGGTGTATTGAAAGTAGCTCCATTCCATTGCAAAGGTCATTTTGTTCATGTCTTATGGCATGATCTTGATCTGATGGTACCCTGAGAACCCATATGTGAATGAGTATGCTTCCTGGCCACCAACATTTTCCAGTACTTCAGCTGTGAACGGTTTCGGGAATGGATCGTGTACACAGGCATCATTTAGCTTCTTGAGGTCCACGAATGTTCTTATTTCACCCTTCTGATTTTTCTCCTACACTACCATAGGACTCACCTAGTCAGATTCTTCCACTAGCTCAATAATTCCGACTGTGAGAATTTTGTCTAATTCTTCACGAGCATTTTCCTTATATTTCAAATTCAAGCGGTAAGGTTGCTGCTTAACTGGCTTCGCGTCGGGTTTCAGGGTGATCTTCATCATCCCTAAGTCACCAGTGATCCCTTTTAAGTCCATAATTTTGGTTGGGAATAAGTCTTGGTATTCACAGAGTAACTAAGTGACCTTATCCACTGTAGCATCATCCCAATAGTCCCCAAGTGTTGCATACTTTGGCTCCACCTCCATTCTAATGTTTACTTGCTTTGTTTTTAGTAGCGCGGTGATGTCGGGATCCCTAATCGATGGTCCTCAAACCTTGCAACAGCCTTCAGTTTCTGGAATGTTAACATTTCACGGGTCCTCATCATCCTCCTCAACATTTACATTCTAACACTCTAGCGTGCAGCTCAGCTATGTTGCCCATTCTGGCTGAAGCACTTCCATTGGCTCCTAGGGTATTTTGAAGATAGATGCTTTTACTGCTTGTAGCACATCATCAATAGTATCCCACCTACGATCCTCAAACGTGAAGGTTAGCATGAATCCTTGTCGCAAGATATCCCATTCACTCGTACCATGGCGGAGCTCCATCTTAGTATAACAATTCATGGGTATGACATCTAGGGTATGATAGAACAAATGCACCCATTCAACCTGTGGCTCTTCCCCATAGACCTTGGTCCATTTCGCTAGGTGTGTACATGGATCATCCTGTCCGTCATACTTGTCTGCTAGCCACATCTGCGGTTTCTCAAATTGTAGGCACATCATCCTGCTGCATCTGCACTAGTCCTCAAAGCTTCTTTGATGCGTACCCCACCACCTTGCGGGAATCGCACATAGTGCCCATTTCAGAGCATCGAACCGCTATTGTTCTGGCACTGCACTTTCAAATTTGTTCAGGAATTCATCCACTATTGTCAACCCATCATACATAGGTAGATCCCTTATCTTTGTTGTCACACAATGCAGTGATCTTACCATCATGTTGCAATTGAGCATGGTTACTTCGTGTAACCAATTCTGCCATCATTCTATTTCTTCATTCGAATCTGAAGTGCAGGAGCTTTTGTGCTCCCACAAAATCCTACCATCTGTTGTTGGATTCACCAAATCCTACTCTTGAGTGGTTATCTTATGGATATATTCGAGATCGTCATCACTATCATCATTGCGCACCAGTTCTGTGTAGCACGCTCCTTCCGCAAGGTCAAAAGGTACCACTACGCATAGTGACTTTTTCTCAAAAATCATTTTGTGCTTCTTTAGATTTATTACTCTATTCATATTAGTGGCCCAATCTATTCCCACTAGCGCGGCATAGGGATTGTTATCATCAACAATCTCTATCACTTCGAAATCTGTCAGCGCACTAGCACCTTCGATATCTAATGTTATCCCTTGAAATCTTCCCATCGGTAGGATCTTCTGCTGGTTCGCTATTCGTAATTGAATAGGAGACCATTGTAGCATGAGTCTACCCATTTGTTCTCATGTTTGTTTTGGTAGTACATTCGTGTCCGATCCAAGATCCAAAATCACTTGATCCATTTCATACTCTTTGATTTGCGCAGTCAACCTCATTTCCCTTCTTGTTCGCAATGCATGCTTTCCAAGTTTCCAGACTATGTGCGGTTCTCCTAACCCAGTGCACCTAGTGATAAGTTCCTATAGCCCTTTCATAGCCTTTATGTTGTGCAAAAGTTTCATGCATGTCTCCAGAAAGGTAGTGAGCATTGAAGGATCCATCCCTGGTTCTAGTTGATCCTTACTACCTAAAGCGGAGGCCTCCGTGAAGCTCTTCTTAGCTTCCATGAATGTCTCCTTTGCACTCTCCAAATCAAATTCAAGTTCCTTTGTAGGAGCCTTGCGAACCCACGCACTTTTTTATGGTTGCTTACCTTTGTCATATTCGGTTTTGATACCACTTCAAAGCACTATGTTTACATTCGGGTCCTCTTCGCACGACTCAGACCTCATCATCTATAGGTTCTGAGTCGGGGGAGGCTAGAGTACTCCTTTATTGTGCAACCTCGCTATCAGTGTAGGGTAGTCCTCTATCTCATGATCAAATTGAGTACAAATATGATTCTCTCATTGGATTTGTACAATCGTGGGCATAGTGCCCTAGCCCTCTGCAATTGTAACAAATTAGTTGTCCACGACCCCTTGCTGGTCCCATTCGACCTCGACCTCATCAGCGCCCCTGAAATCTAGCGCACATCATTCCTGCATTTGGGTCGAGGGCTTGTGTTTCAGCCTGCAATCTGTAGGTAGGAGTCTGATCCATCATTAGTTCATAACTTTTGTAGGTGCACTCATCATGGCCTACCAACTTACAGGAATTATGGAACAATTCTTGGGACGTCTGCGTATACTTCTGTAATAGATGACAATTATCTGTAGTGTGTTTTCCTCCTATTTGACAAATCGTGCACCATATTGGAGGCGCTGCGCTTGGTCCTGCTTGTGCCTCTGGTCTTAATGGCATCAGCCCCCCTCCCGCCAAGTAATTCATGAAGATTGGACAATGGTCCTTGTCATGCCCATGGCCTTTACACTTTATGCACCATACCTCCACGTAGGCCTCTGGCTGAGTTGTCCTATCTTATTTCAAACTCTGCATTTCCAGACACAAATTTTGTAGTTGCACGTGGATTTGTTGGATTCCCAGGCCAGGATCTTGTATTGGGGTCTCGTGTAGTCTCATTGCAATCTCCAAAGCTTCGGCATGGGTGGATAACTTCTGCTGCGACATCGCCATCCTTAGATGTGGTGCTAGTGATGCTACAAACCATGTGCGGTGTTTTCCATCTGTCAAGGTCATGTTGGCTTCGCGAATCATACTCTTCAGTCTCTGATCCAGATCCCATGGGGTCTCGCCTGGAAGCATCACGATCTCCTTAAACCTGATAATTGATTGTGTCTCCAACTTTGGCCTGCTAAATTCCCTGTTCAATGCGGCTTGGATATTTGTGATCCTTGCGTTCAAATGGTCATTAGAATGCTTGATGTACCATGTCAGTGCGCGATCCTGCAACATGCTCACCAACGTTTCCTTCTTTATATTATCATCCATGACTCCTTGTACTTCCCATACGGCCCTTACCACAAACCAAAATTGGTCCGGATATTCATTCCCTACTCCTCTGAATATCGAAAATTTTATCATGCTCGCCATATTGAACTGTGGTAGTGGCAGGTGTGGTGTGGGTGGAGATGGAGGTGAAGAAGGTGAGACTGGTGGTGGCGTAGGTGGGGGTGGTAGGTGCGGAATTCTCTGTCTTATTAGACTGACCATGCTCCTCAGAGAAACTTTCACGAGATCTTCCTCACTTTCCCATTGAGTGAAATCAAGGGGCTATTTTCTATCTCTGTGTTACCTTCATTTCTATAGATCCTCCCACTTCATGTAGCCCAAAACACCAATCTATTTCATAACCCGCTTTTCACACAATAACATCTTAATCCAAGTGTTCAAAGATTTAATGTATGTACCTTGCGGTCCTTTGAGGAAGTGTCATTCCGCCTCATTGTAGCTAACTGTCGTGTCTACCACGAAATCGATGATAAACCCCCCTATAATTAGATCGAGCCAATGGTCCACAGCGCGTGCGATCTTATCTTCTGATGCTTCTAGTCTGCGCACCAATTCCAAAATCCACACAATCGGTTTGTCGAGTCTACACCTTCCCTAACTGTCTATTAATTTTGTGATACACTCGTACAGTGCAGAGGGGAAGGACGCAAAGAAAATTTCATGGATTTCTGTATATAAGTAGTGCTCGAACCACTATTCCTTTGATACCCACAGATTCTTGTTTTCCTGCGCCGCGAACTCATGAATCTTCCTATCCAACCACCCTTCAATTTCTTTCTTTGTCAGATTCCAGTAACACGACATAAGACATCCCTTATGTATATCTCGGTTGTGGAAATAGAACCATTAGTTAGCTTGTTGGGCCCTGACCCAGGTTCAGAGATGATTTAGCCAAACAAATCCTGATACTACTAGCCCTTCTAGCAATAGTCCACGGAGCGTGGACTGAGGTCTCACCCGAAGTAGTATGAGAGGGCACTAGAACCAGGTTTCCACACCCTAGGGATGTCTGATGGGTTCCAAGTGGTCCGCAGTTTGACCTTGCGCACACGTTGCTACACGCGCTTACCCATACCTCACAGCCTGGGATGCTGCCTTCACAGAGCCCTACTTGGGGGTCGAATAGTGTTATTACCCAATTCCTTACTAGTAACCCGATATTAGTTGATTGACTTAGCTTATCTGTATGCTTTCAGTTAAACAACAATATTCATCATTCATACAAATGTGCACAGTAAATAAACAGTATAATTGCAAATGATATCAAATAGGTAATGTTGGTATCTAAAATTGACTGTCCATTCCACTTCAAATTCATCTTCGTACCACCATTCTTGGCCATTTAACCTATTTTATTCAACAATAATCCTTAGAAACTAAGTCATATGTTGTCATTTTCATTACTTTGAGCTTGGGATTAATATTTGAAATTTTTATATTTAAATGACATTTTTCAGAAAAATCACAGGAAGTTGTAACAGCCTATGATTGCTTTATTGATTGATATGTTGCAGCATAGGTGGGAAAATTCGAAGACTATGGGCATAAAGTATAATGTACAAGGATGGTGAAATAGCTATTCGTTTTCAGTTTTGGAGAAAACAAGTATCTAGTCAAAGATGGTCAAACACAACCACTTCATCATTTTTTCCTGATTTTTGTGCACAAGATATTTTCCAGTTTTAGAATTTTTTCATAAATGGAGGAACAGACCTAAATTCGACCTCCTTGCGATCTAATTAATAGAATATTATTAGTATTAGATGGAGAAACAATAGTTTCTTTCGTTAGAGGATTCACAATAAATAACCCATATGGGAAAACTATGTTTTAGAATGGTTTTTTATGAACATATGAGAAGATAGCTTGTGTATCTTTGATTCCAGACTTAATACAAACTTCTTCAGCAATTTTATGTCTCAAGACTTAGTAGCTACACTCTTTTGAATCATCTCTTAGTGTGCTTGTGGAGTGCTGAAGAGCCCTCATCACTTTGCTGATACACTTTATCTTTACTCTATTTTCCTTACTAACTGCAAATTCGAATTTAGCAATTAATCATTTCATGTTCAGAGTTAAATTTATGTTAGCAGAATTATCAGTTAAAGAGAACTTGAATTTGTTGTGAAGAGATAGCCTTGTAAGAGGATTCAACTAATCTTGATCTTGGAATTGATATTTAAACACTGCTGACATTCAACTTCCAGATTTGTTTGTTAGCTTTAATTGTGAAGAATAGTTCTAGTTTTATTTCTGAAGTGATTTAAGAATGGAGTTTTAAAATTCAATTTTCAGTTTGGTAAATGATTCTTGTAAGAGATCTAACTGATATTGGTTTATAACGTTGCTTATCTTATTCACTGTGTGATTTAAATTGAAATTAATTTGGACTATTGTGATTGTACAAATTCTTTGAAGCAATATTCTTGTAAGGGAATGTAGGATTACAGTTAATCATCAACACTCTGTTTTTATTATTCTGCAACTAGAATTCCATAGGATTTATTTCCCTTAGATTGATGATTAAATGATTTAAAAGGATAGTGAAGGATCTTTTGTAGAAAGCATTGTTAATTTAGTCCATTAGGTAGCCATTAGAATTTTAGAGCCTTCTAGATCTATATATTTTAGGTAAGCACCTCTAAGTGTACTTTCCTGGGTTGATAAAAGAATTAAGAGCTTAACTTGCCTTGGTAAGTTGGGACCAAACATTTTGGTGTCGTTGCTAGGGAGGTGCAACTGGAAAGACTAAAAAAAAATAAAAAAATCAATCAACAAAACAACAAAAACATAGAATTAAATTTAAATTTTAGTCATGCTTATTTATGTCTAGGTTTAGGGACAAAAAAGGCAGATTTAAAAGAAACCCCCCAACAACTAATCCACCATTAGGAGTAGAGTCATTAGAAAGGATTGAATACACAACTCCAATAGGAAAGGTTACAGTAGCACAACTTGAGGAAAAAGTGAAATCAGGCCAAAGACTCACCCTTATTGAAAGACAAATTCTAATATCCCACGAATCAAAGAGAAGAAATCTACTTGAAACTTCTACAGTAGTGAAATCTGAAGGGAGTAGCACAAAAATCCAACAGCCTAGTCCTGAAGAAATTTTTCTTCAAGAACTAAAACAAGAAGAAGAGGCAGAAACCTTAGATAAATCACAAATTACGATGGCTGAAGAGGGAGGAGGATCTAGAGGACCTACACCTGAACAACTGAGAGAATATGAGAGACAAATGGAAGAAAGGAGAAGAAGAAGGGAAAATGGAACAAAAAAAAACAATGATACTCTATTTGGAGGAAATCAAAATCTGCCAGAAACAGAGGAATCCACATTTAAATTTCCAATTCAAGATAGAGGAGAGCAAATGGATGAGGAAATTAAAATGAAAAACATACCACCATTTGTACTACCAAATTTTTATGGGATGGCATCTGAAGACCCAGACTCATTTTTATTCGAGTTCGACATAGTATGCTGAACCTATGGATATACCAATGATGCTCATAGACTTCGCCTTTTTCCTACTACCTTAAAAGAAGCAGCACTTAGGTGGTTTATGGGATTAGGTGAACATTTAGTCACTAGTTGGGATGATATGAGAAAATTCTTTCTGAAAAATTATCAACCTTATTGTCGATCAAAAGATTCCAAAGATGACATCTTTGCAATGACTCAACAAGAAGACAAGACCTTAGAGGAATACTTAGAAAGATTCTCATACAATCTACAAAAATCAAAATGTAGGACTATGTCAATTGAGCTTATTCGAACAATCTTTCTTAAAGGCATCCAGGATGAGTATTTAGATGATCTTAATCTCATGGGTAAAGGGGACGTTTCCTACTTACCTTTTGAGGAGATTGCCAAATTATGCCAAAATAACTCTAGGAGTAGGACAAGAAGTAAAATAGCCATGACATCAAAAATCACAAAATCTGCTATAGGAAACATAACTAGAGCTGAACTAGGCAACTAATTTGAGGACTTCAAAACAAACCTTATGAGTACTTTGGGAAACCAAATAGACACCTTGAAAACAAAGAAAAGACAAGATGAACAAGAACTAGAATTATCTATAGACTATCCCAAATGCAGGAAGAAACATGCTCTGAAAGAATGTCCCTTAGACAACGTGCAAATTTGTGGGTTTTGTACAGACAACCATGACACTGAAGACTGTAAAAAAATGAAAATTTTGCAAAATTACAATTTGGAAGCTAGTGCAGAAATGGAAAACATGTACTTCATGGGAGCTAGAAGACCATGGAAACCAAGACCTCCAAGTATGTATCAAAAATCCAAATTCAGAAAATTATAACATACCTGTTCAAAACTCTTGGAATGTTCCTATGCCATGGCAAAACTAGCCTAACCAACAACAACAAACATTCCCACAACAAGGATGGAGAGGATATTCTTTTCCTCAACAATTTTCTCAACAACAATCCCAGCCATATCAACCATCATTTGCTCAACCATATTCCCAACATTATCAGTCACAATATTCTCAGCCATACCAACAACAATACCCTCCACAACCAGTACCTTATCAACAACAAAATCTGCAACAAGCATTACCTGCTCCCCCACAAATAACTTCACCTCAGCTACAACTACCATCTAACCAACCACCTTGACCCACACAATTACCATCTCAGCCCATAGCTAACAAAAATAATCGAATAGACAGACCAACTTATAGCGTAGATGAGGGACCTTCATACCCAACTCTACCATTGCAAAACATCGAACTAAGGTCAGGTCAGACATTGCAAAAAGAACCTTCCCCTGCTCAAACGTAGTTACAACAAGAAAAACAAAAAGAGGAAGAAGAAAATCAACAATGTAGCAAACAAACTGAACCAATACAAAATGATTTGGAACAAAATCAACAAATCAAAACATTCCAACCACCTCCATTTCCAGAAAGATTACTTCAACCAAGACCACCCACACTATTACCACAATTTGATGTTCTGGATGAATTAAGAAATGTATATATCAAAATGCCATTACTCCAGGAAATCAAGGATATCCTGATTTATACCAAAGCAATCAAAGAACTATGTCTCAAGAAACCTGCAAAGAAAATATTTGACCCAAAAACAATGCATGTCATAGGTAACTTAGCAGGCTTGATGTCAAATATTATTTCAATGGAGAAATATGTCAATCCTAGTATACCAAGAGTCACAGCCATTATCAACAAATTTTCAATTCCAAACACTTTGATATATTTAGGAGCTGCAATAAACATTATGACATTAGACACAATGAAAAATTTGCAACTAACAAAATTGCAGACAACCCCAATTGTTTTGGAATTAGCTGATTGTTCTAAAGTCATTCCTGAGGGGGTGCTAGAGGATATAATTGTCTCACTAGATTCTTGGGAGTATCTAGTCGATTTCTTGGTACTCCAGCCCAAATCAAACTTAGGAGGACATCCGATTATACTTGGCAGACCCTGGTTGGCAACTGCTGATGCATTTATTGGATGTAGATCCGGTAATATGATCATTTCTAGAGGGACAGAACGAAAACAACTTACCTTGTACCCATCAGCACAAGCCCCAGCTGTAACACATAACTTATGGCTTGATGACAAGTACAATGATCAGGAAGAAATATACTTTATGCTAATCATAAACCAAATGTATGATATCGAGGAAAACAACAATGCAGATTTAGTGGAAATGTTTATTTCCTAGCTAGAGGTTTCGGAAGAGTTGAGAAATGAACAATACATTACTGTAGATTATATGTTGGCACAAAGTTTTCAAGAAACATGTACAATGTAGTCATTGAAAGCAATATTTGATGAAAGTTTTCCAATCAATTACATTACAAATACACAAAGCAAGACTATAGAAATCAGTCCCGGAAAACATTGAACATTGGGGCATTTCTAGAAACATCTTAAGAACAAAAACTGATTCATTTGTTGAAAAAATACCAAAAAGCATTCGCTTGGGACTACACAGTGTTGGAAATAATACTGAGAGGGGGGTGAATCAGTATTATCAAGTTCTTTTAATAAATCTTCCTTATTTATTCTTTGAATTATTTTTGCATGTCAGTACCATAAAATAATGAGCATGAACAAAGAAAATAGATAGTCACACCAAAGAACACAAGATGTAAGGTGGAAACCCAATGTGGGTGAAAACCACCTGCTGCAATATGTCTTTATCTTCTTTCAAATTAGAAACTCCTTTTACAATGGTTTTGTACTGGTGCAGTCCTTTACCAGTACGCAGGCTGCAACCTGCAGAGAGCTACAACTCTCTCTCGTTTTCCAGTCTCTCCTGGAAGGGAGCTACAACCCCCTACTTCTTTTCTTTCAAGGACCACTTTTCATAAATTTTCAAACTGGATCCAAGAACATCAAAAACCCATCAACTACACTTGCATCATCAATCTCTGATTTCACCAAAGCCAACCCGCATACAGATCTGCAAATATTTCCTTATAACTTTGCAGTTGTTACATCAGACATACCCAGATCATAACATGTGTAAAATAAAACATGCATCAATAATTCAGACCCAGATTATTAGATTTATAGATCAAGCGTATGCCACATATCACAGATCAAAATCATATAGAGATACCACTATTCCATCCTTAAGATTTTGACCCATCAATAGAACTTATCCTTCTCCTTACGCTCAGGTTCCTTCTTCATTCAGATCCAGATCTGCACCAAAACCCAATCACAATATTCCAGATCTAGCACTTTTTCAGATATTCGATAATTCAGAAGATGCTTTGCCAAATGATCTCCTTCCTCTTTTATAGTCTTAGGCCTTTCACAATACCACAGTCCAAAACCATAGGATCAAAAAACTGTTGGACTAATACCATGAACCAACCATGAAAGTACGTGAGATCAACACTTTTGGATGCAATACCACGGGCCAAAACCATAGGATAAAAAACTATCGGACTAATACCATGAACCAACCATGAAATTGCTTGAGATCAACACTTTTGACGAGGTACCATGGTCCAAAACCATAGGTTCAAATACCAAGGACTAACTACCATGGACCAAAGGTAAGTTCTCCAACATATACGCGCTTTTCCTTGCATGAAAGTGCGTACCAAGGTCCAAAACAATAGGTTCAAATATCAAGGACTAACTACCATGGACCAAAGGTAAGTTCTCCATCATATACACGCTTTTCCTCATAGGTTCAAATACCAAGGACTAACTACCATGGACCAAAGGTAAGTTCTCCAACATATACGTGCTTTTCCTTGCATGAAAGTGCGTGAACTTTTTCTCTACATGAAATAAACTTTTCTCTGCATAAAAGTGCGTGAATTTTTCTCTACATGAAATAAACTTTTCTCTGCATATAAGTGCGTGAACTTTTCTCTACACTATAATTTATTATCTGAGATGAGTGGGTTGCCATCAAGTACAACATATGTATCATAATGCCAACACACAGATATGCAAGGAATTCACCCAGAAACCTGCACTCGCCACATTTATACATACACTAGCATTCAGCCACTAAGGCAGCCACAAAGGAGAATGAACCCAATGCTTAAAGAAATTGTCAGAGATGAATTGCAAAAGTTATTAAAAGTAAAATTCATATATCCCATTTCTGACAACCAATGGGTATCACCACTAGTTATAATACCTAAGAAAAATGGTAAATGGCAATATTGTGTTGACTACAGAGAGCTAAACAAAGCCACCCTTAAAGACTATTTTCCATTGCCATTTATTGACCAAGTTTTGGATACTTTAGCTGGGAAAAAGTCATTTTCCTTTTTAGATGGTTTTAGCGGATACAACTAGATCAACATAGCCTTAGGAGACCAAGATAGAACAACATTTACCTGTCCTTGGGGAACATATGCTTACAATGTGTTACTATTTGTCCTATGTAATGCTCCAGCAACATTTTAGAGAGCAGTATTGGCTATTTTTGTAGATCTGGTCCATGAATGTGTTGAGGTATATATGGACGAATTTTTAGTATATGGTGACTCCTTTGACCACTCTTTGCAAAATCTTGAAAAAGTTTTACAATGATGTATAGAAACAAATTTGTCCTTAAGCAACGAAAAATGTTATATGATGGTGAATGAAGGAATAGTCTTAGGACATCATATCTCATCCAAAGGAATTGAAGTAGACCAAACCAAAATACAAATCATTGTTGAATTGCCAATTCCAACAAATCAAAAAGATGTAAGAAGTTTTCTTGGTTATGCAAGCTATTATAGGCGATTTATTGCAAATTTTAGTAAGATAGCTTTGCCTTTGTTTAAACTTCTTGCCAAGGATGTAACTTTTGATTGGAATGGTAATTGTCAAATTGCTTTTGATAAGCTCAAAGAAAAATTATCCACTGCTCCAGTTTTGAGAGGACCTAATTGGACACTACCTTTTCATATCTCAACTGATGCATCTGACACTACAGTGGGGGCTTCATTAGGCCAAAAAGAAGATGGTTCAACATATGCCATCTATTTTATTAGCAAGAATTTGACCCCTGCAGAATTTAATTACATAGTTACAGAAAAGGAAATGCTCGCAATAATACATGCAGTGAACAAATTTCGCCACTACATAACCGGATATGAAGTCCTAGTTCACACTGATCACTCCACCATTTGATATTTAATGAACAAACCTATTACTAATGGCAGGATCACCAGGTGGTTACTCTTATTGCAGGAATTCAATATCACCATACTGGATAGACCTGGGAAAGAAAATCAGGTAGCAGACTACTTTTCTAGACTTCAAAATCCAGGTGACGTTGTCCAAGTTGAAGATTCATTTCTTGATGAACATTTGTTTGAAATTTCAGTTTCAACACCATGGTATGTTCATTTAGCTAACTACTTGTCCATAGGAAAAGTACCACCATTATTCAGCTCAAAGGAAAAGAAAAAGCTAATCAAACAAAGCGCAAGATACTCATGGATTAATGGCGATTTATTTTACACTAGTTATGACATGATTATTAGGAGATGAATTAGAGAGGATGAAATAATTGATGTACTAACCTCTTGCCATGATCAACCTTGTGTTGGCCATTTTGCAGCAAAGAGGACAGCGCACAAAATTCTTAGCCTTGGCTATTATTGGCCATCAATTTTTAAAGACACAAAGAAGTATGTAAGAAGTTGTGACAAATGCCAATGCATGGGACGACCAACTACCTTTGACGAAATGCCACTCCAGCCGCAAGTGCATCTAAAGCCATTTGAAAACTGGGCTCTTGATTTTATCGGTCCCATCAATCCACCATCCAAAAGTAAGAAGTACATTCTTGTGTGTACCGACTATGTCACTAAATGGGTTGAAGCAAAGGTGCTAGTGAGGGAAACTGAACAAATAGTGGTCAATTTCCTATTTCAAGAAAAAAAATTTAGATATGGAGTGCCTAAAGAGATAGTCACAGGCCAAGGAACTCAATTCACATCAAATCTAGTTCAAGAAATCACAGAAAAGTACCAAATCAAGCATAGAAGAAGCACGCCCTATCATCCACAAGCCAACAACCAAGTAGAGTTTACAAACAAAACATTAGAAGGCATCATGACAAAAACAGTGGCCACAAATAGGAATAATTGGGCGGCCAAGCTCAATGAAGCACTATGGGCATATAGGATTACTTGGAAAGATACAACAAGGTTCTCACCCTACCAGCTAGTCTATGGTAAAGAGGTCACGCTGCCAATAGAATTCCAAATACATACATATAAATTGGCAGCAGACCTAGGGATAGACCTTTCAGAAGCTCAGCAAGAAAGGATCATGAATTTAAACTAGCTTGATGAAATGAGACAAGAGGCCGTGCAAAGGAAAACAATGATTCAACAGAAAAGAAGACAATGGCATGACAAGATGATTAAGAAGAAATAATTTCAAATTGGCGACTGGGCATTGCTCTTCAATTCCAAATTCAAAGATCACAAGGCTAAATTCACTACTCACTGGATGGGGCCTTATGAAATCCTTGAAATCTTCAACAATGGATCAGTCAAAGTAACATCAATAGACCAAGAAGGACAGACATATCTTGTCAATGGACACAAGCTCTGAATTTATCATAAGCCTATTGATAGAGAAAATTTTATAAGAACTGTTTCATAGGAAAAGGAGGTACAGCTACTACAGCAGTCAGCTATAATATCAAAACCTTAATTTGTTTTGATTTCAGAATAAATAAAATATAATATATATATATATATATATATATATATATATATATATATATATATATATATATAGATATATATATATATATAAAACATAAAAACAAAAAAAACAAAAAAATGTTTAGCTATGAAAACCAGATAAGGCATAGTCTAAACACGAATTCCTGTGAGAAAACCAAGAAATTGGCTTGCAAGAATTCTTAGTTTTTAAATTTTGAGTACAAGAATCACAAAGGAAAAGTCATTTTAAATCTTAAGCGCAAAGGACCATGACTTGAGGACAAGTCAAACCATCAGTTGGGGAGAAGGAAGCCTGAAATTGTTCATGCTTTCCTATTTTCCTATCTTCAGCAGAAAAAGGTTTGTCTTCATTTTTTTTAGCAAGATTATCAAAACATATCTTAGAAAGGGACCTGTTATCATTCATTCTTTAGAAGGGACCTGTTATCATTCATTCTTCAAAAGGGACCTATTATCATACATTCTTCAGAAGGGACTTGTTATCATATATTCTTCAGAAGGGACCTGTTATCATTCATTCTTCAGAAGGGACCTGTTATCATTCAATTCTCAGCAAGGGACTTGTTATCATCCAATTCTCAGCAAGGGACCTGTATTCATGGCTTCTCAGAAAAGACCTGTTCAGAAGGAAACTTGTCATCATTTTAAGGTAAAGGCTCTGTTTTGAGTACATTTTTACAATGGGATCTGTTCAAAGGAAAATTACATCAGCAACAAGAAAGATTACATTCAAGATGAAGAAAATCACAAAGAAGAAGCTAGCAACAAGAAATTCAAGAGAAGACTGGAACTTTAAGCAGACAAACATTTTATGGACACCATTACATTCTACCTAACCATATCAAACAACAAGCTCCAACACAGAGATCATATCAAACAGCAAGCTCCAACACAGAGATATTAAAGGGCTGTAAGAATTGTCATTTTAAGTATTTAATTTCTTTTATTAATTTCAAATTTTTGATGATGAATTGTGATAATTTTTTATTTTAGTTTCTAAATACCTAGCCTATCCTATATCATTCATTATCCTAAGTTCCACCCTTTTACCTACACCCTGTAACTATAACCATTTCCTATTATACCTTGTAACTATAACCATTGCTCAAATTAGAATTAAGCAACACATATTCCTATTTGTATATATCATAATTCTTTAATATAATCGACCCATAGTCATGGACACCAACAGACCTATCCAAAATAAGAACCGATTGCATACCTAAGGATTGAATTTTCAAAGAGCCCAAATCATAAAACAAAGGATTTATCAATCACAGCACAGGTCATGAAGGATTTACAAAATTTTTATGGTTTTCAACCTACAAATTTCGTTTCTAAAGCCCGAAATGACTAAGGGTAAGTGATCAAAAGATTTGCAGTCCAATCAACAAGTCATTATAATTGAAGACCATAAAACAGGACACCAAAGGTTATCATTTGAATATGAGCCATTATAGCCATTTACACTGCTAGGACTCCATAAACATCATAGCAACTTACGCTGCCAGGACTTCATAGCTATCATAGTCGTTTATGTTGTCAGGACTCCATACCCATCATAGTAATTTACGCTGCCAGGACTTTGAAAACATCATAAACACCTGCGTGCAAGTCATTTCACCACTGCCAGGATTCTAGAGACATCATTAAAAACCCTTGAGACAAGCTGCGTGGAGAAATTTGGGATTTAAGACATAAACAGGCTATAGAAAAATGCATTTCCTGAAGGATTAAATGCTGGAAGGAAGAAAAACACATTTCCTGAAGGATTAAATGCTAGAAGGAAGAAAAACGCATTTCCTAAAGGATTAAATGCTGGAAGGAAGAAAAACGCATTTCCTGAAGGATTAAATGCTGGAAGGAAGAAAAATGCATTTCCTGTAGAAAATGCCTGTCCTGAAGGATTAAATGTTGGTTTTATAAAGCAAACATACGCATAAGAAGGCACGGCATTTACCAGAATTAAATTGAGAGAGATTTCGACTGTATTGGCAGCATCCTCCAGGAGTTACGCATACAAATCGGGCCCAGGTAGTTGATTTACCATAAACTCTGGTAAAAAAAATATGTTTTACAGCAAGAAGAACTGCAGTCATTTTTTTTTACAGTATGGTAGAATTCTTTACAAACTGTAAATTCCTTTCAAACACAGGATAACAGGACATAGTTTTTCCTTTCCTCTTATGGAAAATCGGGCAGAACCATTACAGTTTGACCCTTCCAGATATCATAAAGACTATGTAGAAATACTTAGGGCAAAATGTTGGCTGTCATTTTTAGAAAAACACAGTGGGCATAACAAGAAAACAACAAAAGAATTTTCTTCTTCATTCAATGGGGAGAAGGCAGTTGTAGGCAACCTGTCATTTAGGGTCTCGGAGGACACCATTTCTCAAGCAATTGGTATAAGCCCAGAAGGAGAAAAATACTTTAAAACCAAACAATTTAAGGAGAAAACATGGGCACCTTTTATATCCAGGTCAAGATTATCAGTAGTTGATTGGAAATCAGGGATCCCAAGAAGCTTGTTAATCCATCCATGGGATGAGATAATTTACATAATTCAAAATTTTATAACTTGTGAAGGTAGATTATGTGTTGTATTCCTCTATCATATTAAGTTTTTGATGCATATGAGAGGAGATTATACTATTAGTTTTCCCTATTTTCTTTTACAAAGCTTGAAAAAAATGTCTAAGACTATGTAGAAGCAAAGGAAGAATAAGGATACAAGTTTACATCATTTTGGCTTGATAAAAATTTTGATTGAAGCTGAATTACAAAAGATGGGTATAACATGGGAAAAATTCTTAATCACTAATGAATTTGTCACTGATGAGGAACAAAGAGAGTTACAAGAAGGACAACAGAATTTACAGGAGCAGCAACATGGAGAACCAGTGATTGATGTAGATGCCATAG
The DNA here is from genome assembly GCA_031772625.1 of Pinus tabuliformis. NCBI lineage: Eukaryota > Viridiplantae > Streptophyta > Pinopsida > Pinales > Pinaceae > Pinus > Pinus tabuliformis. The sequence continues at coordinate 1,188,054,033 of CM062809.1, forward strand.
AGGGAAATTTTTCAGAATTTAGACAAAGCAATTCTATTCCATCCACCAGCAGTGTCAGGACAAGAAGGATGGTGAGAGAAGATGCTGAAAAAGCCAACCAAGACAAAATTTTTACTGCTTACACAAGAAAATCCAGGAAAAGGAAGTTTGGCCAGCAAAGGAAAGTTTTAGAGGAGGATGATGTCCTACAACAAGCACAATATGACTATGTACAGGGATTGGAAGATAAAGACAAAGAAATAGAGCAACAGAAACAACAAGTTTCAGGTAAAAAGAAAAGAAGATTGGAGAAAAAGGTTGAGAGGTTACAACAAGAGCTCAAGGAATCAGAAGTGTTGGAAAGAGTAATAAAAGCAGAAAATGAGGCACTTAAAATACAAAGAAAAAAGCTCCAGGCAGAGAATGAAAAACTAAAGAAGAAAGTTAAGAAACTCTCAACCTATAAAATACAAATTTGTAGAAAGGCCTACAAACTTTACAAACAGAAGAAAGAAATTAAGACCAAGTATCAAATCCTGAAAACAGAACATGAAGCACAAATGAAGATAAATGCTCTACTTGAAGCAGTAGAGGCAGAGGCAGTAGCAGAAGACAACACTTGACAGGTTAGGACTTGGTTGCATGAGGACATGCAAATTCTTAGGTTTGGGAGGATGTTGGTATCTAAATTTGACTGTCCATTCCACTTCAAATTCATCTTTGTACCATCATTCTTGGCCATTTAACCTTTGTTATTCAACAATAATCCTTAGAAAATAAGTCATATGTTGTCATTTTCATTATTTTGAGCTTGGGATTAATATTTGAAATTTTTATATTTAAATGACATTTTTCAGAAAAATCACAGGAAGTTGTAACAACCTGTGATTGCTTTGTTGATTGACGTGTTGCAGCACAGATGGGCAAATTCGAAGACTATGGGCATAAAGTACAATGTATAAGGATGGTGAAACAACTATTCATTTTTAGTTTTGGAGCAAACAAGTGTCTAGTCAAAGCTGGTCAAACCCAGCCACTTCATCACTTTTTCCTAATTTTTGTGCACAAGATATTTTCAAGTTTTAGAATTTTTTTCATAAATGGAGGAACAGACCTAAATCTGACCTCCTTGGGATGTAATTAATAGAATATTGTTAGTATTAGATGGAGAAACAATAGTTGCTTTTGTTAGAGGATTCACGATAAATAACCCATATGGGAAAACTATGTTTTAGAATGGTTTTTTATGAACATATGAGAAGACAACTTGTGTATCTTTGATTCCAGACTTAATACAAACTTCTTCAGCAATTTTATGTCTCAAGATTTAGTAGCTACACTCTTCTGAATCATCTTTTAGTGTGCTTGTGGAGTGCTGAAGGGCCCTCATCACTTTGCCAGTACACTTTATCTTTACTCTGTTTTTCTTACTAGCTGCAAATTTGAATTTAGCAGTTAATCATTTCATGTTCAGAGTTAAAGTTATGTTAGAAGAATTATCAGTTAAAGAGAACTTGAATTTGTTGTGAAGAGATAGCCTTGTAAGAGGATTCAACTAATCTTGATCTTGGAATTGATATTTAAACACTACTGACATTCAACTTCCAGATTTGTTTGTTAGCTTTAATTGTGAAGAATAGTTCTAGTTTTATTTCTGAAGTGATTTAAGAATGGAGTTTTAAAATTCAATTTTTAGTTTGGTAAATGATTCTTGTAAGAGATCTAACTGATATTGGTTTATAACGTTGCTTATCTTATTCACTGTGTGATTTAAATTGAAATTACTTTGGACTGTTGTGATTGTACAAATTCTTTGAAGCAATATTCTTGTAAGGGAATGTAGGATTACAGTCAATCATCAACACTCTGTTTTTATTATTCTGCAACTAGAATTCCATAGGATTTATTTCCCTTATATTGATGATTAAATGATTTAAAAGGATAATAAAGGATCTTTTGTAGAAAACACTGTTAATTTAGTCCATTAGGTAGCCATTAGAATTTTAGAGCCTTCTAGATCTATATATTTTAGGTAAGCACCTCTAAGTGTACTTTCCTGGGTTGATAAAAGAATTAAGAGCTTAATTTGCCTCGGTAAGTTAGGACCAAATAGGTAATAACACAAGAACTAATACACAAAATTTAGATAAAACTTCTATTTATTATTCTTCTTCTTGGTTACAGACTCGACTCCGCCTTAGACACTCAGCTTCAGGGGTCTGCACACTCAGTTGCAGACTCTACTAAGCCTCTGCACACTCAACTGCGGGCCCTTTTCCTACTACTACAACCCAAGATACTTAGACTCTTGCTCCATGCTTGCTACCTTATTCTATTCATCAGATTCCGTTGATTTATTTGTTAGTTTACAACTTAGAGCCTCACTATATTTATACAATCCCACAGTCTGCAGACGATGGGTAGGCCGACACTACATTCAAAACTTAGGCTGGACAACCCTATGAATCTAACATACAATTTTTGTTCTGCACTCGGAATTCATGGAGTCTTTACAACAATATTACTCAAAACTTGGACTTTGAGCCCCAAACCTTGTTGTACAGGGATTCCATGCCCAAAACTCCACATATGGAACATTGCCTTCTAAGGAAGAGGAAGCAAAGAAGGACAACTGATCGACTATAACGATTTTCCCCTGATAATGAAAACGGAGTACGCGGAACAACAAAGAAGCAACAACATTCATAGCATACGTCCAACTTCAACCCAATAGAGGGTTGTAAGTTAGATTGGCATCGACAATCTCCACTTTGACGTTGACCATCTTGCCTTCCAAGGTGATAGGAAAATGTGGGAGAATACCAAACGGACAAGAATCTCTTCCATCAGATGCGTCCAACGTATTCGGAGATTGACTCAAAGAAGGAGAACAAGTGGCTTTCCAACAAGCAACAGACATAACGCAAGTCGAGGCTCCTTCATCGATAACAGTACGATGAATAGTCTTTGAGTTAATAACAACTTGGATGAGAAAAGCGATCTGGTGAGGCAAACGCGGCACATGATTTTCAAGATCAAAAGTAATCAACTTGGAATCAACTGGATCAATTCCACCAATGGCGGATAGTAATGACTTCCGTTGGGGAGGACAACTCTGGAGAACCTCCAATGCAGACATAGCCGAAGGAGCTTGGGCTAGATCTTCGACAATACTATAGTGTTGTGCAGCATGAGCATTGGGATTATAGGAAGATTTCTAGAGAATTCCTTTAGTAGGTGGTCGAATGACGGACTCATTACTAGGCCTTTCAATATGAAGAGGGCTAGAACTGGACAGGGGAACACTAGAAGGGACTTTAGGTTCTTTCCCGGCCGATGGAGCATAATATTTCGATCAAGTAGATATGTGAATAGGAATAGTCCCGGCCATGAAGACTTGGGAACCAGATGAGGAAGAGGATTGAGGTTGGTTGACCATTTGATTTTGCTGGGAAGGAAAATGTTCTTTAAGCACAACAAGAATCCTTGAAGTCCCCTTAAGCAAATGACTTACCTCAGACCATCGAGGACAGTCTTTAGGGAAGTGATCCTCATCACAGATAAGACAAGGATACTTAGGTTTGTGTTCAGAACCATGGTAGGAGTCTTAGGGGTTTCTTGCTTTGGCATGTAAGAGTTATTTTTACCTTTCCCTTTCTTCTTACCCTTCGAATTTTTCTCCGTCGTGGTGTTCTGGACGACATTAACTTTTGAGGTTTTCCTAGGACTGGATGGAGACTAAGAAGCAGTTTCAATAGGAGCAATATATTTCTACTTCGTAGGAGTCATGGAAGGCTTTCGAGAAGACTGAGTGACAAAACCAATAACGCCATCGACAAAAGGTGTTGGCAAAGCTTTAGAAGTTCCAGGTCACAGGGCATCATGCAAGATGTCATAAAACATGCTGGATTGGGAATATACCAAATCAAGATATTGAGCACGCACGATGGATTCCTCTTAAGTAACGCATGCCCCCATAGCAATATATTTGGCTATTGGACCAACAAAGAGGTAGTGAACCAATCAATCAATAGCTGATCATGAATCCAGAACTTGAACAAATAGCGATGCCTTCTCCATTCATGAATATGATCAGAGATGTGAGTAGCCATGTCTTGTTTTAGAGAGGTAAGAAGATGTGTTCCTGTTTCATAGCGAATCGGTAATTGAAAATGAAGGAATGCCATCATGAGAGAGTTAAAATCTTGGAAAGTCCCACAAGCAAGTTCAATGTACCACTTTCCAACGGAACCAGTAAGAGTCCTTTGGAAAAGATGAAGACAAATAGAATTGTCAAGCCAAGAATTGGATGAACACCAAAGGTGATAAGTCATGACATGTGCATGGGAATCTTCTCCAGAATTTCCTTCACACTTAGTACAGTCACCAGGGATCTTGGTCGGAACAGGCAGCCAATATGGATTATGAAGTATAGGATCGTTGGTCAACTACAACACATCGGGCAGTTCCAAAGTCACAAGAAAAGGTAGCTGAGGATTGAAAGACATCATGGGTCTTTGATAAGGACCAGTGTTAGGGTTCCAACAAGGGCATTGTTGCGCCCATGGATCTTGTCTCGAGGATTTTGTCCATAAGGGTTATAGTTTGGAATATTGAAACCATTCCCTGGTTTTTGACCTAGATTTTAACCTCCAGCAAACCATTGATTACCAGCTTGACCAACAGGGGCAACATATGGCTGCTAAAAATTCTGATAAGGATTAACCTGAGGTTGTTGATAGTTCTGATATGGATTACTCTGAGGTTTCCCTTGGGGTTGTTGAGGTACTTGAGGACCATACTGAAACTAAGGCCCAAACTGCACCTGGGGCCCAGGTTGTATCGGATAAACAGGTTGAGCTTGGAATCCCAATTGAGCCTAGGGACCGAGTTGAGTTTGGGGACCAGCTTGAGATTGAGATCCAGGTTGCATTTGAACACTAGGTCGACTAATAGTTGGATTGACCTAACCGAAAGGTTGTCCTTGCTGAGTAGAAGGTTGGCTTTGTTGGAACTAGGGCTAACCTAACTGACCAGAAGGTTGTCCTTGCTGAGAAGCAGGTTGGCCTTGTTGGAACTGGGGCTGACCTAACTGACCAAAAGGTTGTCCTTTTTCAGCAGAAGGTAGGCCTTGTTGGAACTGGGGCTGACCTAACTGACCAGAAGGTTGTCTTTGCTGGGCAGCAAGTTGGCCTTGTTGGAACTGAGGCTGACTTAACTGACCAGAAGGAGGTCCTTGAGATAAAGGAGGTTGTCTTAAATAAACAAAGGATGAACCTATTTTGGCTAAAGGTTGTCCCTGAAAGGGTTGTCCTTGTGAGCCCAAAGGTTTCCCCTGCTGACTATAAGACTGACCTATCAAGGCATAAGGTTGTCCCTAGACGGGTTGTCCTTGCGAGCTGTGGTAAGTAGTGTGATTCCAGGAAACCGAAGTTGGAATTTGACTGTAAACTGTAGCCGTATGAGGAAGAGGTCCAGTATAATACATATGGGCTCCACAGTGATCGTAATAGTGCAAAGGGTTATGCAGAACGAACATCTACTGAGAACCTAGAGGGTTATAAGTCAGATTTTGAAGAGCAAACAGATATTGATCATACGACAATCCCCCTGGAATGGAATTCGAGGAGATAGGTACATTACCCGTAGGTTGACTAACTCTGGACGCTAGAGGCGAAGGACCACCATCAACGGGTCCAAAAGATATCCCAGTAACAGCAGTGACCACCGAGGATGTGGTAACCACACTAACAAGAGGAGCCGAAGATGCCACACAAATAGTGGGCATCGATGGAATAGATGTAACCGATGTAACCTGCATCCAAGGAATGGAGGTCGAAGCCAACTGAGTAGACACGAATGGCCCTGAAGTCGGAACCATTGTATGAGACCATACAGAGCTCTGGTGTAGAGATGTAGAACCAAGTATGTCAGCCAGAGCGCGATAGCGAAGTGGTAATGAAACATCCGGAGAGGTGTGAAAAGGGAAACCTTCTGGAGGAAACTGATATTCACCAGTTGACACAAGGCTCTCTTGACTACTAACAAGACTCGACTCATCCATGTCGGAAGAGGCCATAGGAACCGAAGCACTAGGGGGAGTAGACGGAAGATCTTTGTCTAAAAATTCCCAAATGTTGGGAGGAGTCCAATTGATATCAAAAGGTTCCCCGCTTGGAGCTTGAGAGGCAAGAGGCTAAACACTTGGAACAATAGAAAGAGAGCCACTAATAGATGATACCTCAGATGGGACGGGGGAAGAAGGCTCTCCATCACTTGGTAACGACGATGGAACATATGAGTCCGCCAGGATGGCCTAAACTCAAAAGACCAGGAGAGAAGATGTAATTAAGAGGGCTTTAAATTCTTTTCAAGGGTATTACTCATGGTGTGGCCAAAATTAACAGGTAGGATTTTACGTGGGCAGATAAACTTTATGACACTAGAACAAAACTTTGCCTTTTCGTGTTTATAGAGTTGAGAAAAAGGACAAAATATGACTCTAGTCTCCTTCGAATTTTAATGAGCCTGGAAGGACAAGTGCTTAGATGATCCTTTTACTTTTAAAGAGTTGAAAAGGAATGAAATTGACTGCTCTTGAATTCTAGGCAAAAGGTTTACCATAAAAATCGTAAAACTGCATATACACCTTGGTATTAAAATGAAAGAGAAATGACCAAGGACTTTTTGTACGGCAGCTAATCTTCCTAAATGTTTTGTTCAGTGCGTTACGATTTGTAATGTGGTAGACTCAAATTCCTATGGATAATAGGATTGCAGCCTAGTGGGGTCTCCCATAATATACACGACGGTACAGGGAGCAAAAGTCCATACTAGTACTTATCAATTCACAAAAGGAGGAATCACCCAACTTTAGTAAAAACAAGAGCCACTAGATTTAACGACGCCGAAACACATATCTAACCTACACCTCTAGATATGTGAGCATTAACTTCCAATGCATTTTTAGATTAATTCAATAAATTTTTGCAGTTAATCTTGAATTAAATTTCAGTTTCAAGGCCCTACTGAATGTATCTTCAAAAGCTCCTAGGATGCAACTAAATGAGTGAAGAAACCATTTCTTTTCAATGAACAACTAACTAAAGAAAAGTGAGAGGTTCAGTCCAAAGCAACCAAAGTGACAAGAAATCAAATGCAAGCAAACCAATCAGGAGGAACAAGAAATGCAAGAAATCTAATTAAGAAAATGAACAACACATCCTTCACATTTCAATTTCTAAATGGAAAGAATTTACTAGTTCAAAAGATTGTTCTTATTTCCTAACACAAAATGAATGCAATATTTTGATTTTTCAAACAAATGACAAGCAACCAAATTCAAAACTCAAAAAAATGCTAGTTTTAAGCCCTTTCTAAATGAAACCATTCAATAAGCGAGGAGAAACATTTTGCTCTAAAACAAATCAAAGACTCAAAACCGATAAGATTTTTCTTTTTGAAAAACTGGAAAGCCTTCTCACTGACTGGGAAGCAATGTGATATATGCCAAGTGAAGGAAGGAAACCAAATGAACAAGACTTGAAAGTTTTGGTAACCAAATGTCACATACCAATCAGGAAGACGAAAAAAAAAACAATTAATAAGTAGAAGCCTAAAAAAAAGCAAGGGATCGTTCCAAACACAGCCCAAAGAACCAAACAAACAAGTAACCTAAGAAAAGCTAATGTTTCAAGAAACCCTAAGGTAAACAGGTCACACAGTTGAGAAGGAAAAGTTCTAAGGGAATGAAACCCGGAATCAAATATTCTAGCAATCAACAATTTGACACATGGTAAAGAGGCGGAAGAGAAGCTCAAAAGGATAGGACACACTGGCCAATCAACAAACAAAACCTCAAAATTGAAACCTACAGGAATATTCGCGAGCATAAGATTGACAACATGCACCGACAATGAAACTTTGCATCTCCCTAACTAGACATATTGCGACGTCATCGCTGAAGTACACTAGTTAACAATGCCAAGCCGATTTCAGAGCTCTTCGCAATTGTGAGGTGATTTAATCGTGCCAAATAGTATAAGGTGCAACTAATTAGATAGCGCAAGCATGGATATCTTCGCGACTGTCCTAAAATAAACTACGACGAACTTAATACAAAGAAAAAATTTCAAAATCCAGCTAAGGGAAGGCCACACTTATCACTTATGACAGAGGGAAGATTACTAGGGGTAGTCAAAGAACCCATAACATGAAGAATCCATCCCGAAAGTAAAAGAGACAATAAATAAGTAAAACAAAATCAAATCGAGAGACAAAAGACAAAGATCCCCAGTATGGTTGCCAACTTGTGACGCAGGCAAGTTCCCTCTGCAGATAGAGGCAACCCCTCTAGCCCTAGAGTGGGTCTAGTCACAGCAAAGACAATACCAAATTAAATTTCCTTAGAAAGTTGATGTCATGAAGGCCTACCTTCAAAACGTCGTTCGATGAAGTCCTTGTTGTGTTGCTCCAACTCTAGTTCTTCTAATCACTTGTACCTAAAAACAACATAGAGAACACAACTGCAAACATAATAGAGTACGACAAAAATAATCTACTCAAAGAGTCAACGAGCTTCAAGCTATCACTACGCAATTCAACATAAGATATAGGAAAGAAGTTATTGATTTGTCTTAATGTAAATTAAAGTAGAACTTACAACTAAACCTTGATGTCATAAGCCTCCTTGAAGGGTCCTGTCGGCATGTCTCCGCAAGCATTCACTCATGAACTATCTCCTGAAAGGACGAATAACTCTCTCTCCTACCCAAAAGTCTAATGCTAGAACACTCTTACAATCAAGTTAACTCCACTCAAAACCATCCCAAGCTAAGTTATATGGGAGGCTACTTCCAAACTCTAGCAAAACCCTCTACTTTTACTATTGAATTCTTGAACTTTGAAGCTAGTTGATCTCAATCATGGAGGAAGTATTTATAAGACGAGGAGCTTCCATAAGAAATGGGAGAAAGAGCTTATCCCTTTGATAGGTTGCACAAAAGGTGGAACAACCATCCTAAAGGAGAGAGGTGAGCTCATTTGGTCCAAAAACCAACCCTAGGACTGCACATGAAGTTGTTACACTTAAAAGCTTCGATGAGTTGTTTAAAAAACTTGCCAAAAGTAGCTCGTCACGGCTACGACATAGAGACAGAGCAAAGACTTCGCTAGGGCTAGTGAAATCTTGGCCATCTTCACGGGTGGAACAACTGTTGTCCCGTGATGACCCAAAAACATAGGTAAAAGGGTCTGCTCGAGGAGTAGTGAACTGAGGTATTCTTCTTGAGATGATAAGGAAGACATTGACACATAATTTTCAACATGACAAAAGGCAAATGTCAAAAACACGGACGGACAATGTCTAGAATCAGGGAATGCAGGGTCAATAAAAAATTACTGTGTAACACCTGACCATCTATCGCAGACCGAAACAGGAGAGGAACCTACTAATTTGGAGGAAGGATTGCTATATGCACAACTCTTCACTGTGTGCGTAGTGGACAAACATTTTGTAGATACAATTCGTATCTTGACTACGGGGATGGCACCAAAAGGGTATACAAGTCAGCAAAAGAAGGAACTCATAGTGCGTGTGGAAGAATTTTTAGTTATTGCAGGAGATCTGTATAAGATGGGTGCAGATGAAATATTGTGAAGATATGTGCCATATTTTGATAGGAATAGCATTCTTGTTGAAGCTCATGGAGGGGATGCAGGAGCACATTATGTAGGAAAGGTGACTGCACAAAATATTTTGCACGTAGGGCTATGCTGGCCAACGTTGCACAGGGATTCCAAGGCTTATTATAGGGCATGCAATGCATGTGAAAGAATTGGAAGACCATCGCGAAGAGATGAATTTCCATTACAAACTCAAGTATCTTTGCAACCATTTGAAAAATGGGCGATTGATGTTTTTAGGCCAATTCAGCCCCTAGGGAAGAAAACTGGGGCGTGTTATATCATCACCGCACTGGAATATTTAACTAGGTGGGAAGAGGCACTGTTGGTTAAGGATTGTATAGGGGCTACGACAACAAAGTTTTTGTTTGAGTATGTCTTAACCAGATTTCGCTGCCCAAAAGTGTTGATGAATGACAAAGGTACACACTTTCTGAACGAAACAATCAACGCTTTGACAGAAGAATTCCAGGTATACAATCATAACAGTACACCTTATCATCCACAGGCCAATGGAACTATTAAGGCCTTCAATAAGATTTTAGAGAATGCGCTGAGAAATATTTTCAATGCACAACGAAATGACTGGGATGTGCGCGTACCTGCAGTACTATGGGCATATAGGACTACTTGCAAGAAGCTGATAGCACAAACATCATTCAAGATAGTTTATGGGGTAGAAGTTGTAATGCCAATGGAGTATATTATGCCTAGTCTACACATAGCAGCTCCCACAGGTATGGCAGATCGAGAATCCTTGGAAGGATGGAGCGTGCAATTGATGGAGCTTGAAGAGGACTGATTCTTGGCAGGATTCTGTCAACAAGTATAGCAGGAATATGAAAAAGCATGGCACGATTGCCACATCAATATTCACATGTTTAAGGTAAATGATCTTGTCTTATTATATGATAGTAAATTTACTAAGTTTCCAAGGAAATTTCAAATACATTGGATGGGGCCATATATTATCAAAGAAAATATAGATGGAGGCACAGTTTAGCTCACGAAGCTAAATGGAGAACCTTTTTCGGGCGAAGTGAATGGGATTCGACAAAAGGTGTATACAGGGGATCTTGCAGTATGATTATATGGTGGCAGGGAAGTCTTAGTGCTCCTGTCAGTTGCAAGGGAGCGCAAGACTATAAACTACACTGCCAAGTTTGGATGACTATGCAGTAGGCAAGTTGCGCAGAAGAGGATGAAGATGCAATCCCAAGAGCTGCGCATAGGAAGTTGCACCATGGAGGAATGTGTCGCGCAGCACAGCAGAAAAGTGACCATTGAGGTCACTGTTCATGACTTGACATCTAGGAGATAGTTAAGAGGAGCGGGCTTGCGGCATTTAAGGAAAAATTCTTTGAATATCTTCCACCAAAACAACATTAATTGTCAAAATTGGGGGGGAATGGTTGGATTTGAATTCAAAATCCCCTATAAATTCTGCATGCCAACCCAATAGAGAAAACTTTTCACCCTTAGAATTTTGGTTGAAATCTGTTGTTTGTCGCTCATGAGCCAAGCATTTTGGGAGGAATTCTTCGCACACACAGACATTTCTCTTGAATCTTGTAAGTTTTTTATGGAGAGGATGACTACCACCAGCCCCTCTGAAGCTTTGAGTTCGGATGCCATTGTATCCAATGCCCCATGACCTGAAGTATCCAATGTTGAAGCTACGCCTGTAGTGCCCATGGTGCCGAGGTCACTAAGGCCAAAACAATCCATGACAAAAGATAAACAACCTACAAAAAAGCAACCTCAAACATAGGAAAAGCAGAAGAAGTCGGTGCAAGTACGTGCTTCCCCAAGGAATCATACCGTGACACCAACACAGAAGAAAGATAAGCAGCCAAACAAAAGGAAAATAGAAGGTTGTAGACCTAGAGGTGAAAGAAGGCCAGGAAACCGAAGACATCGATGCTGAAGGAGCGGAACCTATAACAAAGTTGCCTAAGTATATCCCTCTAAGGAAGGGGAAGGAAAAGATCAAAAAGGACTCGGACACATGAAATTCACCATTTCCACGCTTCGACTACTTAAGCAGGTGCCCTTTGAAGGTATACAACTCATGCAAGTCCCACTATTAAAAATGGAGGAATGGGACCTCGTGGATCATGCTAATTTCCCACACTTAGCAACAGAAAAATACATGAAGATAGTGTATTATGAAGAAACGGGAGTTACCACGCTGGAAACGGAGGAATGGGTTCGCGGTGTCAAGCAATCAGGGTTGCTCAACTTGCTATGGGTGCCACATTACCAACGCACCGCTATTAACAAAATTTTCATACGCCAGCTACTTACTTTGGTGTACAATGGGTGCCTATGGCTACGAGGGCCTATACCCATCATAAATATGATCATTCATAGGAATACACATCTGCCACATGAAGGTCTGAACCTGGCCAAGGAGTTTGGTGGGAAGACGGAGAAGAAGGAGCTTGCAGAAAGAATGAAGAAATATTACGAGCTTGTAAAGAAGCCGTGCGGGTACTCAATTTTATCTATCTCAGACCCCACAGTTAAATTGGACATACAGATCTTAGTAGGAAGGGTGATGCAAAAGTACCACGAGGATGAAGTTCCGACACCTGTAGTGTCCCTGGCTACTCATTGCGTGAAGGCATGTTGATCAACTGGTCCAGATACATGTGCCAGGAATTCCTCGCAAATTTTCGCGAGGCCCAAGATGAAACCAAGTCGCTTCGTTATGCTTGGTTATTTTTGTCTTTTATGTTGGTTACATGGGAGCTATCGAAGGATAGTCAATTTCCCCAACTTGAAGAAGGATTGTCGAAGGTAGCACAGTTTGCCTCCTTTTGGGCTACCAAGGACTCTACATGGATCACAGAGACAAAAATATTTCGGGTCTTGATGGAAGTGAGTCTTCGCATGGTTGTTAACCAGTGTCCGAGGTTGGCCGCAACCTTGTACACGTAGCTGTCATCCTACACAATATTCAAGGATGACTTTCACAAGGTGTATATTTAGGTGCGGAAGCATCAAGTGCAGAAAGGGCATTATTTGTTGTATTTGGTGATGGAGACCGATGTGCAGAAAGTAGTGGCATGATGCCCAATTGAGTGGTTCACCCCTTCAGATATAGCTGTTGGGCCAAGCACGGGTGCAGAAAGTGCTTCCGTGATGAAAGGAAGGGGGTAGCTAAACAGGTTGTGTAGAACTTGGCTGCACAACAAAAGAAGGATGTTGTCTAAAAGACTCAGGTTGTGAAGGAATGTGCTGCCAAGGAGAAGGAAAAATAGGACCAGCACGAGATTGAGAAAGGTCACAAGTCACCTTGACCGGAAATAGAGACAGAAGAGATTACAAGGAAAGGGGGCGGAGGCAAGGAAGGGAAGAGTATCCCCTTCATTCTAAAAATACATGAGCTGGAATATCAAGGTGGATCGTGGAAGAAGCAGAAAGATAAAAAAACACAGGTCAATCCCATGGTGGTCACTGAAAGCAATCTGGATGAGATCAATGATAAAGTCAGGGATGCCACAACATAATTTTTGTAGCAGCTGGAACATTAGTACATACATACATTAGGACGAGTCCAGAAGTATCTTCTAGAGTTGCATCTTGAAGCAACCAAGATCCAAGAATATGTCGGGAAAGTGGGCGGCGCACAGGCAGTTTGGCACGGGGTCAAAGTACAGGCGCGGACATGGTTCTGTTGTTGTAGGATGTGCAAGTCTTCCCCTTGCCTGTAGGTTTAGTTTGTGTCGACACCAAGGAATAGCACCCTCCTCAATAGAGTCCCAAATATGAGCCTGAAGCTTGTCACGATGACATTGGAGTCATTGCATGCATTACTATAGGGAGTTGTGGAAGAGCTTCACATCAGGGAACAATGAGCACTTAGTGTTGTTAGCAAAATTAAAGTCAATAATCAGCAGTTGTTCACTGAAAAGTCACAAGTTCTGCAGGATAAGGAGGCGCTCCAGGCACACAGTTCATGACTGGAGTCAGCAATCACAAAGGCATGCAGGATGGTGCTTGAGCTTCATGTCCGCGAGGATGCATAGCTAGAAGCGAAGATTAGAAAATTAGTTGTTGGTGTACGTGAAGCCAAATATGAGGTTAACGGAGTTCAATTTGAACTCAACCTGAAGATCACCGAGCTACAATTGAAGATGCAGCCCATGACTTTGCTAGAGGTTTGGGAGCAACACGGAGCCACGATCAAGGAAGGACTGGCCACTCTGGATGCCACAGTTGTAGACTGCACAACAGTATTTGATTAAGCCATGGCATTGGTCACCAATCTGTAGGAAGATCTAAACCTGCAAACAATGAATAAAGAGATTAGGGAGCTCTAGCAGTAGTATGAAAAAGTTAGGGCAATGACACACTCAATCGCACCAGCGCAATGCCTTGCAAAATTACAGGAGGTGAAGAAGCTCCTAGCGCAGGTAGAGGTGGCACAGAAGAAGGAGGCCTTGTTGAAGGTCAGGCTATAGCCATGGTTGGAAGAAGCTTATTAGATCATGACAACCATCCAGGATAAGATGAAGGGCTTGCAGCAGATGTAGCAGACAATGAGGCTGGCCACAGAAGGCCCAGCTACAGAGAATTTAGTCGTAGAGGTCAAGTAGGAAACCAAACACTGTGCTACCGAGGTTGGAGTACTTCAGGTTGATTTGGAAGATCTTCATAGCAAGATTGCAGTGCCATCCAAGTGACTCAAGGGCAAATCACGATATTTGCGTTGGCGTCCTATTGGGATGGGGTCCCATAGGTCAGTTTGGGGTTAACATAATCCAAGTTTTGATGTATGTTTAAGAAATGAAAAGTCTTTGTGATTTGTGGATGTGGAGCACGTAGTGGATTAGGAGTCAAAGGGGGTTTTATCCCCTTTCTTATGTAAAGTTTGAGTCATCTTTGAGACCCACCCATGGTTCGCGAACCATGGGATTGTATGTAAAAAGCTATAAAAATATGTGTCTTAGAGAGTCTAAGGCATAATATTAGATAATGATGGGTCAATAAAAGAGAAGTGTTAGTGCAGGGAAGTGGAATAGATAGGAGAATAAAGGCTCTACAACTAAGTGCATAGAGGCCTAGGTAGAGTTTGCAGCTAAGTACGAAGACCCCTGTAGTTGAGTGCGTAGGGTAGTTTTGAGTCTGTAAAGCTGAATTGAAGATCAATAAAGAAAGTTACTAAAGAAATATTGTGCATATCTATTTATCTCTGTTACTTCTATTTACGATATATGATGTGAATGAATAATGTGTTTATGAAATATTGATCTAATGGTGCACGATTCTAGTAAATAAATGTTAAATGATATACACAAGTATGTTTATGTAATTTCACGAAGACTCTAATAAATTATCTGATGTTTATTGATAATGTAAGCTTATCTATGTGAACATTAATTTTGGATTTTTCTCTAATGTGTGTAAGTGGATAAATTGACTCCTAAAGGTTCGCAAAGGCTGATTTATAGACCTCCATGAAGGTTTGAAGGCTGTCTTAATAGAGTTGTAGTATCGAACCCTAGGGGCTTATAGATCTACGCAGAGGTAGATCTAGGGAACTAAAAGACATCAAATTCCACTTTGGATGTAGAAACTTGGTTCTAGCATCCCCTTGTACTACTTCAGATCAGACTATAACCTACGCTACACGGGTTTTTTCTGAAAGGGCCAATAGTGTAGGGATTTTTTGGTTGGCGCAACTAACTCTAAACCTGGGTTAGGACGCCCTAAGCCAACACTCCCACGTGTCGTTGAGTATATTTTGGGAGTACCCTATAGGTTGTTATCCATCCATAAATAACCCACACTTAGAAATAGACAAATACATGAAGAGAGTGTATTATGAAGAAACGGATGTTACCGCGCTAGAAATGGAGGAATGGGTTCATAGTGTTGAGCAATCACAATTGCTCAACTTGCTATGGGTGCCACATTACCACTGCACTCCCATTAACACAAGTTTCATATGCCAGCTACTTACTTTGGTGTATGATAGGTGCCTATGGCTAGGAAGGCCTATACCCATCATGATATGATCATTCATAGGATTATGCATCTTCCACATGAAGGTCTAAACCCAGCCAAGGAGTTAGTGGGAAGATGGGGGAGAAGGAGCTTGCAGAAAGAATGAAGAAATATTACGAGCTTGTAAAGAAGGTGAGCGGGTACTCAATTTTATCTATCTCAGACTCCACAGTTCAATTGGACACATAGATATTAGTAGGAAAGGTGATCTGAAAGTACCACGAGGATGAAGTTTTGGCGCCTGTGGTCCCTGGCTACTTAGTGTGCGAAAGGTGTGCTATTCAATTGGTCTAGATACCTGTGCCAGAAATTCCTTGTGAATTGCCGCAAGGCCCAAGATTAAACCAAGTTGTTTCATTATGCTTGGTTATTGTTATCTATTATCTTGGTTGCATGGGAGCTATTGGAGGATACTCAGTTTCCCCCACTTGAAAAAGGATTGTCAAAGGCATCACAGTTCGCCTCCTTTTGGGCTACCAAGTACCCCGCATGGATCACAGAGACAAAAATCTTTTGGGTCCTGATGGAAGTGAGTCTTCGCATGGTTGTTAACTAGTGTCCAAGGTTGTCCGCAACCTTGTACACGTAGTTGTCAGCCTACACAATATTCAAGGATGAATTTCACAAGGTGTATATCTTGGCACGGAAGGATCAAGAACAGAAGTGGCATGATTTGTCATATTTGGTGACGGATATTGGTGTGGAGAAGGTAGTGGCATGATGGCCAGCGGAGTGGTGTGCCCCTTCAGATCTAGTTGTTGGGCCAAGAACGGGTGTAGAAAGTGTTGTCACGACAAAAAGGAAGGAGGCAGCTAAGCAGGTTGTGCAGAACTTGGCTGCACAGCAAAAGAAGGATGTTGTCAAGAAGGCTCGGGTTGAGAAGGAATGTGCCGGAAAGGAGAAGGTAGAACAGGAGTAGCGTCAGACCGAGAAAGGTGACAAGTCACCTTTGCTGGAAACAGAGACACAAGAGCTTACAAGGCAAGGCGGCGGATGCGAGGAAGGGCAGCGCATCCCCTTCATTCTGAAAACATGTGAGTTGGAATAGCAAGGTGGATCGTGGAAGAAGCGGAAAGATCAAAAAACACAGGTCCATCCCATGGTGCTCACCGAAAGTGATCTGGATGAGATCAATGATAAAGTCAGGGATGCCACAATATAAGTATTGCAACAGTTGGAACAATAGTACATACAAACATTTGGAGGAGTCCATAAGGATCTTCAAGAGTTGCAGCTCCAAGCAACCAAGATCCAAGCAGATGTCGGGAAAGTGAGTGATGCATAGGCAGTTTGGCATGGGGTTAAAGTATAGGTGCGGAGATGATTCCATGGCCGCGGGATTTACAATTCTTCCTCTTGCCTACAAGTTCAGTTCGCACTGACACTGAGGAACAATGTGCCCTCCTTGATAGAATCTCAAATATGGGCCTGAACCTTGTCGCAATGACACTGGAGTCATTGCATGCATTACTACAGGGAGTCATGGAAGAGCTTCGCATCAGGGAACTGTGAGCACTCAGTTTTGTTAGCGAAATTAAAGTCAATAATCAACAGTTTTTCACTAAAAAGACACAGGTTTTGCAGGAGAAGGAGGCTCTCTAGGCACACAGTTCATGACTAGAGTCAGCAGTTGCAGAGGCATGCAAGATGGTTCCTGAGCTTCATATCCCTGACGACCCATAGCCAGAAGTGAACATTATAAAATTAGTTGTTGGTGTGCGTTAAGCCAAAGATGAGGTTAATCAAGTTCAATTTGAACTCAACATGAAGATCACCGAGCTACAATTGAATATGCAGCCCACGACTTCGCCAGAGGTCTAGGAGTAGCGCGGAGCTGTGATCAAGGAAGGACTGGCCGCTCTAGACACCACAGTTGTAGACTGCACAACATTATTTGATTAAGCCATGGTGTTGGTCACAATCTGCAGAAAAATCAAAACCTTCAAACACTGAATAAAGATCTTAGGGAGCCGCAACAACAATATGATGAAGTTAGGGCAACGACATGCTCAATCACACCAACATAGCACCTTGCAAAATTGCAGGAGGGGAAGAAGGTCCTAGTGCAGGCAGAGGTGGCACAAAAGAAGGAAGCCTTGCTGAAGGCCAAGCTACAACCATGGTTGGAAGAAGCTTATCAAATCACGACAACCATCTAGCATAAGCTGAACGGCTTGTAGCAGATGCAACAGACAATGAGGTTGGTCACAGAAGGCCCAGCTACAGAGAAGTTAGTTGAAGAGGCCAAGCAGGAAACCACGCGGAGCACTGCTGAGGTTGCAGTCATTCAAGTTGAGTTGGGGGATGAGTTCGGGGATCTTCACAGCAAGATCGCAGTGCCAACCGAGTGACTCAAGGGCGAGTCATGATATTTGTGTTGGGGCCTATTGGGATGGGGTTCCTTAGGTCAGTTTTGGGGTTAACATAACCCAAGTTTTGATGTATGTTTGTAAGAAATGAAAAGTCTCCATTATTTGTGGATGTGAAGCACATAGAGGATTAGGAGTCAAAGGGGGTTTTAGACCCTTTTTTTTGTAAAGTTTGAGTCATATTTGAGACCCACCCATGGTCCGCGGACCATGGGATTGTAAATAAAAAGCTATAAAAAGATGTGTCTTAGAGAGTCTATGGCATAATCTTAGATAATGATGGATGGAATGGGTCAATAGAAGAGAAGTGTTAGAGCAGAGAAGTGGGTCAGATAGGAGAATAAAGGCTCTATAACTGAGCGCAGAGAGGCCTAGCTAGAGTCCACAGCTAAGTGCACAAACCTCTGTAGCTATGTGCGTAGGGTAGTTTTGAGTCTGTAAAGTTGAACTGAAGATCAATAAATAAAGTTACTGAAGAAATATTGTGCATATATATTTATCTATGTTACTTCTATTTATGATATATGCTATGAATTAATAATGTGTTTTTGAAATATTGATCTAATGGTGTGTGATTCTAGCGAATAAATGTTAAATGATGTACACAAGTATGTTTATGTAATTTCATGAAGACTCTAATAAATTATCTGTTGTTTATTAATAACGTAAGCTTATCTGTGTGAACACTAATTTAGGATTGTTCTCTAATGCACGTATGTGGATAAATCGATTGTTAAAGGTCTGAAAAGGCTTATTGTAGACCTTCGCGAAGGTCCGAAGGCTGTCTTAGTAGAGTTGCAATACCGAGCCCTAAGGGATTATAAATCTGCACAGAGGTAGATCTAGGGCACTAAAAGACATCACATTCCACTCTCGATGTAGAAACTTGGTTCTAGCATCCCACCATACTACTTCAAGTAAGACTATAGCCTACGCTACGTAGGTTGTTACCCAAAGGGCTAGTAGTGTAGGGATTTTTTGGTTAGCACAACTAACTCTAAAGTTGGGTCAGGACCCCCTAAGCCAACACATGTCGTCGAGTATATTTTTGGAGTACCCTATAGGTTTTTATCCATACATAGGTAACCAAGTTGGTCGCCTTGTATACTATAATACACTGAACACAACATTTAGGGACATTGCATGCATGTATGTTAAGTCATTAGTTCGCCAAGGTGTATATTGCAGTTAGTGATTTCTTGGTAAACCTTTATTCCTAGTTACACCTTTATTTTGTTTTTGTCTTTAATTTCTAAAATAAATTAATTGACCATGGAACAACATCCTCCCCATGGAACAACTCCTTAGTGTACCTTAGGTTGAGACTAATGGCAACTATTATGGAGTGTACCAATCAAGGGAGCCCATTTGATGGAATCCTGTTACTTTTCCTTCTTTTCAAAATATTGGTGCTCCTTCTATGGTAACAGTGTCCCTTCTCAAGTTTACCATTGGTTTTCTAGTTTGGTTATTTTCGACCCCTATGGTTCTGAATGTCAAAACTACTTCTCAACCGAGTTCTCCTCCACCTGAACAACATCAACCTCATGTTGATCCAAAATTTTACCCTTTGACTTATTCACCTATTGTTTCTTCATCCTTTTCTTCCTCTTCGCCTAGTGAAAGTCTTGATTCTAGTAACTAGGAAGCTAAGAAGAAGGAGAAATGGAAGAAGAAGAAGAAGAAGAAGAAGAAAATGCAGGGGGAAATCAAGCAACTATTGCTATGAATGGAAATGGTATGGAGGAACCTTCCAATCATCCTTGAAAATTTAAATTCCCTTGCATGTTATGTAAGGGTGATCGCCTTCTCAGAGATTGTCCAGGTATTCCCAAGGTATTAGAAATATGGTCCACAAGCTCGCATCGACCTTTGTGGCTAGCTTCTGGAGATCATGTTGGTGATAAATCCTCAACTCGCGATAGTAAGGTCCATGGAAAAATGGTAAATTCAAATTTCCCTATAATTTATGTGAAGTGAATCATCATATTCACCTTTTTACTTATATGGATGAAGCCTCAATAGTGTTGGAAAATCTTACAGTTTCTCAACCACGACTTCCAGCTGGTTATCGGAAGCTTTCTCCCAATCCTTCATTAATTGATGAAGTGATTGATCATAATCTAAATTCAATCAATCCCACTCTATTTGAATGTGAATCCCATGATTCCATTCCCAACCAACCATTGGTTGATAAAATGATTGATTTGATTCCACCTTTAGTTGATTGTAACTTTCCCGTAGAGAGTGAACTTCATACTGCTCAGGTTCTTCTCTTTTCTTCAGATTCCAATAAACTAGGGGGGAATCCTCCCTTTCCAATGGCACAGGGAGGGAAACCCTCTTGTTCCCATGATATACGAGAGAATTGCTCCTATTCCCATAGCAGAAGGGGGTAGTTCTCCCATTCCCGTGACACCCCCTCCAAGTAGTATGGTCACTTCCTTTGATTGGAGTCGACTGACAAGATATCGTCTTCCTCCTTACGTGCCCTTCCAGATAATGGTACAAGTTTATAAGGTGGTTGTACCTAGAATAATCATAGATGAAGGCACATATGTTAGTATTTTGACCTCAACTTCTTAGCAAGCTTTAGGTTCTCCACACCTTGTTCCCATTACCGAGAATCTGTTGGCTTTTAATAGAGGAACTGGTCAACCATTAGGGATCCTTCCTAAGTTTCCTCTTACTTTGGGAGGAAAGACTATCTATATTGATGTGATGGTAGTTCAAGGACCTTTGGATTTTAATTTACTCCTTGGGCATGACTATGTTTATGTCATCGGAGTTGTTGTCTCTTCTCTCATTCATGTGACATGTTTCCCACATGAAGGAAGAATAGTAACTATTGGTTTTCTTTCGTTCAGTTGGTCCTAATTTGGTTCCCAATCAACTAGCATCCCTAAATGGTACTTATATGCAAGCGGTATCTCCCCCACTATAGATTAATTATGTGGCAACCTGTTCCATGCCCACAACTACTAATGATCTAGTAGACGATATGGTGCATCATTTACTAGGGGCATTGGAATCTGATATTTCCATTGGATATCTTGATATGTATCCCTTCCATAGCTTTGTTCTTCCATTTGATGAGAACCTCTTGGAAGCCATGGCCTCTTGGTGGTCATGAACAAGGTTCCCGGAGCATAATTCCTTTTCTTGTGTCAAGCTCCTTAAAAAATGAAATAAGGTCCTCAAAGCAGAGTTCCTTATGTCAATCTCGTTAAAAAATGAAACAAGATCTTATGAGGATAGTTCTTTTACTATGTCAACCTTGTAAAAAAATGAAATAGGTTCCCAGAGAAAAGTTATTTTTCTTGTGTCAATCTCATTAAAAAATGAAACAAGATCACATGAGGATAGTTCTATTCCTGTGTCAATCTCATTAAAAAACGAAACACATCCTCTTTCAATTAGATTCTTTGATTGGATATCGAAAATTCCTAGTCAAGTCTTTCACTTGATCTCGTAAATGAACCTTCATTCCATCCACTTCTTGGTAACTTGTCGTCTACTTATGTGCATGAAATGAAGCTTGGGGGGCATGTACCTTGAATTACGTTAGGGCATACAAACTTATTTCAAGCATAGTTTTTCCTCTGTTCCAAGATTATATTAAAATGAAACCAATTTCAAGCATACTTTCCCATGTTTCAAGCTTTTGTAAAAATAAAACCATTCTCATCCTATCCCTCGTAATTTCTAGCCTATTTGTGCGAGATGAGCCTTTGTTTTCTCATTCCATCACTACCATCTGCTTGGTTGATCATATGCTTTCACTTGGTTGTTTTTACCCTTTCCTGGGGAATAGCTGCGATGAGTGGTATTATTAGCTAGCTTTTTGACCTTTGCATTTTTTGAGCAATTCCATCATGAATGGAACAATTTGCTACCATTTATACCACTCATTCCTCTAGGAGGAGTCCTCTTTCAGCTCTTTTTAGACTCCCAAAATATGAAAAAATCATCGACCACTTGTCTCTTTTAACTTGTAAAAGTAAATGAAAAGACATCTACTCAGTATAAGTTTAACCCTTTTCTAGATTGCGATAGAATAACTACGAAAAAGGAATACCTTATTCGAACCTGGCTAAGAGGTTCTCTTGGGTATTCTTTTCTCCCTTTTCAGACCTAAGGGACTACCTATGAAAAGGAACACATGGAGTTTTCTTTTTCGCCTCTTTTTCAAACTCTCTAAACATGAAAAAGAAGTAGAATTTTACCCTGGTTGGACTCATTAAAACATCAAACAATGATGGAATTGTCGAACATGAAAAGTTTGAGCCACTCCTTCTCTTGGTTCATTAAATATACCTTGATGGATCTGAAGGATGGAATTATAAATCATGCATATGTTATCCTCCTCAAGCTTGCTAAAAAATAAAGAGGTATTGGCTAGTATGGTTAGGAAAATTGGGAAAACAAGTTACTCCATTTGTTAATGGAAGAAAGTCACTCTTGAACATGATAATCTTCCAGTTCATCTCCGTGGTTATTGTGTTGGGCAATCTGCTTGTCTTTTGGTTCATCATACCTTCACAGAACCTCCATTTCGGTTTTGGGTCAATGCTTCCAACTCCATTCAGTGTCGTTGTTGTGTTCAAGAGAATTCATTCAATTGATATCCATTACAATACTCTTAAGACTTCATTCCATGTTTTCATTTCTTGATCTAGTTCCATATCAGCATCATTCTAATCATTCTGTCTTAATCATCATACCTATTCCGTGTCATTGATGTAGAATACATCAAGGCCCTCCTGCGGTTGGTCACTTCCTGTCGACATCAACACATTATCTAGGAAGTTGACATAGAAACACCCATCAGTACCTCGATGCTTGCATACATCAATGGCAAGTTTCCTCACTGTTGGTGGCAGGTTTACATCAATGGCCTTCGATCGAAAGATTATGTGTGGTGTTTGACATCAACTCATTTATTCACACCATAAGGATTGTACTTGAGTACCTTAAGAGCCATTAACATCATTAGTGGTTTCTCTCGCATCTGTTAACAACTAACATCATTAGTCAGTAATAAGATTTTGTCTACCATGTTTGACCTCAGCTCATTGATTCACATGTTTAGACTCGTATGTTGGTTGGTCATGTGAACGAGATAAAATACCCTGGATCTAGTTTCTGTCATCCAGACTACGATTTCAGGATTATATGAGATCACTACGTATGATGGCTATGATAATACTCACAGTCATCCAGTCATGGTTCTACCATCAGCCATCAGCGGACATTTCTTTGGATTATTATACATGTAATATTAGCTTATGTGTTGAGTATGGATATGCCTTCCTCAGCAAAAGAATGTCATGATGTAAATGTATTGTAACAGAAGATGAAGCTCATCGGTTGTTCTTCATCCCAACTTTCCACAAGATAAAGCACTTCAGTCATCAATCATCATCTCTAACTTTTCACTTTAGGGGAAACTTTTTTATAAGCCATTTTTCTCATTCAACCAACAGGACTCCTAATGAGATCAATCAACATCTTATTCCCCTTTTACATCATAATTGAACAAATCCATATGCATGACTCTCTCATTCCCCAGATTTTTTGCCTTAAACTGCATCATCTTAGCCATTTCTAGGACCAACTCACCATAGCCTCTTGTTTGACATCATTCACCTACTGATTGCTCCACTATGGCCTACATTGATGACCTACAGGTTTTTCTCCTTGCACTTGCGTTGATTCTAGAAATTCGCAAAAAATAGATAATTGTGAAGCCTCCATTTCCAAAAACTCCCAGGATCTGTTGTAACCATTTACCTTAGATAAAAAATTTGAATCCTATCCTATCCTACCTTGGACTTTCCATCCCTTTTCCTTAGATATCATCGTCCCATCAAGAGTGGATCTCAATCCCAAGATTGGTAAAAGGATAAGAAACCCCAACTTACCCCATTTCTCTATATATCTACAGCCTTCCATATGCAAGAGTTTGGCTTTTAGAGAGTGATTATACCCTTATGTTGTTGTTGTGATAGTGACTCTTTCATGCATTTAGGGTGATTGAAGGTGTACTTTGTGACAAAGGAAGGACAATTTAACAACTTGGAGGATCGTTTATACAAGATAGACACCTATTTATGGTTGTAACTCACTCCATTTATATCAATACAAAGAGTTCTTTTGTTTTCCTATATGTGATGTCATTATTTCATGTATTTCAATACCATGTCAATCTGTTGAATAAAGTAGATAGGTGATGCTACATAGATCTTGTAATTTCTTGACTTGTATTGTCTTGTTGTGCAGGTTCTAATTTTGGCAGCTCGAGCTAGGATTGGAGCATTCAAGCCAAATAAGGAGCGAAACATATGAGATATTCCAAGTAGGTTTCTTCCCCTCATCTACTTACTTTAATGAAAACATTAGGTCCTTTTTCATTATGTTGTTCTAGGTTGGCCACCAAACCTAGGGGAGATATTTATGTCTACAGTCATAAATCTTGAATAACTTTATGTACTAGCTCTCAAGATTAATGGAATGAATTTCCTTGCAGTTAAAAAAGTTATGGTATTTTGGAAGAACATGATTTTATCAAAAAATAACAACCCTCATATACTTCCTTTGCATTTCATGGAAATTTTGTAGCTAAACATTTGTATGAATCTTACCATGAAATTCCTACAATTCCTAGATTTGAATTTATTTTGAAACACAATCTGATATCAACAGTAAGATTCATTCAAAAATATTGATCAATAGGAAAAATGTGGTGGATGCATTTTGGAAATATGTTGAACACCGTGGAAATTTATAGCAATTTGAGCAGCAACATATAAATTTCCAAGCTAGAGTTGTTGTTGGTAATGTGAATTTCAAATCTCATCATGATCAAGAGCACATATATTAGTAGTTCAATTCCAAGGTAAAAGCATGTTTTTCTACGCAAATAAGAGAAACTCCAATTGAATTTACAGGAGAGGAGAAGGTATATGAGTTCATTTCTGAGGCTACATTTGCATGGGGACATGCAAATATATCTATGTGGGGGAGATGTCAGACCATTGATTTTTCATCTTTTACAATTATCTTTTTCATTTGTTAAACCATTACTTCCAACCATCCATTGCACCATCTCACTCACTTGCCACCATTTTACCGTAATTTTTCACAAAATGTCATAATGAGCTTCTATATGTCTAAGTGGTTAATTAACATCGATTTTCCTTTATTTTTAATGAATTCAAAAGAATTATGCTTGGTTTTACTAATGATAGTTTGACCAGTTCAGTTTCCATTGCTCAATCTAAGTTTCTATAGCCATCTCCATGATCAAGGTATTAGCACCATTCTAGAAGGAAATCAAGCACATGGATTTTGTTTCTAAAAGCTCCAACATGGATTTACGTTAGTCAAAGTCCACCCAACTCACACGTGTGAACATCCACAAGAGATCAAAGGCAATATGTTGTAGTTTTGACCAGTCAAATTCAGCTGTGTTTTCTAAGCAAATGAAAACGAATTTGGAAAAAAAACATGGGTTTTCTTTAGAATGAGCCCAATTAGGCTCCACATCAGTGTTTTCCTAAAAAAATATTGCATTTGGGGATATTTCCCAGTTCTTGCAATCCCTATTTTTTAGATTGTGTGGGAAAATTGTTTTCTTATGTGTCATTCAACACACAATTAACAGGGATACTAAAACGAGCTCTTCTTTAGCAACTTCATGCCCAGGAGATACGTTTTATTAGATCTGGGCTCATCTTCAATCCTAAAATCCTTCAAAATGTATTTGATTTTATTTTCAAACTGATTTACTAATATCTCATGGTCATTATTCATGCAATGGAATTTTTAGTTTCTTATTGCTTCATAGCTTTATAAAATGTTGTAATCCCTTTGATGAAAGGGGAGGATAGGTAGATTAGAGATAAATTGAGACTTTATCAATGATTTTGTTATGCTTCTTTCAGTTATGTTTAGATATCTTGATTACGAACACTATTCTATTAATATCTTTCCCGTTGTTATGGTTGTGTTACAATGAGAAGTGTTTGCAATTGACCGCCAACTTTTCTGAGTTTCTCATATCTCGTGCACCTTAGGAAGGGCCCCCTATTGGGTATGAGTTATAATATAGTTTCTTTGTATTTAAATTTTCAATATTTCCTTTAAGCACTCTATTTTATGCTATGTTTTATTCATTTCTTCTTGAACTGTCTTTTTCTTTTGTGTTTCTTGTTTCCTTCTATACATCAAGCGCTTGAATATATTATTGAAAAAAATAAAAACATTTGTTAATCACCTTTCTTATTAGTATTTCAACAATGAATGTTAATATCATATTAATAAATAGAATATGAATTTTAACATAAACAATTTAGACATGAATGATCTCTTCAACCCATCATGCGCACACTGAATTAGTTTTGCTTCCTGTTACATTTTGGACTAAGAATAGCTTAAGAGCATTTGCTTTCCAAATAATATAGTTTTCTCCTTAGATTAATATTTGTTTTTCATCAAATAGATTAGTTTGTTTTCCTTTTCATAGTATAGAGTTCACAAAATAGAAATATTCCCATAGTATAGATTTGTCTTTCATTTTCATAGTATTGAACTCATAGAATAGAAATTAAGAATAGAATATCACTTCCATAGAAAAGTTAAATTGTCTTTAAAATTCTAGATTAAGATTTCCATCTTTGATAGATTAGAATTTTCATTTTTTTCCTAAGAACAAGAGTTGTCTTTCAATGCTTTTATAGACTTCAATTTTCATTATTTTCTTAGATAGTTAATTTATTTTCAATTACAATGTGTGTGTCTTTCTTTAGGATTCATTTCATAAGCATTTTATTTTCATTAAATAATTTCATTGCATCTTTTGGAACAAGCTTCACATCTTTTCCATTTCATTGGAATCAAATTGAAAGTTGATTTCCTAGCATATATTGTGCAAGTGTACTTCACAAGAATACAAACCCCGGTTTGACATTTAATGACAAGTAATTTAACTCATAATTAAATTACCCAACACATACCCTTAATCACACATTTGGCTCACACTTGAAATATTGTGCTTGAGCCTTTCTAAAAGAGAGAATTCTAGGATTTACATCTTCCATTGTCCAAGATCACTATAAATTTTCCCCTAATGTTGCCTCATGCATCATTACCGAAAATGACACAGGCCTGTCTTGCTTTGATTCAATGAAAAGAATTTACATCTGTCATCAGTCATATGCTCAGAGTAGCCACTGTCAACATACCAGTGGCTCCCTTGATTTTGGGCATATCAAAAAATGCCACATTCTTATTTCCTTACTTTTTTTTTCTTCCTCCAGGTCTCGGGTTCTTAGTGTGCTATTTTAACTTGGGGAACTAATATGATTTTTTTGGTTCTAAACTCAGTTGCTATATGTCCAAAATTATGACACTTATAGCATTCAACATCCTCAAATAGGGGAAAAAAGGATTGTTTTCCTTGAAATGATCCCTATGTGAATTTGCAAATTTGTTATCAGTATTTAACTAATAATATTCATTTCTTCTATTTCTTGTTAGATTGTTTCCAAAATGTGCTCTATAGTTTTCATCTTTATGTCCAAAATATTATAATAAAAATGGTAACCATTTAAAAAAAATGTACTTGGGAGAAAACTTCCTTTGCAAGTGTGAGCTGTTAATTCTTGGATTACTTTATCTTGGAGAGAAACAATGTCTTTGGTAGTTTCTCAATCTTTCTTTATGGTTGTTTTAACTATTGTTATGAATTTTTAATCGCTACTACCGAGATGAATCATTATCCTTTACCTTTATTTGTTGTTGTTTCTTTTTCATTTGATTTGTGTGATTGTTTGAATGGTCGTAGCAAGTTTTCTCTTGTTGTTGTTAATTTATTTTAGCTTCATTGTTGTTTGATCCTTTAACTACTTCAGCATAGATGATTGGTTCTTTATCTTTGGATTTCTTGATGCTCAATTATTCTTCATAACCTAGACCAATTTTTATGAGAAGAGATATATGATTACTCATAATCTCATCCATCTTGTTAGATCCTTTAATGAACTTTAAATTTTAGTTCAAATGATTGTTGGTTTTTTCTAATTCCTTTTCAAGTCACACTCCTTGTTCTTATCTTTTATCTTCTGTGATAGAGTGTCTTCAATTTTCTTAGCTTCTTCCAACTCAACTTTTAGAAGCAGTGTTGAATATTCTAAGTTATCATTTTCCTCTTCAAACTTTGCCAACATCTCCTTTTACTTCTTATTCTTTTTCCTGGGCCTTTGTATATATGCTAAGGAACTAATCAACTCACCTTCAAAGTCTACTTCAGCCTCTTCTTAATCATGTTGAAATTATAGCAAGAAAAGGTTTCATTTGACTAGTGCCTTAGTCAAATGGAGAAATTTAATTTTCCACATGAGCAGGATGACTTGGATTGCATTTACCTAGAGTGACATGGCCTTGTCTACTAGTTAAGTCAGTAAATTTGAGTTATAGGCTAGAAGTAGAGTTATGCATGGGTTGATTTCTAAATTTTAGCAATCAAGTTGAGGTATTGTTAGTTAAACTTAGTTAAATGAGCTCCAGTCATTAGTTGAGTTAGTTGAAGGTAGTTGAGTAGTTGAAGGTTAGCTGAGTAGTTATGACTATTCTTAACTCACTAATCTCTCAACTAACTAGTCAAGCAACTAAAAATAGACCAATTCATGCATTGAATTTTAATTTCCTTCTTGAGTGGATGTAAAAGGAACATTTGTATTTATAATTTTATATCGTTGAGTGTGCAATGATTTTTCACTGAGCATATGATCAATTCCCCTTGGATTTGCACAAGTAAATAAGATGTTGGAGGAGGCTTGAATTGGCTAAGTCTTGCCCAGAGCAAGTTAGGAATCAGGAAAATAGTCTTTTAGTACAGGCATGCTTCAAAGTTGAAGCAATACATTGTTATTGTTTATCTTTCTCGTCATAATTATTGCAAAGTAGAGGAGGGGTTTTTCTTGTTTTGGTTCCCCTATAAAATCATTGTGTTCCTTGTGGTTTGATGGTTTCATGTTATTGCATGTGTTTCTATCGTGTGTTTTCCTTTCCGTGGAATAGTAGAATAAATTTTTGTCTCTTTATTTCATTTCGATTTCATTAGTAGAAGAAATTTTCTTGCAATTTATACATGGTATTAGATCCTCAGAAGACTACATAGAAACCTTGTTCCAAATATTCTCAGAGAAATTTTGATTTGCAATTTTTTTTGGTGTAGACTCTCTTCAGTGTAGGAAAATTTTCTTTCAACAGATTGAGGTTGGAGTATGCATTGGAGGGAACCTCAAATTTTTGTGCTTGGAAATATAGGATGGAAGTTGTCTTAGATGATAATGGAGTATGGGAATATACACAAATTAATATTCCAAAACTAGCAACATTAGATGAACAAGCACTTGCTCAGTGGAATAAAGACACAATAAGGGCTAAGAGGATTATTCTGGAGGGTGTCATAGATCATGTGGTTTCTAACTTGAAAGGAAAGGAGACTCATTTTTCAATGTGGAAAAATCTCATAGATCTATTCCATAACAACAATGCTGATAGGAAATTTGAATTGACAGATAAAATCAAGAGCATTTGAATGCAAAAAATGAAACCATTCCATAATACCTCTCTATATTCACTCAGGATCAATATTAACTTGGTGGAGTAGGATAAAATGTGCCATATTATAAACTTGAGATCTTAGCATTCCTTCGCCTCATGAAATCTTGGCATAACTATCAGGATTCATTTAATGGAAGAGAAAAACTACTAGATTGGGAGATACTTTGGTCTAATTTGGTGCATGAGGAGATCAGAAGAAACACTAGAGATAGTGTCACAACAACTCTAGATGTGGAATAATATTGTGCTATAGTTGGAAAAGGAAATAAGTCCAATGGCATGAAGGCCCAAGGGGAGGTAGAATTTATCCAAGACAATGGAAAGAAGAAGTACCTCGTCAAAATAAAACGTTTTCACTACCATGAATATGGACACTATGCAACCAAGTGTCCGCACATGAAATCTAGCAAGGAGCCTGTAGTAGGAGCAGGAGGAGATGCTCTAGAAACTCAATTCGAGTTAGATTTCACCATATTTTATTGTATGGAAACCATAATAAGAGGGAGTGAGTGGCACCTAGATTCTAGTGCCTCATATCATATGATATGAAATAAGGAATTCTTCAGTAGCCTAGAGGAGAAGGATCTCAAATTGCATATAGAATTGGGAGATGATGGGAGGTACAGTACCAAAGGAATCGGTATCGTCATCTTTAAGAGGGAGTCAGCCTCCTATATTCACTTGAAAAATATAATGTATGTGCTTGG
The DNA here is from genome assembly GCA_031772625.1 of Pinus tabuliformis. NCBI lineage: Eukaryota > Viridiplantae > Streptophyta > Pinopsida > Pinales > Pinaceae > Pinus > Pinus tabuliformis. The sequence continues at coordinate 1,188,084,418 of CM062809.1, forward strand.
GTTTAAGAAAATATTTATTTTGTAGTTTTATTGGAGGACAGAGGTTATAATGTGGTGTTTAGTAAAGGGAATGTTTTCTTCCATACTTCTACTAGAAAAGTGAAAAAGATTGGAGTTATATTAAAAAATATCTATAAGTTAGAGGTATATTTCACCATGCATGGAGTTATACCTCCAGGAGTGAGGTGGGGAGATGTAGATCCTTAGTACCGTAGTTGAAAAGATTTGGGCAAGGTCCATAGGAGAGCAGTAGCAGTTGCAGTATACTCTTCTCATGGATCATTAACCTTGCTACAAGGGCCCATAATATTCAATAACAGAAAGATCAATGTCAGTTGATGAAATGAGATCCTGAGCGACAGTTATAGGCTAGTAGTAGTCAGAGACTTAGGAAACAATTGCAACTCAGGGAAACAACTAATTCATTATTTTAGATGCTTCTTAGTTGCAGTTTTTATAGTAGAAACAACAACAGTGAGAGGGGACCTTGTTACAATACATTCCTTCTAAAGCAGGATTGGGGTTGTGAAAAAACATTTCCTTCGTAAGAGGGAGTTTTGAAATTGTAGCAAGAAAAGGCTTCATTTGACTAGTGCCTTAGTCAAATTGAGAAATCTGATTTACCACATCAGAAAGATGACTTGTATTGCAGTTAGATAAAGTGACATGGCCTTGTCTACTAGTTAAGTCGGTAAATTCGAGTTATAGGCTAGAAGTAGATTTTTTCATGGGTTGATTTCTAAACTTTAGCAATCTAGTTGAGTTATTGTTAATTAAATCCAATTAATTGAGCTCTAATCATTAGTTGAGTCATTTTAAGGTCAGTTGAGTAGTTATGATTGTTGTTAACTCACTAATATCTCAGTTAACTAGTCAATCAAATAAAAATAGACCTAGTCATGCATGGAATTTGAATTGCCTAGTTGAGTGGATGGAAAAACCACATTTGTATTTATAATTATATATTGTTTAGTGTTTAGTTCTTTTGCGATAAGTAGATAATCAATTCCCCTTCAATTTGTGAAAAGAAATAGGGAATTTCCTTATTTTTAAGGAGCTTAATTCCTCTATAATTGCGCAAGGACATAGGAATTTGATTGAGGCTTGAATTGGCTAAGTGTTGGTCAGATCAGGTCAGGAAGTAGGAGAATAGTTTTACAGTGCAAGGTGTGCTTCAAAGTTGAAGCAAGACATTGTAATTGTTTTTCTTTCTCATCCGAATTAATGCAAAGCAAAAGAGGGGGTTTTCCCTGTTGGGTTACCCTATAAAATATTTGTGTTCCTTATGTTTTGATGGTTTCATGTTATTGCATGTGTTTCTATCATGTGTTTTCCTCTCCATAGAATAGTAGAAAAAAATTTTGTCTCTCGATTTTATTTCGATTTCATTAGTAGTAGAACATTTCTTGCAATTTTTACGCATCAAACTCATTTTGTCCATCATTTATATTTTCTAAAGTGGTGAGCATAAAGCCCTTAATTTTTTATTTTGTTATTTATTCATTTAAGGATTGGTCATCTTCATTTTCGTAGGAATTGTTATCATCATGAGTATCGAAGATCTTCTTTTTGAACTTATTTTCCTTCCTCACTATCCTATATTTATTATTTTCTTTGTAATCATTTTCATTCTTGTATTTCTTGTTTGGAAATTTAGATGCATAATGACATACTTATCCACAATTAAAGGATTTCAAGGGTAATTTTCCTTTTTAATTTCCAAACCATGTAACATCCCTCGTGTTGACTATGACTTTATGAGCATTTTTGTATAATCGAACACCCTAGCATAATAATTGATTACTGGTGGAAACACCATTTAAATAAGTAAATAATAAATTATTATTATTGATGAAATTCATTCATGTTTTGATCATGGTACCAAAGTGTATGGATGCTTCTTTTAATGGTAATCATGCATTAATGCTCTAATAAATATAAAAATAGAGTAATCATATATTAATGCTTGAAATAAATTAATTATGGATTAATGTGCTAATTAATAATTATTATTAATTATTATATTAATAATTAATAATTAATTAATAATTTTTATTATTGAACTCTAGGGAGAAGGGATGATGCGCCAAAGTTCTATGGAGGTGGGCTTTTGACGTGAACCACCATACCCATCTCATCCAATTTAATGTTGAACCCCTAAGGCTAGGAAGAAGTCACTTTGATCTAATCTAGCCATTAATGCAACTGGAAGTGCCTCTCTGAGTTTTCCCTTGTCATGAACCTAAAAGGTAACATGAAAGGGAAGGAAACATGATGGGAAAGAGTTCCTTATCATACATACTTATGATGTAACTCAAACAACCATAAATATATGGGAAAACTAAAATAAGGGGTTCAATTTTGGATTATTGGAGAAATTTTGTGGAAGGGCTAGCATTAGGAACAAATCATGGAGAGAATGCACCTACACTAGATTGTTGCTACTAAATTATCGATTTTTATTGGTGTTTCCAAGCCCAATTGTGGAGCATGTATGAATGAACATACTAGATGCTTGCTAGGACTGATAAATCATTGGGGCTTGTTGTAACTGATAAACCACTTGTACAATGAGTCATTAATGCTTGCAGTTTCCTCAGAAACCATTGGTGCTTGCTACAAGAGAGAAACTACTAGTGCTTTCTAGAGTGCTAATAAACTACTTGCGAGTGATTTCATTCCCTCAGCTCAACTAGTGTATTACACAATAATTTTTTAACTCTTAGACTCTAGACATGGCACAGGGGTGGTGAGTTATGGGATAAAATAGTGTAATTTCCTACAGTGTGGAGGATAACATGAAGCCCTTCTCCAATCACTAGTTGAAATTTACTTAAATATATAGTTTACATGGCCTAGAAACTATTTATGAATTTTGATTTTTCATTTCAATACCTCCGTGCGAATGGTGAATGGATGCCTAATTTCCTTTTTCTACTTGCATTTTAGATAATTTGTGGATATTCCATTAGTGTGTGGCTGCATATGAATTGAATATTTGAATTTCATCATCTATTGATGTAATTTAACAATGATCAAATTATATCTTCCAAAATCATGTGTATTACCTATTCTATCGATGTTAAGTCAAATTGTGAATAATTTCTTGTGAATTGTATGTATAGATACATATAAAAATATATGCATATATGATTTTTGTGATATTGAAATGGTGCCCCTGTGGGTCTCAACCTTCCATTAAAATGATTTCAATTGTTTTACTTGATTTCACTATCTGATCTAGTTTATAAACACCTGAGAAACTTAAATACATGTTTTGAAAGAAAAATGTAATGGGTTAACCCCTTCCCCTTTTGTCTTGATTGTGTAGCGCAAAAATTTCCACTTCCCATATATTATCACTATAGATTCAATGTGCATATAATTCGATAGGCTGTGGTTATATGTATTTATCTTATGAAAATTTGATTGAAGTTGTGCATTCATAGGATTCAATAACGTAGCCTATGTGGATACTATGCCCATGCATTCATGCATCACTTTAACTCATGTTTCACATTTCATTGAATTAGGTATGTAATTAAAAAGGAGACTTGTGAAATTCATCCTGAAGTCACACCCTTTTTTTTTCATTATTCAACATTTAAAATTGTGTTGAGAACTCACAAATTATGCAAAGTTAAATTTGAATGAGTATAACTTTGTGCTTGGTCTCATGACCATGCAATAATTAGTATGGATAAATTTTTCTATGTCTCTTATAATTCAACCACATTATTGGTTTGGGATTATAAATAGTGTGGATAAATCATTTGGAATTGTCAACATAGTCACATTAATATTTATTCCCCAAGCCACATGTTTAACTTAACAAAAAAAACAATCAATTGTAATGTGTGTTATACATAATCATTATGACCCGTGACCATTGATGGGGTGATGGGGTAGGCCCCTCCCAGATCCAACTATTGGGACTTTTAAATGGTAAGGTGTTTCCTTTGGGTCTCAGACCTGTAACCCCCAATGGGGTGTTGGGTAGGCCCTCACCTTGTAACCAATTTTATTTGTAATATGTGATTGATACTATACATAGTTGTAAAGCTTTATATCAGGGCTCAGACCCCTAGCCCTCAGTGGGGTGGTGCATGGGTCCACCTTGTTTTTCATGATTTTCAATTATATGTGTATATGCACCATTAACATATATACATACATACATACATACATACATATATATATATATATATATATATATATATATATATATATATATATATATATATATATATATATATGCATATACATATACATATACATATACATATACATATACATATACATATGTGTGTGTGTGTGTGTGTGTGTGTGTGTGTGGTTTGTTGTGTATGGCATAATGTACATTGGAGGTAGTCCCCATGGTGATATAATTTGATTGCTAGCACTGGGTAGTGGCAACTCTTTACATTAGGGTTTGGACCCCCAACCCCCAATGGGGCGATACGGTAGGTCCACCATGTTTACAATTCAATTTATAATATACATATATATCATGGGCTTTGAATCTTCGAACATGTTTTTCTTTTATGTGTGGTTCACATACACCAGAGATTGGTGGCTGCTACGTCCATGGAAACTATCCCAGTAAATCCACCCAAATGGATCACTTCTTGCTAGCTCATTAGCATAGGCATACCCCAAGAGCACCAAGGATAATTGACCCCATGACCTCCCATTATAAAGGTGCTTTAAATGTCAAGAACTTGACCAACTGAGTTGACCCTTGAGGCTAAGAATGTGTGTATGTCTGTGTGCGTAGATGTGATGAACTAGTGTGTGGGACTATTAGTCCATGTGGCCAAAATTCAAAACCTCAATTGCCACATGGCATGTTGGTTTCAACATAGACAAGATTAAAAAGATAGATTTTCTCATTAGCATATCAGGCCTCATATTGAGGAAATAATTACATCATCAGAAAGCTATCACCATGTTGGAAACAATGACAATATTATTATATAATTCATAATTTTTAGAAAATGACATTTTTCCATGACCCCATTTTATTATTAAACATTAGAAATCAAATTCATTATGTTAGTAACACCTTCCACAACCCACAATATTAAAAGAGGGTGGTAGGTAGTTTTACATATCCTTCGTTCAATCTTTTAACAAACTTTTTTTCTTCTTCATCTGGTCCACAACTCCAGTCTTCTAGTTCTTCTTTTCTCTTCATATCAACTTTAAAAGTAGCCTCCTTGATCTAGACTTTCCTTTTGAGGTTTTCATTTCATAGGCTATTAGTGTTTGATGCAATTGATCCAATGTCAAAGTGTTGAGGTATTTCATCTACTCAATAGCTAATACTTTGGAATCAAATATGGTAAGAATGCATCTTAGCACTTTTTGAAATATAAGGGAGTCACCCACAGTTTCATCAAGTCCTCTTATAGTGTTAACTATCACATCCACTCGAAGAAAGAATTTGGTTATATCCTCATCCCCTTTCATCTTTAATGCTTCAAATTGAATTTTTTAGCCTTGGAGTTTGTCTTTCCTTACTCTATTATCACCTTCACAACAACTTGGCATATCCCATATATCTTTGGTTTTTATGTAGTACATGACTTTATCCAACTCAGATTCAATAAAACCACTCAGGATTGTATTCATTCCTTTAGCATTGTTAGTGAATTCAAGGTTCTCATATTTACTAACCAATGCATTCAGTTTTTTATAGTAATTTTGTATAGTCTCTCAGATATTTGAACCAAGAGACATTAGGTAGGTTCTCATTTGTACCTTCCAAAATGCATACTTTTCTCCAGTGAACATGGGGGCTTTATTGGTATAACTTCCATCTTAGTTATCCATTATATCAAATATACCCTCTAGTTGTTAGACTAATATTGAATGAAATTTCCTGTGATACCAAATATTAGAAACCAGGATAATACTAAGAGGGTGAATGAATCACTATTATGTAAATTTATAACAATTTTTATAATTGTATACATTGTCAAAAATCATATACACCAAGCACCATGAATCAAATAGTGTTCACACATGATACATATATTTATGTGGAAACCCATAAAGGGATAAAACCACAAAACTTGTGTCTAAGAATAGTTGCAGGCTTCAATTACATTAGCTTTTCTAGCACCAACCAAAAGGAGACGCCAATTCCTTGAATTCACAAGTACCTACTTGAAGGAAGCACCCACTCCCTGATTTTTACATGCAACACCCTAAAGGAATCACCTAATCCCTGATATGCAAGCACCAACAATCTTTTCTTATAATGTCCGTCTTTCATTAATTTTCAAACTCATAATTTTAGGAACACTTTACTCAATTTTATCTACATATTTTTTGGCATTTATACTCTCAATGAGTTGGATATTATTTTTCATTACAACATGCTAAAATTATAAAATCAAATATATTCTTGTCATTACAATTTTCTACTCAACCAATTATTTCTACTCTCATGCATAGTCCCACATTATTGTACGTACACAATTCATAGACATATATTCTTCTTCTCACACATTGAGTTCATATTTTTTATTTAACTACCTTTCAACGTGAAGTTTTCCTTACCAACTCTTTTCCTTGCTATGGCTCAATTGTGCTTTATAATAACCAACATTTTCATGTTGTTGTTGTTTTTTTATAGGATCAACCCTTCAATTACCATGGGAAAGAATCCATGGTTTTACCCATGGAAAAATTTGTTTCACTATATCAAATATTCAAATTTATTGATTGTATCAATGGTTGAATTCATCAAAGACACAATGATTCTTACCAAAAACAATGTTGTAATCATAACCCGATGGCTGATAAGCCTACTGGGCCTTTTCTCCTCATCCCATGTAACCAAGGGTCATGACAGGGAGCTCTTTATTTGTCATCCTTTATTTATACCTACATAGCTCCTCATGTTGATAAATAACAGGTGATAGGAAAAATTGTAGTAGATAGACAAATGCTTGTTTATTGAACCCATTAACTAATAGTTCTTTCTCTCGGATCTCACCCACCGCCAAAAGCTTGTGCTTTTTATTCAGCTTGCCTTGAGGCCTTGATAGTCTAAGAGGCCGAGTGTCCCAACACTCATCACCTTTCATCCACATCAACCAATCGTTGATTGTCATGTGGAACTTATGTCACCTCATTACTACTTCGTGACACAAGCCACATCATATAGGATCTCACCCATACGTAAAAACCTCATGCTATGTAATCATGTTGTGTTGAGGTCTCGATAGCTTGATATGGGATTTACCATGTCCATTTCATCTTTCAAAATAATTGCCACATCAGCTGCTACAACCAATAAGATCTTGCCACCTGTCTTTCTACCACCTGTCTTGGTCGGTCACTTACCACGTGTCACTTGTTAAATGCTCACTTGGTTGACCAAAAATTCCATTTTCACTTGACATGTGTTGCCATCACATGATTCCACATCATGATAGCATCATACTCTCATCATGGTGATGTCATCCTACCATGTGGCATCCTCTAGGTGATGTCATGTGTCACCCATAATTGACCCACTTGGCTACCCAAAAAAACCTAATATGAGTGAGACATGTCACCCTTTGGTATGACCACGTGTCCACTACCACATCATATTATTGACTTGAATACCACTTTTCATGCCACTTGACACCTTGAAAATCATGCCCATGCTCATTTTTGCCACTTGTCACTCATCATTTCTATGTGAAATTAATTAGACCTGGGGATATGATAGGAGCATAGGTGCTTTAGCTAGGCATATTATAACTAAATCTTGGAACTAAGTGCTTTCCAACTTATCACCCTATCATCACTCGTCATTGTTCGTCTATGTCTTTTATGCTTTGACTACCAATGGTCGATAGGCCTCTTAGACACTTGTCCCTTCAACACGTGAAGCCTTAGGCCAAACCCAAGGGCTCAAACCTTAATGATTTTATCAGGTCGTCTCTCACTACTCGAGTCTGCATACACCCATCGGTCTTTGACCAATTATGGGTGATTAGTGATGGGTGATTGAAAAATATTAACTGCTATAAACCTTTTAATTTTTCACCTTTTGTTTATTATATGTTGGTCTATCACTTACCACTAGATTGCTTGCTCCCTTGTTGATTAGAAAATGGTGATGGATGATTAGTATTGATCTGATGAGAAGGGGCCCACACTAGAACCATTAATACCTAGAACCTTGATTGATATTCAACTGAAGATTTTTTCTCATACCTAGGGAATTAGATCAAGTTCCATATACCATTGGAAAGGTCTTAGAGAGAGTTATTCAACCAAGAATGTTTCATGTTATTTTGAGAAAATAACCTACATGAAACATGCCTTCAAATATGGGTTACACACTAACGAAAAAGGCATCATAGACTGAACACATTGTTAATAGAAACACCCAAGATAGCAATAACAACATAAATATCTTGCATGAAAGCATCAACAAACCTAACAAACTCCTCCTAAACCTAACATCACTTGACATCAATGGCTAGACTTGACGTCAATGAAAAAACCATGCTCAACATCTCTTTTAAGGAGGAATAAGATATTATACTTGGAAAATAAGAAACTTTGGGTTACTATCAAATCATTTAAGGGATGAGCCTAGGGAGATGAGGTCCTTTGAAAAGCTTAACAGCCTTATCTAGGTAAAAGCTCCTTGGCTGAAGGGGAACTCACACTAAAACCCATGACACAAATTAGACCCCCAAGAAAGAAACAAAAGAGAGAGTTTTCCAAACAATAGATCTCATACATACTTTCATTGATATGACCACTTATACCAAGAAGAAAAAGGTGTGGGATAAAGACATACAAGTGGGAGTGCATAATGGCAAAGGAATATATATGGAACCAATTTTTTGGCTCATATGAGGAGGGAGAGATGCCCATTAAAGAGAATCACCAAATTTTCAAAGGAATGAGAGAAAGATAGGCTAAATTCTATGAAACTCGCATGAATATATGGGAATAACAAAAAGAAGGAAAGAAGAATTTGTTTTTGCTTGAGAGATAAGTCAATAGTTTGGAAATAAAGAAAATACAACTTGACTTATTAGTAGAATTGGCTCTTAGTTGTAGAGCTCCTTATCCACATTACAACATGTTTTTGAAAAATAAATTCATATTGTTCTAAAGAAAATTCATAATGACTAGTAAGCCATTCGAGACCACAAACCCATCCACATGTCTACTAGTGTACTACATATGTACCAATGAGGAGAAGAGCCTCCTCTATGATATTTATTGGAATAATGTTATGTTATTTCATTATCCCATTTGGAACCCAAATCATTTTGTGGTGGAATGTATAGTTTAGAGCATCTTTGTCTTACCTTAATAACCATGTTAATTGTGTTCCATCCCTTAAATTTTTACAACATAACTCTGCCAGTAATTTTTGGGTTAGGCGAGAGTACCACATACCCTTCTAGGTCCTTAACATTCATAAGAAATGGAATTTATCTACCCAAAAGGCAAAATTTATAGCCAAAAATAAACAATCAACCATCACACCTTGTATGGCACGGATTGAGAAAATGGAGAAACCAACAATGGAAGGGTGTGCGGAAAGGTGGAAACAAGCTACAAAGAACACCCAAAGAAAATATCCCTCCAAAAATTTAAATATAGCAATGGAAACAATGCAAAAATGCATTAAACACATGGAGATTTGTTGAAAAAATTTTATTAGGTTGAACTATCACTATCCAATCATCTGGCTTCCAATCAAAGAGTACAGGAAAGATTATAAGTTGACCAAAAAGGAAGAATTAGCTTGTTGGAGGGCAAATTCAAGCAAGAAGGGGATGTTTTCATGCAAATGTGGTAGGTAAAAATTATTATAGCCTTAGTAACCTCCATGGGACTCTCACCTTTTCGATTCAAACTAACTTACTGGTTATGTTGTCCTTTGAGATAACCTAAGGTCAATTGGTTATGCCAAAGCATCTATAATATTTGTTGATTTTAAATTATTGGATGACCAGTGCTTTAAACTTAGATAAATTCTTAATCAAATAAAAGGTTGTTTTTTACATGCACATGGTTATTTTGATTTTAGTGGGATGGATAAGTAGAATAAGGAGAAGTATAACTGATTTAATATTCGAACTAATTATTTAACCATTTATAAGTAGAAATTAAGAAAACAGTGTTTTCTTAATCAACAAAATATAAACAAACTATCACAGAGATCTAGTGCAATTTATTCTCAAAGAGGAATTTACAATAACAGGTAGTTCTGTAAATTTATCTCTTATTTAAATTACAACTTCATAGAGGATCCAAAATGAAACTGAAATTCAATTAAATTTTAAATGGGATAACTCCAAAAGACATGAATTATATGAAGAAGACATAATGAATAGAAAAAATGAAATACAACTCATTGAGAGACAGACCATATGAGGCAATTCCATAATCTTTTATTATCTCAAAAATGCTCCAGCTTAGCACAAATATGCTTGATAACTTGTTCAAGGGTTCAACCCTAAATACTTCGATAGAATGAAGTATTTAAGAAAAAATACAAAAATATTACAATTAATGCCTGAGTGACATGACATTCTATTATTAACATAGAACTAATAGAAAAGAAGTAATTTGATCAAAAGGAATGAATATAAAAATCTGGCCCTACTTTGAAGGAGAACAGTTGCTGAGTGGCCACTATTCAAGTGTTGCACTCGTGAAGCTGGCCTGTCTTTTAGTCCTGAAATTCACACAACTTATCCCACCATTCTTCATCTAGAATAATAATCTTTGTTACCTTGTAGTAGATCTCATCTACCTCCGAATTGTTGGCATTATGATACATATGTTGTACTTGATGGCAACCCACTTATCTCAGATAATAAATTATAATGTAGAGAAAAGTTCACGCACTTATATGTAGAGAAAAGTTTATTTCATGTAGAGAAAAGTTCACACACTTTTATGCAGAGAAAAGTTTATTTCATGTAGAGAAATGTTCACGCACTTTTATGCAGAGAAAAGTTTATTTCATGTAGAGAAAAAGTTCACGCACTTTCATGCAAGGAAAAGCGCGTATATGTTGGGGAACTTACCTTTGGTCCATGGTAGTTAGTCCTTGGTATTTGAACCTACGGTTTTGGACCATGATACCTCGTCAGAAGTGTTGATCCCAAGTATTGGGTTCGTGGTATTGGTTTATTATGGTTTTGGTCCGTGGTATTGCATGTAGAGAAAAATTTCACGTACTTTCATGCAAGGAAAAGCGCGTATATGTTGGAGAACTTACCTTTGGTCCATGGTAGTTAGTCCTTGGTATTTGAACCTATGGTTTTGGACCATGGTACCTCGTCAGAAGTGTTGATCCCAAGTATTGGGTTCGTGGTATTGGTTTATTATGGTTTTGGTCCGTGGTATTGCATCCAAAAGTGTTGATCTCACGCACTTTCATGGTTGGTTCATGGTATTAGTCCAACAGTTTTTTGATCCTATGGTTTTGGACCGTGGTATTGTGGAAGGCCTAAGACTATAAAAGAGGAAGGAGATCATTTGGCAAAGTATCATCGAATGAATTGAATATCTAATAAGTGCTAGATCTGAAATATTTGTGATTGGGTTATGGTGCAGATCTGGATCTGAATGAAGGAGGAACCTTAGTGCATAAAGAAGGATAAGTTCTATTGATGGGTCATAATCTTTATGCTTGAATAATAGTATCTTTGTATGATTTTGATCTGTTATATGAGGCGCATGCTTGATCTATAAATCTGAAAATCTGGGTAAATTAGTGTCTGAATATTTGAAAAAAGGAATTATCCTTTATAGATCTGCACGCAGGTTTCAGGTTGTTGAAGTAGCGTATATCTTTAAATTATGATCTAGCTGCCTCTGTCTATTGCTGCAGTATTCTGGGTTCAGAATTTGGTGTGTGGTTACTGTTACTGTGTTCTGGGTACAACTGTCAGAGAAGTGTTTACTTGATTCAGTGCTAATTGGGAAAAGGAGATTGTTTGATGCAGATATACTTGATGATTGATTGATGTTCATGGATCCAGTTTGAAAATTTATGAAAAGTGGTCCTTGAAAGAAAAGAAGTAGGTGGTTGTAACTCCCTTCCAGGAGAGAGAGTTGTAGCTCTCTCCAGGTTGCAGCCTGCGTACTGGTAAAGGACTGCACCAGTACAAAATCATTGTAAAAGGAATTTCTAATTGAAAGAAGATAGAGACATATTGCAGCAGGTGGTTTTCACCCACATTGGGTTTCCACCTTATATCTGGTGTTCTTTGGTGTGACTATCTGTTTTTCTTGTTCATGCTCATTATTTTATGGTACTGACATACAATAATTCAAATTATAAATATATTGAAAAAGTATTAGATAATACTGATTCACCCCCCCTCTCAGTATTATTTCCAACAATTGGTGTCAAAGCAGGTCCTTCTGAAGAAGCTTGATCGCTTGAAGGAAGATCTAACATCATGAGCAACTACGAGAGGGAAGCATCAATCAGGCCACCGATTTTTGATGGAACAAACTTCATATATTGGAAGGTAAGAGTTACTGCCTATCTTCAATCTTTGGGTACAGAAGTATGGGACATTATAGAAACATGGTATACTTTTCCATCAGCTACTCCTATAGATTCAGCTGAGAAGAAGAAATATGAAACAAATGCAAAGGCGGTTAATACTCTTCTAGGATGTCTATCTTAATCTGAATTCGTGAAGGTTATGCAATATAAATCCGCAAAAGAAATATGGGACAAGATTGTTTTGAGCTACGAAGGAGATGAACAGGTAAAACGTGCAAAACTTCAAACCCTCAGGATTCAGTATGAGAATCTCAGAATGTATAATGATGAAAGTGTGGCTAACTATTTCCTTTGAGTAGATGAGATTGTTAATTGTATGAAAAACTTGGGTGAAGAAATAAAAGAGGCTGTTGTGGTTGAAAAAGTCCTAAGATCATTGTCCCCCAAGTTTGAATCTAAAGTGTCTGCAATAGAAGAAAAGGAAAATCTACGAACTCTTACTATGTCTCAGCTACACGGAATTCTAACTGCTTATGAAATGAGAAAAGGAGGTCCATCAGACAGGAGAGAAGTTGCTTTTAAGGCTTCAGGCAAAGGAGACTACTATGAATCAAGTCACGTGCTAGAAGAAGAAGAAGAATCAAATTTTGTCAGAAATCTTCAACGGGGCACTGGAAGGTTCAGAGGTAAGCTACCTTTTAAATGTTTTGCTTGTGGAAGAGTAGGTCATTATGCTGCCAAATGTCCTCATAAGGATAAGATTGACAAAGGAAAGGAACCTGCCAGATGGAACAAGAAACAAAATGCAAATAAGAAAAGCTACTACACTCATGAAGACAGTGATGGTGTATCAAATAGTGATGAAGATGAACGAGGTAATGACTATAAACTTTTAATGGCATTTGAAGATGATGATTACATGGATGCTATAGATGTGGATAGTTTTTATGAAGAGATTTCTAGACTTAAGACATGTATAGAAGAAAAGAATATGATCATTGATACTCTACAATTTCAAATTGATGAAAAAGAAAAATATCTTGAAAAGTTAGAAGGTGAAATTGTTGGCCTTAGAAAAGAAATTGAGAAAACAAAGGCTATTAATCTTAAGTTTGTCAAAGGATCTGAAACTCTGGATAAGATCATCAATGTACAGCGTTCTCCGCTAAACAAGACAGGTCTGGGGTATAATGGAGAAACATCTCAAGCATCCACCTCAAAGAGTTATCTTGATGCAGCAAGAAGGAATGAGCAAAAGCACAATGGAGATCACCAGGTAAAGCAGGGACGAATTACATCAAGAACTAACAAAGACTATCAAGTAAACCAGGGGCAATCTATCTTAAGGGTGAACAAAAGCTACAACCAGCCACAGGTAAAATCTTCTCAATTTGCTTCAAGAATGGATGACAATAAGAATTACAATCATTTGGGTGGTATATTTGATAACCGCAGAAGTTTCTTTAATGGCCAATGTTTCTCTTGCCATAACTTTGGTCACAAAGCAGTTCAATGTGTTGCATATAAAACAATCATGACTAGAGAAGCTCAAAAACAAAGAAGTATGACTGGGATTACAGAAAGGACCTATAACAACTTTTCGGCTCTTGAAAATGATATTGAATGTTCTATTTTTAATAACTTCGGTCATGAAGATTCTAAATGCAGGAGCAGATTTTAGCAGACAAAGGAACAAGCCTCAAGCACCAGAACATGGAGAATAAAGGAACCACAATCAGAAAGATGTGGGATAGCCTTTTATGCAGAGGGACAGGAAAATCTATGGTACATCGACAGTGGATGTTCGAAGCATATGACAGGTGATAAAGAAAAACTTGAATCATATTCTGCTTTAGAAAAGGGAAAGAAAGTTTCTTTTGGAAATGATACTCCAGCAGCTATAAAAGGAAAAGGCACAGCTCAGTTAAAAGAAAAGGTCAAAGCTGGAAATGTTTTGTATGTTGATGGCTTGAAGCATAACCTTCTGAGTGTCAGTCAGATGTGCGATCAAGGAACCGAGGTAATATTTAGATCAAATGGATGTAGCGTTCGTGATCTTGATACAGGGAAAACAGTGATCAAAGGTAGAAGAACTCCAAATAATCTATACATATTTGAAGAAGGACAACAACAATGCTATTTGAGCAAGGATGATGAACATTGGTTATGGCACCGGAGGTTGGGGCATCTAAGCTTTTCACAAATAAGGAAGGCATGCAAATATCAGGCAGTTCGTGGTCTTCCAGATATCAAAATTCCAGACAACACTATATGCAAATCATGTCAGTTTGGTAAGCAAACCAGAACCAACTTCCCGGAGAAGGAAGGATCAGCCAACAGGCCTCTTGAACTAGTCCATACAGATGTATGTGGTCCTTTCAGGACGAGGTCACCTTGAGGAGAAGAATACTTGATATTATTCATTGACGATTTCTCCAGGTTTGTTTGGTTAGGAATTTTGAAGCACAAAGACGAAGCATTCGAAAAATTCAAATCCTTCAAGGCCTTGGTTGAAAATGAATCAGGTTACAAAATTAAGTGCCTCAGGTCCCACAGAGGTGGGGAGTTTACCTCAAATGAATTTTTCGATTTCTGTGAAGAACATGGGATAAGAAGGGAATTCTCTACAGCTAGAAATCCTCAGGAAAATGGAGTGGTGGAAAGGATGAACAGGAAAGTCCAACAAATGGCCCGTGCTATGCTTGATGAGTCCGGAACTCCCGCAACTTTCTGGGGTGAAGCTGCATATGTTGCAGTTGTTATTCTCAATAAAACAAATGTCCGAGTGAATAGCATTCAAACTCCTCATGAACTCTGGTATGGTGAGACTCCTTCAGTAAAACACTTCAAAATCTTTGGGAGCAAATGCTATATTAAGAATACTGATGAGCAACTTGGCAAACTTGAACCTAGAGCAGATGAAGGCATTCTTCTTGGTTATTCTCCACACAGCAAAGCATATAAGTGCTACAATAAAAGACTTGGAAGAATTGTTGACAACATTGAAGTAGTGGTTGATGAAAAAGGATACATTCCTAGGCAAGTAAATCATGAAAATATCGAAGAAGATGAAGACTACCCTCAAAGATAGAATGATGAAGAAGAAGAACCTCAAGAAGCACCAGAGGAACCGATATGGGTAGAAGAGAAGACTCCATCCAGGTACGTTCAAAAGAATCATCCAGAATCTCAGATTTTGGGGCAAAAAGAAGCAGGTGTACAAACAAGAAGAACAATTGCAGAAGCTTCAAGCTATTTGGCATTACTCTCATCCACTGAACCACAAAATGTAAAAGAGGCATGCAAAGATGAATGTTGGGTCAAAGCAATGGATGAAGAACTTGAGCAGATCGAAAAGAACAACACTTGGGAGTTGGTTCCTAGACCAAAGGATAAGAATGTTATAGGGACAAAATGGGTCTTCAAAAAATAAGTTGAATGAAAATGGGGAAGTAATTAGAAACAAGGGCAGACTTGTTTGTAAAGGGTATGCGCAGCAAGAAGGAATAGATTTTGAAGAAACTTTTTCTCCTGTTGCAAGACTTGAGGCCATCCGAATGTTCCTTGCTCTCTCAAGCTTTCAAAAGTTCAAAGTATTTCAAATGGACGTGAAATCAGCCTTTCTGAATGGAGACTTAGAAGAAGAAGTATACATTGAGCAGCCAGATGGTTTCATTCTTGGAAATGATCCAAATCTTGTATGCAGATTGAAAAAGGCTCTCTATGGTCTTAAACAAGCTCCAAGGGCTTGGTACTATCGTTTGGACAAATATCTTCATCAACAAGGTTTTTCAAAAGGATCAGCAGATAGCAATCTTTATATAAAAATTGAAAATGACAAATTGCTAATACTTGTTGTGTATGTAGATGTAATTATCTTTGGCAGCAATGAAGAATCTATGAGTCAAAGCTTTGCCTTGGTGATGCAGAAAGAATTCGAAATGTCCTTGCTTGGAGAATTGACATATTTTCTTGGTTTGCAAATCCAACAAAATGAAGGAGGGATCTTCTTGTCTCAAACCAAGTATCTCAAGCAGATTTTGAAGAAATATGGTATGGAAGAAGCAAAACCAGTATGTACACCCATGGTCACAGGATGTAACCTCAGTGAAAATGATGAATCAGCAGCAGTGCATCAACCAACTTACAGATCTATGATTGGAAGTCTACTTTATTTGACAGGTACTCGACCAGACATCATGCATGCAGTGGGAATAGTTGGAAGATTTCAGGCAAATCCAAAAGAAACTCATCTTCAGGCAGTGAAGAGAATCTTCAAATATCTTCAAGGGACTCAAAACTATGGCTTATGGTATCCTAGAGATATAGATCTCACACTTCATGCTTATACAGATGCAGATTGAGCCAGAAGCATGGATGACAGGAAGAGCACAAGTGGTGGTGCATTCTTTATGGGTTCCAGATTAGTATCTTGGTTCAGCAAGAAACAGAGTTCGATTGCCTTGTCTACAGCTGAAGGAGAATATGTTGCTGCTGCATCTTGTTGGACTCAACTCCTTTGGATGATGCAGACCTTGCAGGATTTTCAAATCACTTGTACACCACCCATCTCCATCTTATGTGATAATACAAGTGCAATCAGCATTTCAAAGAACCCAATCATGCATTCAAAAACCAAGCACATACCAATCAAGTATCACTTTCTCTGGGAACAAGTGCTTGAACAAAAGGTCAAGTTGGAGTATGTTCCTTCTAAGGAACAGGTTGCTGATATACTCACCAAACCATTGCCTAGGGAGACCTGTGAATACCTCAGGCAAAAGCTGGGGGTTGTTGATGCATCATCTTGTTGTTGAATCTCTTCTGATTGTTGGTTGTATGCAAGGTTCATCTGAAGTATATGCGTACATGTTCTGGGTTGCGGATTGGTCAAAGATCGAATGGCACAGGTTCAGGGGGAGCATATCATGCATTGTTGGCATTATGGAGGAAGTACAGAAGGAGATCATGGATGCTGGTCTGAATATTGCTGCAATACGTCTCTATCTCTTTCATGGTCATGGATTATGGTTCTTCTTTGCAGATCTGGTTTATAGTCAGGGGGAGCATAACCCTTTGCCCTTGATGTCAAAGGGGGACAGTGGTTGGTTGTTGTTGCCATCAAGTCCAAAGGGGGAGATTGTTGGCATTATGATACATATGTTGTACTTGATGGCAACCCACTCATCTCAGATAATAAATTATAATGTAGAGAAAAGTTCACGCACTTATATTCAGAGAAAAGTTTATTTCATGTAGAGAAACGTTCACGCACTTTTATGCAGAGAAAAGTTTATTTCATGTAGAGAAAAGTTCACGCACTTTTATGCAGAGAAAAGTTTATTTCATGTAGAGAAAAAGTTCACGCACTTTCATGCAAGGAAAAGCGCGTATATGTTGGAGAACTTACCTTTGGTCCATGGTAGTTAGTCCTTGGTATTTGAACCTATGGTTTTGGACCATGGTACCTCGTCAGAAGTGTTGATCCCAAGTATTGGGTTCGTGGTATTGGTTTATTATGGTTTTGGTCCGTGGTATTGCATGTAGAGAAAAATTTCACGCACTTTCATGCAAGGAAAAGCGCGTATATGTTGGAGAACTTACCTTTGGTCCATGGTAGTTAGTCCATGGTATTTGAACCTATGGTTTTGGACCATGGTACCTCGTCAGAAGTGTTGATCCCATGTATTGCGTTCGTGGTATTGGTTTATTATGGTTTTGGTCCGTGGTATTGCATCCAAAAGTGTTGATCTCACGCACTTTCATGGTGGGTTCATGGTATTATTCCAACAGTTTTTTGATCCTATGGGTTCGTGGTATTGTGGAAGGCCTAAGACTATAAAAGAGGAAGGAGATCATTTGGCAAAGTATCATCGAATGAATTGAATATCTAATAAGTGCTAGATCTGAAATATTTGTGATTGGGTTATGGTGCAAATTTGGATCTGAATGAAGGAGGAACCTTAGCGCATAAAGAAGGATAAGTTCTATTGATGGGTCATAATCTTTATGCTTGAATAATCGTATCTTTGTATGATTTTGGTCTGTTATATGAGGCGCATGCTTGATCTATAAATCTGACAATTTGGGTAAATTAGTGTCTTAACATTTGAAAGAAGGAATTATCCTTTATAGATCTGCACGCAGGTTTCAGGTTGTTGAAGTAGCGTATATCTTTAAATTATGATCTAGCTGCCTCTGTCTATTGCTGCAGTATTCTGGGTTCAGAATTTGGTGTGTGGTTACTGTTACTGTGTTCTGGGTACAGCTGTAAGAGAAGTGTTTACTTGATTTAGTGCTAATTGGGAAAAGGAGATTGTTTGATGCAGATATACTTGATGATTGATTGATGTTCATGGATCCAGTTTGAAAATTTATGAAAAGTGGTCCTTGAAAGAAAAGAAGTAGGGGGTTGTAACTCCCTTCCAGGAGAGAGAGTTGTAGCTCTCTGCAGGTTGCAGCTTGCGTACTGGTAAAGGACTGCACCAGTACAAAATCATTGTAAAAGGAATTTCTAATTGAAAGAAGATAGAGACATATTGCAGCAGGTGGTTTTCACCCACATTGGGTTTCCACCTTATATCTGGTGTTCTTTGGTGTGACTATCTGTTTTTCTTGTTCATGCTCATTATTTTATGGTACTGACATACAATAATTCAAAGTATAAATATATTGAAAAAGTATTAGATAATACTGATTCACCCCCCCCTCTCAGTATTATTTCCAACACGAATACCGAGAAAAAGAGGGTTTTGCTGTAAAAATGTGTTTTATCTCATGTTGGATAAAACTTATGTTGCTAATAGCTTCATAAAAAGCTCTGCCTATCATAGAACCTCTGATATTGGAAGACTTAGTTGTATCCTTGGCAGTGTCCTGAAGCTTCTTTATGTAGTCTTCTTTGGTCATTATTTTATCATTAATTACAAATAAGGAAGGTAGACCTTTTTTGTTCAATGCATCAATTCTAGTGAAAAGCCTATTAACTGCTACCTCCAGAGTGTGACACTTCTCTGTTAGCTGCACAACTAAGTTCTTATTTGTTAGAAATTTCTTTACCTAAAGAATAGTTTATGTTCTATCATCCACTCCTAGATCATTCAACTCATATCTGTTTTTGGAATTGAGGAACTTTATGATGTTGTTGGCTGTAGCAGGAATTTCTCCCAGTTGAGCATTAATAGTAGAAATAGTTTGCTTAGCTTTCTCCATCAATTCCTTCTGCTCGAATATAATCTAGATACATGGCCAAATTTCATCTATTTATTCAATGATATTGTTCCATATGATTTCTTTAACATGACCTAGTGTGTAGCCAATAGAAGACTCAGTTTCTCACTTCTTCCATGCCTCTATCTGATTTTGAGCTCTATGTAGCTCTATTGCATGAAAAGTCTCAGTCTTCTTTTGATGATCCTGTAGAAGTTTCACTTGATCCTACAACTTTTTGATCTCTTCAATTTGGAGAGACATGTTTTGTACTGCATTTTCCAACTAACCTACAACATCCCATGTACTTGTTGTAGAACATATGGCTATAGGAATGGTTGTAATAGGGAGTGCTTACAAATGGACAACATCCATTTTGGGATATTTCTCCTTCTCTCTAATCAATTTTTCCATCTCTGTCTCCATTTTCTTCAGTTGTGCACTTTGCACCATGATGACCTTCATCATATCTTCCTTTTGTGTCTCTTTCTCTTCGATATCCTTGGCTAGAGGATCTTTTTTAGATGGAAATTTTAACTTCTTCCTTAATGCTACTATGTCTCAATTCTTTTTCTTTATAAGCTCTTCTGCAGAATTGATGTTTGAAGGGTCATAACCCACTTTGATCACCAATTCCTCTAGAGTTTTAATCCTGATGTCTTTGGCAAGTGCAGAGACCTTCTCCACCTTCAATTTTGATTGGACATTTGCTAATGTAACCTACAGTTTAGATAAACTCATAGCATTGTTAGTGATAGTTGAAAATATCATTTCTCCAATCTGCTAATGCATCTCCATTTGGTCAATGGGATGTACATCTTTTACATCAAACTCAAAAGTTGTCTTCTTATAGTCTGATGTTGCCTTGAGCTGGGGAACCTGTGCCTAGAGGAATGCCATTTGCATTGTCCCTTTCTCTAAATGAAAGGCTGATAGAATCCTACTTTGAGCACCAGAAGTCTACTTCCAAAACTAGTTGTAGGTGTTAATTTTCAAGGCCTCATTCCTGACTTTTATCTCCTTAAAAATGTCCATTATAATTTTCTTTGTCTCCCTTGAAGTAGATGTGCTGGTTTGCATAATTTGTTTTTGCTCTTGTGAAGTCGTGGAGGTAATGGGATACTGTGTGGTCTGATCACCCACTAATGAGGAAACAAGTGGCTCATTAGTGGTGATAATGGTCTCTTGCTTTAATTCCTTGCTGAGGCTTAGTTTGGATCTAAGCTTGGGCTTTTTCCTATACATAATTTTGAATCCCTCATTGAAAATTTCAATCCCTAAAGGGGTCTCTTCTTCTCTGCTTCTCTTAGTTGTTTTCTCCTACATGGTAGGAGTCTGTACTGTAGAGGATGAAACCAGCTGCTCTTCTGCCTCTTGTAGGGTATTCTCAACCCATTCTAGCTGGTTTTTGTACTTCTCTATCTCTAGTCTGGATGTGTGAAAATAAGGAGTAGATTTGGTTTCTATTCTTAATTTAGAAATGATCCCTAATGGATCCTATGACCAAGTAAAGCTTAAGCTGAACTACATTTCCTTTAGTATCTTGTCTGCTTCTTCCCCTGCTGCTCTTATGTTGCAAATGAAAGGCCCAATCTGTGTTTTGATTTTAAACTGGGACTTCTTCTTGGTAGAAACAAAGTGGATTTCATCCATATTTAGCATCAGCCTTATGTACTTTGAAGAAAAAATCTTCATTGGGAGGAATTTAGGTAGCTTGTAAGGTGCAATCTCACACCCAAATATTCTCAGTTCTGTATAGTTTTGGTAGAGGTACCAATCCCTTGTCTGAACTTGGTCTGATAGCTACAACACCCTTCTAATTTCCTCATTGATCCTTGGTTTTATGCTACTGCCTAAGAGACCGATTGCTGGATTCACAAACATTTCTATGAACTGTTTATATG
Organism: Pinus tabuliformis; assembly: GCA_031772625.1. Lineage (NCBI taxonomy): Eukaryota > Viridiplantae > Streptophyta > Pinopsida > Pinales > Pinaceae > Pinus > Pinus tabuliformis. The sequence goes on from CM062809.1 coordinate 1,188,106,036, forward strand.
TGTATTCCTACTATTCCTTCATCACTAGAGTAGTCCAAAAGATGAATGATTGTTGCTTTCCTTTTTCATCAAGCTTTTGCAAACCAAGGTTGATGTTGTCTCCCTGAAAGTATAAGAACATATAAACTAATACAGAAGAATACTTGAATACCTCCTCAGTTGGGAATTTGATAAGCTATCGATAAATTGACTCTGCAAGAAATTGGCTAAAGTTAAATATGATGGAGGGCTTAGAATCAACAGAGAAAATGGACAGAAATCCTGTGATGGCCTCATATACCCATTGATCAGAGTAGTAACCAAGGAGGTAGGAGACAACTGTGATGATTTTTTTGGCTCTCTCAAGGAAAATAGAGGAGGGATAGGGAGGATTTTTCTTTGGCAATGGGGCATCTTGTGTTAAGAACAACTCAAGAGTTTGGGCCCTCTTGGCAAAGTCTAATTTCTGGTATAACTCAACAAGTGCTTCATATGAAAAGGGGGTGGCATTCTCTATTATGGAGGCTTGCATCATCTTTTCTATGGCTTGAGGAGTAATAGTAAAGAGAATTTCTCGAGTGGGGTAATGATGTCCCTTTGGCTCAGAAAATAAGATGCATGGCACTTCTTAACAAACTCTTGTTATGGGTACGAGGGAAAATATAGTGGGGTAAATTGGACTCCCATAGCTAAATGTCATCAGATTTTTCAATGTATTTTTCCTCAAGCCAGCAATACATCTCAAAGAGGTCCAATTCACAGAGAGTTTCATGGATTTTTAGGTCTCTGTCAGCCAAAGGGATGTGGTGAAAATCAATGGGAGGATAAATCAGAGGATTGACAGGCTCTTCTGGTCCTTTGTCCTTTGGAGGCATATTTGGATAAGGCTGAGGATAGTAGTGAAAATCAGATTATAGATTTCAATACACAAAGAGGAGTCGGGTTTTTGGGGGAAAAACAGAGGTAGTAAGCTGAAAACAAGTTAGCAGACAGTGTTGTTGGCAGGTGAAAACATCGAAGTTTAGCCCAGCAAACCTGTAACAAAGAAATATAGTGACAGTGAATGAATTTAGTAACCTATTAACAAGTGAAAGGGAATTTTATATAACAGTATGGCTTTTCCATTGAAGATGGTGCAGGTCTGTTGGATAAACAGCTAAACCATTTACTGCTTAAGGGCTTAATTGTGGAGGGAGCGGATGCAATAGTTGGAGCTAAATGGCAAATGTCATGGTGAAAGGTGACTGGTGGGAGGGAAATGGTTAGGAGAGTGGTATTGGAAGTGAGGGAAATAGTTTTTTTGGGGGGGGGGGAGTGGTTAGCAGTTTCACCCAAGGGGGGTCCAAAAAGCCATAGTGCTGACACGTAGGGGTGGGGGTGGTTTGAAATACCGCCCATTTTGGACCCCTCAACGCTAAAGTTTGAATGGTGAGGGGGGGTCGAAATGCCATGCGAGCCATCAGATCTTGGGATATGGGCGGAGATGGAGTGAGAGGTGGTGGAGATTTAATCATGATGTGACGGGACACCCAGTGGAGCTGGCAGGAATCACCCGAGGGGAATATTTGCAATGTATGAGGGGGGTAATAAACTTAGGAATAGGTGGGTGGAGGGTAATATGAGTGGAGGGGGAACTTTGGGGTTTTGAAAACTTAGGGATAGGGAATTAATACCAAAATTAATTGATATATAAAACCTTAGAGAAAAACCTTTACTCCTTTGCCTTTTCTTCTGCACATGAAAATAACATTTGATATTTGACTTGTGGTGCATTTTGACTAGCAGCCTGTGCATTTATAAAAATATAAAATGAAGCCACTCTTTTATTTTTTCTTCCCTAACATTTTATTTTCCTTTTTCCTTATTTGTTTAGGGCAACTAACACCTAACATTTTATTGATATGGATGCCTATAAAACATTAAATTGGCCTAACATTTTAATTGTTCTTTCTTTTGCATCCATATCCTAACTTATCATTTTAAAATTGTTGTTGACTAATATAATAACTTATCAAAACCAGATAATGTTACAACATCGGCTCCAGCTGGGGACTGCTTCCCCTTGTGGCATGAAGAGAACAAGCAATCCAAGTGCCTTCTCCTCAGGCTATGGAGTCTTTGCTGAAATAGATAGTCACTTGCAAATTTTTCAAAAATAAAATAAACTCTCCGATATTTACTCATGATGAATGAATGGAAGAAAAATTAATACTCTCCTTCTAGATTCTGTAGGATGAATGTATTGTTCCCTTTGAATTCTTCAATGCTAAATGGACCAAACCAAAGGTTTTCAAATTTTGTGTGCTTGCATTTATCTTCTCTCCTTGTATCCCTCCTAAGCACTAGATCACCTTTCTTGAAATTTCTTTCTCTAGCCTTTCTGACGAATAGTTCTTTCATCTTGTTTTGGTATTTCCTTAGCTTGTACTAAATTTCATCCTTGTCTTCATTCAACTCAATAATTTGATTATCCTTCTTGAGAAATCATCTTTTCCTTCATAGGATTCCTAAAGGAATCTCATAACAGGTAAAGCTAAATGAGTAGGAAAAACTTATTCCTTGCCATAAACTAACTGGAAAGGAGACCTGCCTATGGATCTATTAGGAGAAACTTTGTTTGCCCAAATTACATGGATTAGATGGTTTTCCCAACTATTTTTATGGTCTTCGAGAGTCTTCTTAATGACCTTAACTAAGCTCTTGTTGGAAGACTTTGCTAGACCATTACCCTATGGATAGTATGGTGTAGAATGGTGTAATAGGATTGAATATTTTTTACAGAACTCAAACATTTTAACATTGCTAAAAGTTACTGCATTATCTGTAATAATCTATTGAGGACATCCAAATCCTGATAGGATTTTTTCTTCAATAAATTTAATCACAATAGTATCAGTTGCATTTTTAATAGGCATGGCTTCTACCCACTTGGTAAAATAGTCTGTAGCAGTTAAAATCCATCTGTGTTGATTACTTGATTGTGGATGAATTTTCCCTATAAAGTCCAACACCCATTGTAGAAAAGGAGAATGAACCAATACTAGAACCAAAGGAAGTGCTGACAATTTCTGTTTTCCCGCAAATAATTGGCATGGTATGCAACTCCTTACTCTTGCTCCAACTTCTTTAAAACATGTGAGCCAATAGAAACCTGCATTTAAAATTTTTTAGGCTGTTACTCTCTAGGCATAGTGTCCACCATAAAACCCTGCATGAAATTGATCTATAATTCCCTCTATTTCATTTTCAATTAAAAAAAGAAGAAGGATATTAAGAGGGTCTTTCCAGTATAGATTAGCATTGATAATGCAATATTTTACATCTTTAAGCTTCAGGGTTTTGCACTACTTAAAGTTAAGATCAATTGGACATTGAAAATCCCTAAGAAACTACACAATATAAGAGTACCAATCAGAGAGTAGATATTTCTTATCTATGTGAACAAGAATGGCTTGATCTGAAGGAGTTTCTTGTGGTTTCTCCCCTTCTATGAGAGGAGGAGGTTCTTGTGGGTTCTCCTTAGATATTAAGGAAGGTTCTTTTGGATTATCCCATGATATTAACGAAGGTTCTTGTGGATTCTCCCTTGTTGAATTTTCAGAAACCAGATTTATCCCCAATACTTTGCAGTTGGACTCAACTAACAATTTGGCCAAGCCTTGGCCTTTTACTAGCTTTGTGGTTTTAATTTCAAGGTAAAATTCAAGGATTTTTGCAATCCATTTGCCTCTTCTTCCATCAATATTAGGCTGGGTCAAAACAATTTTAACAACATGATTAGGGACATAAGTGCTAATGTGTGAATGCAAGACATAGGTTCTAAAGGCTTTGAGGGCTTGAATTAAGGCATGAGCTTGTTTTTCAATAATATCATACCTAAGTTCAACATCCCTCATAACTTTGGAAAGAAGGCTATAAGCTGGTCATCACCATTTATGTTCTTCTGTAAAAGTACAGTAGCTAAGGTTGTCTCAGATGCAAAAGAAAATATGCTAAAACGTGAAGAATAATCAGGGCTAGCTAATGTAGGGGCCTCAGATATAGCCTTTTTGATCTAAGCAAAAGCATATCTAGCAGAAACTATCCATTTCACTTCATGTTTTTATTTAGCATATCATTTATATCCTTAACTATCTCTGCATAATTAGGGATGAACCTTCTGGGAAAATTAATCTTTCCAAGGAAGGTTTGTATCTCTTTCTTATTCCTTGGTAGAGATAGGGTTTGAATAGTTGAAACTCTCTTTGGGTCAATTATGACTCCCTCCTTGGAGATTATATTCCCTAGTAATTTCCCTTCGTTTACAACAAATAAAGATTTCTTTGGATTGATGGATATGCCAAATTTCCTGCACCTATCAAAAACCTTGCTCAAGTGTTTTAAATGATTTTCATCAGAATCAGAGAAAATAAGTTAAATCATCTAAATAAATGATAGTAAATTTAGATGTTTTATCTACAAATGCTAGATTCATGGCTCTCTGGAAAGTGGCTCCAGCATTGGTTAACCCAAATGGCATTCTAGCATAAATAAATGTACCCCAAGGTGTGGTGAAAGCAGTTTTGTCTTGGTCAGCTTCACTTACCATGATATGGTTGTAACGAGAAAATCCATCTATCATAGAAATCCTATTTGCACCTGAAAATTTCTGAAGTAAATGATCCATTTTTGGCAATGGATAATTATCAGGTTTAAAGATGATTTGTTCAGATTTCGGAAGTCTATACATAGCCTAGTCTCACCAACTTTATTTCTAACCGGAACTAGGTTGGCTACCCAATTAGAATGCCTTAAAGGTACTATGATATGAGCATCAAGAAACTTTTTAAGTTCTTTCTCAATGGTTGGAAGTAGTATGGGATTGATTCTTCTTATTTTTCGTTAAAAGGATTTTGCTTCTGGTTTCAAAGGAATCTTATGCTCAATTAAAGATGTAACATGAGTTTTTAACTCATTATAAGAGGAGGTAAAAACATCTTTGTAATTTTTAAGAACATTCAAGTATTTGATTTTTACATCCAAAGGTAAGGTTGATGACAATTTAATATTTCTCACATCATCCAAAGTCCCAGTATTGCATTCTTTGATTTCTTCTTCAGGTGAGTTAAACAAGGGATTTTTAGAGACATCGTTATTATCAAATAGTTTTTCCAATGTAACCAATCCTTTAGGAATAAAATTATTAGATAATTGGATGATATCATGATAAAGAATTTTAGGACTGAATGAAGTTTCTAGATTTAGGTGATTGATTCTTAAACATTGTTTTGATCTTCTTCATTTTTCATATTTGATAATTCATCAATGACTTGAAGAAAAGATTTTAATTGTTCATCAACTTCAAAAAACTACGAGTGTTTAAGGTTATCAGGAATTTATAGTCTATATTTGACTTGAATTTGGTATTCTAATAATACTAGCTCAGGGATTTTGAAAGATATTGCTAATAGAGCTAGTGAGTCAGCATGCATATTTTTATCTCTTGTAATAGCAGTTATGTTAAATCCTTGAAAGAAATTTTCAATTGTGTCCCAAGATTCATTTCTGTAGGAATAAGACTTGGGTGTTTCGTTTGACACGGATTTCGAGCCTAGTTCACTATAAGCTTAAAATCGGAAAAGACACTCAATTTTTGAACCTTTAAACTCCTAACTAGCTCAAGACCAAGAAGAAAAGGTTCAGACCCAGCCACATTATTGGTGACCTAAAATTCAAATTTACATGACTAAGTTATGTTTTCTTTATTTGGTGAAATTAAAACAATTCCTGCTCCTGCTCCTTGTTTTGAGCAAGAGCCATCAAAATAAAGTTTAGGTTTGGAAACTATATTTTCAATGGAAAGTTGAGTGTTGGATGCACTTTGTGAAAATAATTGAAAAAAACCAAAATATTGATCTACTACATAGATTGGATGGTTTTTTGCTTGATCAGACCTACAAATAGTATGAAGGAATCTGACTTCCCTATATAACCTTAAATGTTCACCTCCATAGACTGGAATAGTAGCAAAAGACATGTCCATCTGAAGTGATCCTCCAAGTTTAGCACATCATGATCTATATAGAAGCATGCCAAACTCGGTAGGAATATTAGCGACAACTATGTCTAAAACTATACTCTTGGCAGGTATTTGAGCTAAGGTCCCAACTAGGTCTTTGATCAATCCTAGGCATGGTACTTTATTTGAATCAAAGGTGTAAAGATCATGATAAGAATGGGTAACTTGTAACTAAATTTGGTTCATAATTACCTTTGGCATAAGGTTATGAGAAGCTCCAGAATCCAACATGCATTTTTATAAAAGAAACTCATGAGCTTTCAAAGTTACATAAAATGGTGGAACAATTTCATAAATCATATCAGAACTAGGGCCAAACACTACTGAGATATTTTCATCTTGCAAACTAATAACATCTCCCTTAGCATCTACACTAGAAGACTGTATCCATTTAGACACTTGATTTTTATAACCAAGGTTTTCGGAAAGTTCAGCTAAAGGTATAGGAATCTTGACCCTTTCTAATTCCTTTTCAATATTAAAAGTTGTCAAAATGGTCTTGTCAGATGAAAAGGTTTCAGTGGATGACTATGTAGTCTGAAGTGTTGGAGTTTGTGTTTACATGGATTTTATTGCAGGTTCAATTATAGTTGTATATTTTGAAGGTCTACCAGGACCTGATATTGGTCATATCTCTTATTCAATTTTGCAATCAGAAAATTAGAGAATGATAGGCATTTTGAAAGTTTAGCATCTCCTTGTTCTTGTTCAAAACACTGAGGTGAAGAGGAAGGAACTATTTTCATTTGTATTGTTGAAGAATAAATATTATTGATATCTTCAATGATTAAAGGGCTTGTATCTTGTGGCTGTTGAGCATCAATCAACAAAGGTGGTTGACCGTTTTGACCAGAACCTAGTCTCTAAAGAATCTGCATTTGAGGAGTTCTTCGAAATTGAGTTTGAGCTTGAGGTCTGACAGCAGTTTGCTAAGAAGTTATAGGTTTTGTTTCAATTTTAGAAATCCTATTAGAAAGGTTTATGAGTAAACATGTAATTTCATCAATTTTTTGATCTTCAAGTTTAGATTTGGAAGAAGATGAATCATCAACCCTAGCTTTTAGCTTTCTTTCGTCTTTCTCTGCTTTAGCTCTAAGTTTTCCAGAAGCTAACCTATTGCCTTCTACCTCTATATCATTTGTCTGCATGTCTTCTAATGTATTAGAAACCCTTTCCCTTAACATGACTGCAAAGTCATCTTCAAATGCTTTGGAAAATCTGACCTTTGCAACTGCTACTGGTGGTTTACAATCAACAGGCATTTTATGATAGAGTTTGTTAAATCTTTTGATGAATTCATCAACTGGTTCATTGGGGTTTCTCTTTAGTTCTTCGAATTCAGTGAGAAAGTAAACAGGATCTTTCTTTCCCCCCGTTGGTTTTTAAAGATAGTTATGATCTCATTCCATTTTCTAATAGAGTCAACTCTAAGTTTCCTAAACTAGATCCTAACATTTCCTTCTAAAGATTGTACAAATAATCTCATATAAACATCTTCATGTTCTATGTTCATATTTTCAGCAAAATCAAGGTAATTTGATACATGATCCTCTACTAAATCTTGGTAGATGTTTTAAATATCCATCAAGAAAATTTCCCAAGTTTGCAGGGAGAACTAGAGTAGCATGCCTTTCTTGCACAATGGGTCGAAAAGCCATAACAATAGGAGGAGTATGGAGTGACTGAGTGGATGATGATGAGGAAGAGGAGGATGATGAAGATGAAGATGTAGGAGATGAGGTTGAAGATGTAGGGGTATTAGTATTTGGAAGAGAGAAATAGGGAGGAGACCTTTTTGAGGATTTCAAAGGGGTTTTAATAACCAACTTTTGAACTTTTGGTGGAAAATCTTCCTTATTATCAAACAAAGGATTCCAATAGACATAAAATGTTTCTTCAAGATTAGTACAGGTTTTTGGAATAGAATAAGGATTTGGAGTAATGAAATCTTGAGGCTTGAATTCAGGTAAATGTAAAACCAATTCTTCATCAGATGAAGGTGATTTAATAGTAATGGATGGGACTTGATATGACTTAAGTGATTGTATTAAAAATGTTGATGGAAGATCTACTCCTCTATAATGGACTTCAGAAACCCTAGGGGGTAGTTCAGTCCATTCAGGATGGGATGGTATAGATGAAAAGGGATCTACAGATGAGATGTCTTTAGGGTGTAAATATAAAGAAGAAGAAGGGGTTCTATGTCATCTCCTTGAAGAGGCTCCCCTAACAAGTCTTTCTGGATCTGGTAGATGGTTAACAATCTCAGAACCAGAATGTGATCTAGTGTGCTTAAAAGGATCCATCTTGGACCACTGGAATCTCTAGGTGAAAGATTTTGACCTATATCCTTATCCTTTATTCACCTTAAAGGAAAGGGAAAATCATTTCCCTAGGGAAATTTTAGCTTTCAATTCTTTGCTCCCTGGCAATGACACCAATATGATGTTATCCTTTGAGATAACCTAAGGTCAATTGGTTATGAAGAAACATCTATAATGTTTTGTTGATTTTAAATGATTGGATGACCAGTTAACTATATATAAATAGGTTCTTTAAACTTATATATATTCTTAATAAAATAAAAGGTTGTTCTTTACATGCACATGGTTATTTTTATTTTAGTGGAATGGATAAGTAGAATATGGAGAATTATAATTGATTTAATATTTGAACTGAGTATTTAACCATTTATAACAAAATATAAACAGACTATCACATAGATCTAATGCAATTTATTCTCAAATAGGAATTTACAATAACAGATAGTTCTGTAAATTTATCTCTTATTTTAAATTACAACTTCACAGAGGATCCAAAATGAAACTGAAATTAAATTAATTTTTAAATCAGATAACTGCAAAAGACATGATTTATATGAAGAAGACATAATGAATAAACAAAATGAAATACAACTCACTGAGAGGCAAACCATATGAGGAAAATCCAGAATATTTTATTATCTCAAAAATTCTCCAACTTAGTACAAATCTGCTTGATAACTTGTTCAAGGATTCAACCCTGAATACTTTGACAAAATGAAGTATTTAAGAAAAATTAAAAAATATTACAATTAATGCCTGAGTGACATGGAATTCTATTATTAACTTAGAACTAACAGAAAAGAAGTAATTCGATCAAAAGGAATGAATCTGAACATCTAGCCCTGCTTTGAAGGAGAACAATTGTTGAGTAGCCAATATTTGGGTGTTGCGCTGGTGAAGTTGACCTATCTTTCAGTCCTGAAATTCACACAACTTATCCCACCGTTCTTCATCTAGAATAATAATCGTTTTTACCTTGCGGTAGATCTCGTATACCTCCATATACCGAGCAAAAGTGGGTTTTACTATAAAAATGTGTTTTATCTCATGTTGGATAAAACTTATGGTGGTGATAGCTTCGTAAAAATCTCTACATGTCATAAAACCTTTGATCGTCAAAGACTTATTTGTATCCTTGGAAATGTCCTGAATCTTCTTCATGTAGTCTTATCTGTTCATTAATTTATCATTAATTAAAAATAAGGAAGGCATACCATTTTTGCTCAATCGAACAATTCTAGTGGAAAACCTGTTAATTGCTACCTCCAGAGTGTGACACTCCTCTGTCAGCTGTACAACTAAGTTCTTCTTTGTTATAACTTTCTTTACCTCCAGAATAGTTTCTGTTGGGTCATCCACTCCTAGATCATCTAGCTCATATCTGTTTTTTGAATTAAGGAACTTTATGTGTTAGGTCCCTACAATACTAGTGATTACCCCATTACTACTGTAGTTGTATACCTTATTAATATTGTTGTGCCCCTATTGTCCCCACATTGTTATTATTGTGCCCCATAGAATCACTCTATTGTTATTTTTGTGGCTTTATATTATTATTGTTAGGTCGGCTGGGTTATATTGTGACTCCTTAGACTCCTATATATAGAAACGACGTTTTGTCATTTGAATCATCCAAGAATTGTTCATTTATGTAATGTAAAGGAGGTTTCCCCCTCGAAGAGGCTGAATTCTAAGGCATTGATCTATCTTTTCTATGTTTTTGTGAGCTGGTTTCATAATATTTGATATCAGATCTTTGGATTCAAGGGTTTCGTTGCTCCAAATAGGTCATCGTGGAATTTTCGCTATAACTTTTTTCTGTGACGATTAAGAAGCTAAAAAAAAACCCATTTGAGACGAAATCACACTGAACCTCAGGTCCAAATTTCGGAGCTTTTCACACTACATTTGCAGAGATATGATCTAAGGAAATTGGTCTTTTTGCAGACTCCTTAATTACATTCCAAACAGGTGACCTAGGAAAAATTGTCATAACTTTCTCTCTGAGCATTGGATTGAAATTTCGTAAGAAGGTATAGAAAGAGGACAGAGTGTAGTTTCTTGTATATATTTTTCAAAGCCAAAGGTCGAAACAGTGGCTCATGCCACGTCGTACAAGTTCGCTCTACTGAACTAGTCTATAGTCAGGTCACTGTGGGAGATTTGGCATAACTCTTCCCTGGAGAATCCAATTTGGATAAAACTAGTGGCATTAGAAAGAGAACATATAGGGCTACTGCAAATCACAATTTCAAAACTGGATGATATGAAATTACAGAGATACATCAGATTCAATATCAAGCTCCTACAAAGTGAAAAAAGGTGTGTAGTTTTTTTAAATTTTTGCATAAGCATGGTTTGAAAAAATTGTTTGAAGGAATTCAAAGGGCATAGTAAAGCATTATTATCGATAATTGATGCCCCGAGGAAAGAAAATACAAAAACCTAGTAAGCAACCTGAAAGCTCTAGCATGACTCATGAAGAAGAGGAAGAAATGCAACATGATATATCAAAATTACGAGACCAAGTGCAACAAGTGTCACTTGCACAAAAAGTAACAGAATCTAAGATGGATGGTTTAAAGAAAGATGTAGAAGCTAAGATGGATGGTTTAAAGAAATGCCTAGAAGCTAAGATGGATTGTTTAAAGAAAGGTGTAGAAGCTAAGATGAATGATGTGGAAGCTAAGATGGACGATTTGAAGATAGATTTGAAGACAGATTTGAAGACAGACATGGAAGATTTGAAGACAAATTTGACAAAGTTTCTACAAGAAATGCTTACTAATGGAGAAAGGGTACTAAAGGAAACTCGTGATGAGAACAAAGGAAATGTTAATCATGATTTCATAGACTCTAATGTTGGACCAAAGACCCACCATATTCCAAAAATCGATATGAGGAAGTTTGATGGCAAGGATCCCGCAACATGGATATTACAAATGGAGCAATTTTTCGATCTCAATAATGTGCAAAACACACAAAATGTATGTATTACAAATTTATATTTGGAACCAAATCATTTTGTATGGTATTAATGGCTTTGCTCTCGTAAACAAATTATCACTTGGGCAATTTTTACGGAAGAATTGATAGCACATTATGAGGACACAAAAAGCAACACTTTTTTTAGCCAATTGATAAGTCTCAAACAAAAGGGTTCAATAATGGAGCACATTGAGGAGTTCCAAAAATTGAACATAAGGGTAAAAAGTATTCCAGGGGAGCATAGGATTGATGTGTTCATAGGGACTTTAAAGGATAATATCCAACATGATCTTCGCCTTTGGGAACCTAATTCATTAGAGAGGGCATTCAGGTTAGCAAGAAAAATGGAAAGCAAAATTATGGCAACCAGGAAGCATACCACTCACAACTATAAAGATGGAAGTGTTGTTGCCCTTAATCTTCCACAACCTATAAGGTTGACACCACAACAATTGGAAGAAAAAAGAGAAAAAGGGCTTTGTTACAGTTGTGATAGCAAATACACTAAAGGTCATAAGTGTGCTGAGAAGAAATTATTCTACATAGATTGTGAAGAGGAAGAAGAAAAGGAGCAAGAAAGGTCAAAAGAAGAGGATATACTCTAGGAACAAAGCCTAGATAAAGAAGAAAGATCACTACCTACATGCTAACTCTCACCATCATCCGGCTCAGAAACTTGGGGTACTAAACACCTTAGCAACAAGAGCAATTCGTATCTCAGATCATGATAATTTTGAACAAGAAAAGAACCACCTCTTGGAAGTCTTCAAGAAGAATGGATACAAGAGACACCAAGGGATCAAGGCTTTCAAGAAGGTTGAAAATCCCATGAACAAGCATCATAGGGATGATTATGCTGGTACAGTTCACCTCCCTTACATTCTAGGCACCACTGATAAAATTGCTCACATCTTAAGAAAGAATAAAATAAAAACCACGTTCAAACCTTTGAAAACAATTAGTAGATGCCTTAAATCGGTGAAAGATCCTATTGACCCTAAGCACCACAAAGGGGTCTACTTGGTCCCTTGTTCATGCGGAAAGTCATACATTGGTGAAACCGGCCGATCTATATTAACAAGGATTCAAGAACATGCGGCGAACATTAACCATAACCGCTCCAAAACCTCAGCCTTAGCTGAGCACTCAAGCAAAACCAATCACCACATTTGCATCGAAGACTCCTGTGTCATGGCCAAAATTGAGCATTACCACCATAGGAAATTCAGAGAAGCAATTGAAATAAGAAAACACCCTGATAACCTAAATCGCGATGACGGTTGGAAGATAAGCGATAACTGGATTCCCACAATAATAGAGGATTCCGCCACTTCCTAGTCCCCCGTTTCCTTTTTTCCCCTTTCATCCCTTTGTCTGATCAATTTCCCTCACCTTCATAATGCAATATACCCTTCACCATATCCAATTAATTTAATTCCATAATAAAATTCTATATATATTAAATATATATATATATCATAACATATTAAATTAATATATATATATAATAATATATTAAATCAATCAATATACATATAGATAGGTATAAAAAGAAATATACTAAGCATTCATATTCAAAACAATGTAGTTTTAATTCACAATGCACTTGTAATTATATCAAAACATAATACATATTAAATCAATATATATATATATATATATATATATATATATATATATATATATATATATCACAATATATTAAAACAAAACATAATATATATTAAATCAATATATATTAAATCAAAAAATAATATATATTAAATCAAAATATATATATATATCATAATATAATAAATCAATATATACATATCTTAATACATTAAATCAATCAATATACATATATAGGTATAAAAAGAAATAAACTAATCGTTCATACATATCACAATGTACTTGTAATTAGATTAAAACATAACAAATTATGTCAAAGCATAATAAATATACATAAACATTTATATACAAATGAACTAATAAGTCTATTCATAACTAAAAACATGATTAGGTCAAACAGATTTAAACACAAACAAATAAATAAAAGGATAAATGAAAATAGTAATAAACTCTTTATTACAAAAAAAATAATAATAATAATAATTTCCATCCTAAATCTAATTAATAAACCACTCCTCATATCTGGAACTTGTCGGTCCTGCACTCTCCCTTATCTTCACCTATTTATTCACCATCACCCATCTCTGACTTCTTCAATAATTCTCATCCTGATGATGAACCACAGAGGCTGGTTCGAAACGTCGATGCACTAAAACAACAGATGCGATGAATCCGGAAGATACAACCATTCTAGGGTTTTGCTGCTCCAAACAGGTCATCGTGGCATTTTCGCTATAACTTTTTTTCTGTGACGTTTCAGAAGTCGCAAAAAAAACCCATTTGAGAAGAAATCGTGCTGAACCTTGGGTCCAAATTTCAGAGCTTTTTGCACGATATTTTCGGAGATATGATCTGAGGAAGTTGGTCTTTTGCAGACTCCTGAATTACACTCAAAACAGGTGACCTGAGGAAAATCGTCATAACTTTCTTTCTGAGCATCGGATTGAAATTTTGTAAGAAGGTACAGAAAGAGGACAGACTTTAGTTTTCCTTTATATATTTTTTAGAGTCAAAGGTTGAAACAGTGACACGTGGCACTTCATACAAGTTCGCTCTACTGAAATAGTCTATAATAAGGTCACTGCGGGAGATTGTGCATAACTCTTTCTTGGAGAATCCAATTTGGATCAGACTAGTGGCATTGGAAAGAGGACATAGAAGGCTACTACAGGTCACAATTTCAGAACTGGATGATTCGAAATTACAGAGATACATCAGATTCAATATCAGGCTTCTACAAAGAAAAAAGGTGTGTAGTTTTTTTTTTAATTTTTGCATAAGCTTGGTTTGAAGGAATTCAAAGGGCATAGTAAAGCATTATTATCGGTAACTGATGCCCCGAGGAAAGAAAATGCAAACACCTAGTAAGGAACCTGAAAGCTCTAGCATGACTCATGAAGAAGAGGAAGAAATGCTACATGATATATCAAAATTACAAGAACAAGTGCAACAAATGTCACGCTCACAAAAGCTAACAGATGCTAAGATAAATGGCGTGGAATCTAAGATAAATGGCGTGGAATCTAAGATAAATGGCATGGAAGCTAAGATGGATGATCTGAAGACAGATTTGAGGACAGATTTGAAGACAGACATGGCAGATTTGAAGACAGATTTAACAAATTTTCTACAAGAAATACTTACTAATGGTGAAAAGGTTGTAAAGGAAACTCATGATGTGAACAAAAGAAATGTTAATCATGATTCCATAGACTCTAATGTTGGATCGAAGACCCACCATATTCCAAAAATCGATATGAGGAAGTTTGATGGCAAGGATCCCGCCACATGGATATTACAGATGGAGCAATTCTTCGATCTCAATAATGTGCAAAACACACAAAAGGTACGTATGGCAACTTTATATTTGGAACCAAATCAGTTTGTATGGTATCAATGGCTTTGTTCTCGTAAACAATTTATCACTTGGGCAATTTTTACGGAAGAATTGATAGCACATTATGAGGATACAAAAAGCAACACTTTTTTTAGCCAATTGATAAGTCTCAAACAAAAGGGTTCAATAATGGAGCACATTGAGGAGTTCCAAAAATTGAACATAAGGGTAAAAGATATTCCAGAGGAGCATAGGATTGATGTGTTCATAGGGTCTTTAAAGGATAATATCCAACATGATGTTCGCCTTTGGGAACCTGATTCATTAGAGAAGGCATTCAGGTTAGCAAGAAAAATGGAAAGCAAAATTATGGCAACTAGGAAGCATACCATTCACAACTATAAAGACGGAAGTGTTGTTGCCCATAGTCTTCCACAACCTACAAGGTTGACACCACAACAATTGGAAGAAAAAAGAGCAAAAGGGCTTTGTTACAATTGTGATAGCAAATACACAAAAGGTCATAAGTGTGCTGAGAAGAAATTATTCTACATAGATTGTGAAGAGGAAGAAGAAAAGGAGCAAGAAAGGTCAAAAGAAGAGGATATATTCCAGGAACAAAGCCTAGATGAAGAACAAATAAATCCGACCATATCTTGTAATGCATTGGCGGGAATTACCACTCCTCAAACCATCAAGATAGAAGGACAAATCAAGAAGAAAAAGGTAATAGTGTTGATTGATTCAGGAAGCACCCACAATTTTATTCATTGTAGGGTAGCAAAAGAATTGAATTGCTTCCTATATCCAGCACCAGAGTGTCAAGTGATGATTGCAAATGGAGGAACAATAAATTGTTCTGGAAAGTGCCATAATATCAAGCTATCCATGGGAGAATATGTATTGACTAGCCCAATGCTTTCCATTCCAATGGGAGGTGCTGATGTTGTACTAGGAGTCCAATGGCTACAATCCTTGGGTACAATAGCTTTTAATTTTCAAGAACTTTTCATGAAATTTTCTGTGGAAGGAAAGGAAGTTGAATTAAGGGGTATTGCAGGGAAACCAGGAAAGATAATCAGCTCTAATGGCATGACAAAGCTTCTAAAAAAGGAGCAAAGAGGTGTAATTGCACAATTATGTTCGCTAGATGTTTCCACATTGGAATCATCTATTTCTCCAGATCTCCAAAAAGTCCTGGACAATCATTCCAAGGTATTTGAGACTCCCAAAGGTCTCCCACCTATGCGTGATCATGATCATGCTATTCATCTGATTCCAGGAAGTGTTCCTCCAAACATCAGGCCGTACAGATATCCCTATGTCCAAAAAAGTGAAATTGAACGTATGGTTGCAGAAATGCTAGAGGCTGGTATAATTCAACCGAGTCAAAGTTCTTTCTCAGCTCCAGTAGTATTGGTGCACAAGAAGGATGGATCATGGCGCATGTGTCCAGATTATAGGGAGCTCAACAAGCTCACTATTAAAGATAAGTTCCCCATTCCTGTCATTGATGAATTACTGGATGAATTGCATGGATCAATTTACTTCACCAAGTTGGATCTTCGTTCGGGATATCATCAAATCAGAATGAAGATTGAAGACATTCCGAAAACGACATTTAGAACTCATGAGGGTCATTATGAATTTTTGGTCATGCCTTTTGGCCTTACCAATGCACCTTCAACATTTCAAGGTTTGATGAATTCAATTTTCAAACCATTCCTTAGAAAATTTGTGTTAGTATTTTTTGATGATATACTAATCTACAGCAAGTCTTGGAAGGATCATGTTGAACATGTTGACAAGGTGCTACAACTATTGGAGGAGAAACAATTATATGCAAAAAGATCCAAATGTTTCTTTGGAGTCCAGGAGGTGGAATATTTGGGTCATATTGTATCTCATGAAGGAGTTAAGGTAGACCCTAGCAAAATTAAAGCCATTAAGGAATGGAAAATCCCCACATCCATAAAGCATCTGCGAGGATTTCTTGGGTTGACAGGGTATTATCGCAAGTTTGTTAAGAATTATGGGAGAATAGCAGCACCTCTAACAACATTATTGAAGAAAGATTCATTTTCATGGACTCCGGAAGCAACAAAGGCCTTTGAACATCTTAAAGAGGCAATGTGCCAAGCACCGGTCTTAGCTACACCGGACTTCACAAAAACCTTTATTGTGGAATGTGATGCTTCAGGAAATGGAATTGGTGTTGTTCTAATGCAAGATGAAAGACCCATTGCTTTTGAAAGTCGTCCAATCAAGGGAAAGTTTTTAAGCAAAGCTATTTATGAGAAGGAAATGTTGGCAATACTCCATGCACTTAAGAAATGGCGACCCTACCTAATGGGAAGACACTTCAAGGTAAAAACGGATCATGATAGCCTTAAATACTTTTTAGAACAAAGATTATCCTCTGAAGAGCAACAAAAGTGGGTCACAAAGATGTTGGGTTATGACTTTGAAATCATCTACAAAAAAGGGAAGCAAAATGTGGTGGCAGATGCACTCTCAAGAAAGGATGAGGATGTGGAAGCATTGTTGTGTGCCATTTCTATTATCCAACCAGATTGGATAAACGAAGCAAGGGAGGAATGGAAGAATGACGAAGAAGTGTGGGCACTTATTCGAAAGCTACAACAAGATTCCAGTACTTCTGATACATTTAGCTGGAAAAATGATTCGTTATGGTACAAAGATCGCTTATACCTCTGTAAGAATTCCCAGCTAAAACAAAAGATTCTTATGGAATTGCACACTTCTCCCTTAGGAGGGCACTCAGGATTTTTAAAAACTTACCACAGGGTTAAGAAGGAATTTTTTTGGGATGGCCTTAAATCAGATATTCAAAAGTTTGTGGCGGAATGTTTGGTTTGCCAACAAAATAAAGTTGAAACAATTAAGACACCGGGTCTATTACAACCTTTATCCATTCCAAGCCAACGTTGGGAGGAGGTTTCAATGGATTTTATCACAGGTTTACCCAAGTCTGAGGGAAAGAGTGTCATCATGGTGGTAGTTGACAGACTTACCAAGTATGCACACTTTTGTGCATTATCACATCCATTTAAAGCCAGTACAGTTTCTACTGCATTTATGGAAACAGTTCAAAAGCTACATGGAAACCCAAAGATTATTGTAAGTGACAGAGATCCCATTTTCACTGGAAATTTTTGGACAAAATTATTTTCTTGTCTTGGTACTCAGTTAGCTCATAGCTCATCTTATCATCCTCAATCTGATGGGCAAACTGAGATAGTAAACAAATGTTTGGAAGGATATCTTCGTTGCTTTGTATCTGATAAACAGACACAATGGGTCAAATGGTTGCCTCTGGCTGAATGGTGGTATAACACTTCCTTCCATACAGCAACAAAAATGACCCCATTTATGGCACTTTATGGGTATCAACCACCATCCATCACATCATATTTAAGAGAAAATTCTAAGGTTCAGGCAGTGGAACATCACATCGAACATCAACAACAAGTCCTCCAACTCTTAAAGGATAACCTCGTGTTGGCACAAAATAGAATGAAACAACAGGCAGATCAACATCGCAGTGAAAGAAGTTTTGATGTAGGTGATTGGGTATTCCTACGGCTACAACCATATAAGCAAATGTCCCTAAAGCAAGCTAAGAAGGATAATAAATTATCACCAAAGTATTATGGTCCGTACAAGGTGTTGCAAAAGATTGGTACTATGGCATACAAATTGGAGCTTCCTGCAGCTTCTCGATTGCACCCAGTTTTCCATGTTTCATGTTTAAAGAAGGTTATAGGCGACAAGCTCCCAGTTCAAACAATATTGCCAGAACTTGACGAGGAAGGAAAAATTATATTGGAACCGGAAGCAGTCACAGAAACAAGAACTCGACAGCTACGAAATCGATCAATTTCAGAGTATCTTATCAAGTGGAAGAACTTATCCGCTGAAGATTCCACATGGGAGGATGAGAATTTTATGCAGAAGTATCCAGAACTACTCAAGCGTTGAGGACAACACTTTTTTGAAGGAGAGGGGCATGTTGGGTCCCTATAATACTAGTGATTACCCCATTACTATTGTAGTTATACCCCTTATTTATATTGTTGTGCCCCTATTACCCCTATATTGTTATTTCTGTGCCCCATAGAATCCCTCTATTGTTATTTTTGTGGCTTTATATTATTATTGTTAGGTCGGCTGGATTATATTGTGACTCCTTAGACTCCTATATATAGAAAGGAGGTTTTGTCATTTGTATCATCCAAGAATTGTTCATTTATGTAATGTAAAGGAGGTTGCCCCCTCGAAGAGGCTGAATTCTAAGGCGTTGATCTTTCTTTTCTATCTTTTCTTGAGCTGGTTTCATAACACCATGGGAGAATATGTATTGACTAGCCCAATGCTTTCCATTCCAATGGGAGGTGCTGATGTTGTACTAGGAGTCCAATGGCTACAATCCTTGGGTATAATAGCTTTTAATTTTTAAGAACTTTCCATGAAATTTTCTACAGAAGGAAAGGAAGTTGAATTAATGGGTATTGCAGGAAAACTAGGAAAGATAATCAACTCTAATGGTATGACAAAGCTTCTAGAAAAGGAACAAAGAGGTGTAATTGCACAATTATGTTCGCTATATATTTCCACATCAAAATCATCTATTTCTCCAGATCTCCAAAAAGTCTTGGACAATCATTCCAATGTATTTGAGACTCCCAAAGGTCTCCCACCTATTCATGATCATGATCATGCTATTCATCTAATTCCAGGAAGTGTTCCTCCAAACATCAGGCTGTACAAATATCCCTATGCCCAAAAGAGTGAAATTGAATGTATGGTTGCAGAAATGCTAGAGGCTGGTATAATTCAACCTAGTCAAAGTTATTTCTCTGCTCCAATAGTATTGGTGCACAAGAAGGATGGATCATGGTGCATGTGTCCGGATTATAGGGAGCTCAACAAGCTCACTATTACAGATAAGTTTCCCATTCTAGTAATTGATGAATTACTGGATGAATTGCATGGACCGATTTACTTCACCAAGTTGGATCTTCGTTTAGGATATCATCAAACCAGAATGAAGACTGAAGACATTTCGAAAACAGCATTTAGAACTCATAAGGGTCATTATGAATTTTTGGTCATGCCTTTTGGCCTTACCAATGCGCCTTCTACATTTCAAGGTTTGATGAATTCCATTTTCAAACCCTTCCTTAGAAAATTTGTGTTAGTATTTTTTGATGATATACTAATCAATAGTAAGTCTTGGAAGGATCACATTGAACATTGTTATAGACATGTTTGGGCACTACAACCCCAATCACATATATCCATAAACCAAGGGCTTCTAAGTCCCTAAAGGTGTTGTTTTATACCCTAAAGGAGCAAGGTCAGCTGATTACATCATCTCCCAGATGTTCTCCACGAAAAGCTACTCAGAACTGGTCAAAGTAGGACCATATAGACTACCCAGTGCTAAAGGTGCGATGCATCTCACCTGCCACATGAAAAACGTGTGATGCATACTGGAAAGCCCTTCTATAGGGTGCGATGAGCAAGAGCAGACAAATGGCACAAGAAGTTTGCTAGGTGGAAACACAGAGAATCTTCTAGAAGCTGCTCATTTGACACTTGCCTCTCTGAGTTCACCCAGGGATGAGTAAGAGATCTAAAATAACCATGTGGAACCAAGAACTATCAGAGAGATGACACTAATAAAAATCCCAGAAGCTAACTCACCCCCCTGCAAATATCTATAAATGGATCCCTCATCCAAGAGATCCAAAGGTTGGAATTTGGTAATTTGCACAGAGGTGCTATTGGTTTCTCTTTGAAGACATTGTTGGGTGATCTTGCTTTGTGTGAGGTGAAGAGGGCTTTCAAGCTGGGAGGATGGTGTTGGGTCAAACCAAGTGGTTGTAATCCTCTCTTCTATGACTTTTACTAATAAAGTTATTTGAGTTTTCCTCCATATTCTTATGTATCTCTGAATATTGTGTTTGTTATATGCATTTGTATGGTCAATATATATCTAATCCTATATTGTTTACAATGAAACATCTCTATGCTTTGATGGTATTATGTTGTTGTGAATCTACAGGTGCTCTTTGAAGCTGGACAAGTAAGGAAGCAATGGCGAGATTATGTCAAAGGGGAAAGGAAACAAGCAAAGAGCCAAGCGAAAGACTGAGGTTGGTACTCTCTGCTTCTTTCTCATATCTCTATCGTAAAGGAAAAATAAGTGACTTTAATCTGTTTGTTTCTAAGATAGCTACCCGTCTTAATGGGACTAGCAGCTCTGAATAGACACTAGATTTCCCGATAACAAAATGGCGACTCCACAGGGGAGCGATTAGTTTGATTGCTTGTTTCTATTTGTTTGATTCATAAACCATAGACGGAGCCTAAAGTCAAGCCATCTAGCCTTCGAACTGCATTTTCTATGCAAGTGCAAAGTAGATCAACGCTGCTTCAATCAATCTCCGGGTTTGTTTATGAGCTGAAAAATTGACTTGAAAACATCCTAAGTGCCTTAGAGGTAGCTTGAGTAACCTCATTAGATCAACCCTATACTTTGTAGTTACTGACTATCATTTGCTCGGCCTAAATCCCTGAACTAAACTACAAACTGTGACCAAAAACCAAGCTAAATTCTTGCTCCTTGACCATCGCACCCTCCCATTTAGGAAATCTGGATGCATCGCACCTCCCGTGTGCAGTAGGTGGGATGCATCCTTGTTTCCCTCTGTTGCAGGTGTGACGATCAGAGAAGACTAGATCTGCCAACATATTTTGGTTTTTTCTTCATTGTCTTCAGTTTTATTCAGGAGTTTTGCTGTCTGTGATCAGTAGACCACTGTTGAAACCCCCTTCTTTGCATCATCCAACCTCTATTGTACAAATAATTGTGAATGTTTTTATGTGTTGTGCGCCATTTACAGTTCTCTTTTACAAAATAGTAGCTTAATCGAACTGTCTTCTTTTGATTTGGAAGTGTTGTTTTCAGTCAAAGAAAATAATCCCATTGTTCTTGATAGTTGATTACACTATTACTCTTGTATTTGATATGAATTTATAAGTATTTCAAGTGTCTAAAGAAGTTTTCAATTCAAAATCGCAAAGTGTCATCTTGCCTTCCTGTCGTTTTTTTAAACAAAATTGTTAGTACTGTCGCTTTGAAAGAAGAAATAATTGAGACTTGTACTTAGCATTCTTTTTGTCATTCACACATTAAGAAAGAGGAAAAAAAATACATGCACGTGCATTTGCATTTAGACTGCTTGTTGATTTTGATTTAGGACAGTGCATCTAGTGTGTGCTCTCTTCTCTATGTTGAAAAGATTTCATTTATCTTTCCTTAGTAGCTAGGATTTTCATTACAAAAAGAAGATTAAACGACTGTTTATCATCTTAGATTGCACTTTAGGAATTGTATATCTACATCACGTGATGAACCTTAAATGCAAACTTATTAAGAAAGATCAACTGTAAAATAAATTCAATGAACATAAAAACTCTTCGGAACCTAACGCACAACATCTAGAAGTCTAGGCTAGAGACATATTCCAGCGTCGTAAAGCCTAGTAACTGTTGCTTTCATTGTAGGTTGGGTGATTCCTCCTCTTTGAGATGATAAGTGCCAATACAGACTTATGCTCCCACGTACCGTCAAGTATATATTGGGAGACCACAATAGGCTATATCCTTTATCCTTAGGAAGCCATGTATGCCACCCTATCAATCGCAATGCACTAAACACAGCATTTGGGAAGATTGAATGTCGTACCGTAAAAAGTATTCTGCAGTTTTGTGATTGGTTTGGTAATCCCTCTGTCTAGATTTCCAGAGTAGTCTCTTTCGTTCCTTTTCAAACTCCTTAAAGGAAAAGGTCCATCTGAGCACTTGTCACTTCAGGCTCATTAAAAATCGAAGGCGACTAGAGTCATCTTTAGCTTTTTCTTGACTCTTAAAAAGTGAAAAAGCAAGTTGTGTCAAAGTGTCTAAAATTTATTTTAAATGGAATAACATCATTGTTCCCTTGATGGTCTTACGTTGAGAAAATGGAGTCCACCAACCAAGGATTTCCCCTTGGGGGAAGTCCTAGTCCTTTCTCCTCTTTTGCAGATGTTGGTGCACCTCATATGGCCACATTGTCCCTTCCGGGACTGACAATTGGCCTGCCGATATGGATTTTCTCGACTACTGTCATTCAAAGCACCGTAATTCCTGAAAAATCGAATCAACAACTAGATGATAGTTTCCCCCCAACCTTCTACATCATTTTTCTCTCCCTCTCCTTCTTCCTCTTCACTTGGTAAAGATAATAAAACTACAAACCAAGTAACTCAGAAGAAGAAGAAGGGGAAGGAGAAGAAGAAGAAGGAACCAATGACAAAGAGGGGCAACCGTGCATCGTCTAGTGAAAATCCACACACTGCACCGTCCAAACCTAAATCTCCATGTGTCATATACAAAGGAGACCACTATCACCGAGATTGTCCTTGCATCCCATGGATCCTAAGGGACTGGTCTCCCCACTTGCACAATCCATTGTTGTCAACCTCTGACAATCATGTTGAAAGTACACCGTCAACTAGTGAAAGTCAAGTCACTGAAAAAAAAGGAAAATCTAAATTTCCCTGCAGACTATATGAAGGCGATCGTGCCCTCCACCGTTGTCCCTTCCTGGACAAAGCTAAAAGAATCTTGGATAAACATCCTGTATCACTGCAACGACTCCTTGCTAGGTACAAGAAACTCTTGCCGAATCCATTGCTAGTTGAAAATCCGACTGACCCATCTTTGGAGTCGGTCGAAGCATCTATCATTGAAGATAAACCCTCTAAGTCCACCTCGGACCAAAGTCAACAAGTCGAGATGGCAGTCGACCTCATCTTGAATTTAGAAGATTTACCTCCAAATGATATAGTCACTGAAGAGAATGAGAATGACACCATTCAAATTCTCTTCGTAAACACAGACTCTGATGAACATGGAGGAAATCTTCCCATTCCTTTACCGCAGGAAGGAAATTTGTCAGAGTCATATCTGGCCATTTATTCGGTTCCACCTCCAAGCAACCTAGTCGTTTCCTTCGATTGGAATCTACTAGGCAGACCCCGTTTACCATCTAATGTACCATTTTGAATCATAGTGCAAACTTACAAAATGGTCATGGTTGGTACCTGTTATAGACATTTTTGTGCCTTACAGCTCTAAGCATGAAATGTCCATAAACCAAGGGCTCCTAAGTCCCTAAAAGTGTTGTCCTAACTCCTAAAGAAACAAGGTCAACAAATTATAGCTTCTCCCAGAAGTTCTCCACCAGAAACTGCTCAGAACTAGTCAAATCAGGATCATTTCAGCTGCTCCACTAGCTAGCTGCGTTGCATAGCACCCAAATACACTAGCTAGGTGCATTGCAACGCACCTAAATGCACTACCAGGGTGCGTTGAGCGGGAAATGACAAGTGGCAGAGTCATTCCACGAGGTGGAGAGACAATGGAAGCTTCCAGAATCTTCTCCAATGACACTTGCCTCACTGAATTCGACCAGGGATGAGTAAGAGGCTCTCAGTCTCCAAGTGGAAGCAAGAACTGACAGAGAGAAGCCACTAATCAATTCATGAGCTGACTCATCCTCTTTGCATACATCTATATATGGATCCCTCATCCAAGAGATCCAGAGGCTGGAATATTGTACATTGCAGAGAATTGTTGTTGGTTTTGAGATAGATATCAGAGTATTGGGTGATTTATGCTTTGTTGGAGGTGAAGAGGGGCTTCTTTGCTAGGAGGTTGATGCTGGATCGGGAACCATCGGTTGTAACTCCTCCTGGATCTTCTTGTTATATCAATAAAACTATTTGAGTTTCTCCTACATGCTTGTGTATCATTGATGTTTTTTACGTTAGTATGTTTAGCTTAAATCTGATCCTAAGCTATTTATGAATATAAATCCATGTCTTTGTGTAGTTTTCTTCTTCTGTGATCTTACAGGAACTTGGTGAAGCTAGGCAAGTAAGGAAGCAGGTAGCTGGAAGCTGTCAAAGAAGAGAGAGATTGGATCAAAGAACTAGCGCAAGACACAGGTTGGTTCATCCTATTCCTCTTTGTTTATAGTTCATAAAGAAGAATACAAAAGTAGTTTTCTCTGTTTGTTTCTAAGGTCACTGTCACACCTTAGTGGGATAGGGTCGTTCTGAATAGACACTTTTCCCATTAACAAAATGGCGACTCCACTGGGGACGATCGTCTAGTTAGTTTGTTTGTGTTTCTCTTATTGTTTGTTTCATAAACTTAGAAGTAGCGAATCGAACTGCATTTGCCATTAACAAATGCAAAGTAGACATCTGCTGCTTCAATCCATTCATTGGATCTGTTTATGATTTGAACAGCTGATTCACAAATGATCTGATTGCCCTTTGTGATAGCTCTTAAACCTTCTTTAAATCTACCCTCTGATTGTGCATTACTGATTGCTTTTACTCGGCCAAAAACCATAGATTAAACTGCAAACCGTGACCCAGAACCCGGATAGAATTCTCGTTTCTGCCCCAGCGCATCTACTGTGAAGAGTTCCTACATTTCAGCGCAGTTCCCGAGAGGGCAACCTACGTTGCAATCCAGTTTCTCTGTGTAACAGGTGCGCTGATCAGCCTAGCCCTGTGCAGCTGAGGTTCTTTGCTTCATTTTTTAAGTTTTGTCTCTGATTTTTGCAGCCTGTGATCAATGTATGTGTCTGTTTAAAAACCCCTTTTCTTTGTTGTAATTTCGCCTCAGTTGTATAAAAGAAACTGTAGATGTTTTTTGTGTGTTTGTTACGTCATTTACAGTTTTCCATTGCAAAAGTAGAATAGTCATATTGTCGTCCTTTGATTTAGATCCGTCGCAAGTGTCGATTTTGATCATAGGAGAAAGTTTATTTGCTATTGATAGTCGATTATGCTTTTACTTTTTCCTTTGGCTTGAATTTGTCACTTTCTAGGGTCGAAACGAGTATTTATTTCAAAATCATAAAGTGTCGTAATCATCTCTACCTTTTGATTTCGAAAAGAAGCTTGTTTGTTTTTTCCACTTGAAAGCGAATTCATATTTGTACAACAACTTTCTTTTTAGGCATCAATATTAAGAAAGTGAAAAACAAAACACATGCATGTGCATTTGCATATTGGAAGTATGTTTGGCTTGATTTAGGAAAAGTGCATTTACAGTGTGCTCTTTGCTCTTTGCGAAAAGATTGTGTCTTTCTTTTCCCTTAGTAGCTAGGATTTTCATTGCTGAAAAGAGATAAAAGCTTGTTTATCATCTTTAGATTGCATTTTAGGAATTACATATACATCTCGTGGTGATCCCAAAAGGCAAACTTCATAAGAAAGATCAACCTAAAATAAATTCAATGAACTTAACAACGCTTTGTAACTTAACGCACAACATTTAGAGGTCTAGGCTAGAGACGTATTCCGCCATCGTAAAGCATGGTAACTGTTGTCCTCACTGATGGTTGGGTGATTCCTCCACTTTGAGACGATAAGTGCCAGTACGGACTTGTGCTCCCACGTACCGTCGAGTATATATTGGGAGACCCCTATAGGCAGAAAACCTTTATCCATAGGAAGCCGTATCGGCCGCCCTACTGATCGCAATGCACCGAACACAGCATTCGGGAAGATTGACTGTCGTACCGTAAAAAGTATTCTGCAGTTTTACGATTGGTTTGGTACTCCCTCTACCTAGACCTCCAGAGCAGTCCCTTTCGTTCCTTTTCAGACTCCTTAATGGAAAAGGTCCATCTGAGCACTTGTCACTTCAGGCTCATTAAAAATCGAAGGAGACTAGAGTCATCTTTTGTTTTTTCTCGACTCTTTAAAACTGAAAAAACAAGTTGTGTCAAAGAGTGTTAAAATTTATTTTAAACGGAATATTCATACCCTTTTCCTACGTTGATCGTTGGGTTGAGAAAATGGAGCCTACCAACTAAGGAATTCCCCTTGGTGGAAATCCTAGTCCCTTCTCCTCTTGGGGAGATGTTGGTGCGCCCCATATGGCCACATTATCGCTTCCAGGACTGACAATTGGCTTGCCAGTATGGCTCTTCTCAACCAATGTCGTTTAGAACACCACTATTCCTAAACAATCGAATCAGCAATTAGACGAGTCCAGAGTTACCCACCAGCCTTCTACTTCCTCTAATTCTTCCTCTCCTCCTTCCTCTTCGCTTGATGGAACTGGTAAAGCTAAAAGCCAAGTTCCTAAGGAGAATAAGGGAAAGAAGAAGAAAGAGAAAAAGAAGAAGGAGCCAAAGGTGGATGGGGGAAAACGAGTGTCGTCTAACGAAAATCCACACACAGCACCGACCAGGCCTAAATCGCCATGTGTCATTTGCAAAGGAGACCACTTTCACAGAGATTGTCCTTGCATCCCCCGGATACTAAGGGACTGGTCTCCTCGTTTGCACAATCCGGTGTCATCAACCTCTGGAGATCATGTTGAAAGCACACCATCAACTAGTGAAAGTGAAGCCTCAGGACAAAAAGGGAAAGCTAGATTTCCTTGTAAACTGTGCGAAGGTGACCATGCCCTCCACCGTTGTCCCTTCTTAAACGAAGCTAAAAGAGTTTTGGATGATCATCCGGTTTCACCGTTACGACTTCCTCCTAGATATAAAAAACTCTTGCCGAGTCTGTCACTAGTTGAGAATCCAGCTGGCCCGCTCAAGTGGTCGGCTGAAGCGCCTATCATTGAAGATAAACCAACTGAATCCATACCAGACGAAAGTCAAAGGGTCGAGGTGGCAGTTGACCCGGTCTTGCCTTCAGAGGTTTTATCTTCGGATGATACATTCACTGAAGAGAACAAGGATGACACCGTCCAAATTCTCTTCATCAACAAAGACTCCGACGAACTTGCGGGCAATCCACCCGTTTCTTTACCACAGGAAGGAAGTTCGTCAGAGCTATACCCAGCCGTCTACTCGGTCCCACCTCCAAGCAACCTAGTTGTCTCCTTCGATTGGAATCAACTAGGCAGACCCCACCTACCAGCAAGTGTGCCATTCCGAATTATCGTTCAAATATATAGAATGGTCATGGCTGGTACCATCATAGATGAGGGGGCTTATGTGAGTATCCTTTCTGTTAGCTACCTATACCAATAGGTTTCATATTTCATGATGGACAAGGGAAATTCCAAATATGCTCTGCTTTGATTATGCAAAGATCACATATTTCCAAGAGAATACAAGGTGTGTAAATAGCTTAATGTGTCCCAATTTTGATGGATGGTCCAACAGTCTAATCTGGATCATTCCATGGTTTAAATTTCCAGTTGTAGAATAGAGAAAGAAGTCTGTCCAAACTGTTTAATCTTGGCAGGCAAGTAGTTCAGGTAGAGAAATTAAGGTTCCCAACTGCTTAATCTGGGACCTTGGAAGCAATAAGGGTAGAAGTAGATAGAAAAACAAAAGAAAAAGCCAAAGAAAAGAAAAGGCAAGCAAGGGTCTGCAAGTCCAAGTGCACCCTCCAAGAAGAAACAAAAAATGCTAGGCAAAGTAGCTGGGTAAGTAGTTGGGGTTGCAGAAAGGTTATCTTTACCATTGCATGTATGTTAACTTTGTTTACTAAAGCAAAGTCAAAACAATTGAGAAAGTGTTCTTCTTCATCAAGTTACAGCAAGCAGGAAGCATGTCTAACCTCCCTTCTTCCCCTTTCCACTTCATTACTAACACTCCTTCATCAGATGAGATTCATGGAAGAAGATTATGGTTTCATGGTGGTTCTTAATCTTTTAGAAGCCACATTTCTTGTCTAAACTCTTTTCATTTTGATCTACTCCCTAAACTAAGTAAGTTTCAAATAAACTTAGTGATTTTCCCCCCTCATTCACATCTCCCCCCATATTAACTCTAACTTTACTATGTAAATCCCCTATATTACCTTTCCCCTACTAGTATTAACACCATGGTGTATAAACCCCAAATTTTGTATAAATATCCCTCCCTTGGCATTATAGCCAATAAGTTCTGTGTCAGGGATCAAATGGCATCTGGTCATCTTGATTAACCTAAGCCTAAACCTCCTCCCCCTTTCCAAATCCACTTTTTAACTCATTACCCCCCATTTGCACATAAACTTTGTAAAAACCTTGTTCTACCCTATACCCGCTTCATTTGCGAAAATAACCCAAAATACCCACTTTGTTCGCTTATCCAAAGTTTCGGCGCGTATATTTGATTTCTCAAAATACATTGAAAAACCTTACAAAGCACCATACCCCGATGGTCTTCCGCCTTAGCGCGCATCCCGAAAATAAATATTAAATAATACCGCGCTCGCGTCCGTATCCACCTATCACCTCACCCTCCCGACTACCGTCAGATCGGACCCACGGGATCCGACGGCCCTCATTGATATCGGATTGGGCCCGGCGTCCGCCCTTTAGCACCCGAGAAGGTGACGAAGGGGTACGTCAGGCCTCTGCCACGCGTCCCCTTCTCGTTTTCTCGGGTCAGACTCTGACACAAGCCAGGCCGTATCATAACCGCCCCGAGAAACTGTAACAGCTAGCGCTTAACCGTAACCGCTAGGGTACCTACCGCCCGGTTTGCTGGCCCCACGTCATGCCCACGACATCTCCGTCCTGCCATCGCATCAGCACTTTTGTCCGCTTCTGGGCCAACTCACCTGCCACAGCATCATCCCCGTGGACCAATCAGAGCCCGCCACCTCACCTATGACGTCAGCCGGCCCTGACCCCACCTATGACATCATGCTGACGTCACCAGAAAAGCACGCCAAAAGTCCAAAAAAACCAATATTATGGTGAAATTTCGTGTTTTTTCCCATTTTCTTACAACAGACTTTGTTGCGCCTGCATGTGATTTTCACGTCCAGAGTCCACCAACCTGCAGAACCTGACCAGGAGACCGGCGGAGCGCCATTTCCACAGTCATCCGTGACCATTGCCTACTCCCCACCAGGTATTCTCCGCTATAAATCCTTCACGTACCTGCTTTGTCTGTTATTTCCCTCAAAAGAGCTTATAACAGAAAAAATTCTTGAATTCACCGGCAGAAATCCTTGCACCTGGC
Source organism: Pinus tabuliformis (assembly GCA_031772625.1). Taxonomy (NCBI): domain Eukaryota; kingdom Viridiplantae; phylum Streptophyta; class Pinopsida; order Pinales; family Pinaceae; genus Pinus; species Pinus tabuliformis. The sequence goes on from CM062809.1 coordinate 1,188,135,912, forward strand.
CCTTTAACAGTTGTGAACTTGAAGAACACTAGCCGAGCCTTGTTTTCCTGCATTTTCATTGAGAAATCAAGCTCTGTTCGCGCAAACGCGACAGAATCATTTAAACTGAGTTTAACCACTGAGAGAGGCAGAGTGATGGCCAAGCATTGGTCTTATTTTACACTCTAAACAGTATTTCAATTGCTGTTTATTAGAAATACTCTCTGTTCCTTATAAATTCACCTCCCTGGTAAAGAGACATTCCTCTATACTGCCCTGCTCAATTGAAACCACTTTACACTCAATTCAGAATCCTCTTTTGCCATGGAAACTCCAATTGCACTGAACATCAAGCCTCTCAATGCCCCTCAAAGGGAGTTGGAATGGAAAGCTCTGGGAGATATGGATTATCAAATGTTAGACATTTTCCCAATGCGCTCTAAATATAATATTCAGATGCTAAATGAGTTGAAAGCCCAACACCTTAGTGGAGCTGATATCCTAGGGATTTGGGACTCAAATTTGCCCATCTACAACCTCCCTCAGGTCAATCCTATGCCAGAATTGATCCACAGATGCCAGGAGTGCTATGATCCATGCCAAAGAGCTGTTCTCAGCCCCACAGGCTCAATTCTATTCCATATCACCCCAGAGAGCATAAATGAGATGCTGCATTTCCACACTGCTAAATCATTGACCCCCCTCTACATGCAGAATTTGATAAAGAAGGGGACCAAGTTGTCAAATGATCAAATCATCAAAATTAATCAGCTGTTTATACAACCAGGCTCTGAAGCCATCAGAACTCCTCCTATTGGATATCCATACTTGAATGACTTGGGTAGAATGCTGATGGACTTGATCAGCTATGTCCTAGGGTTCAGGGGAATTGAGGATGTGGATGATAGTATAATGGCAATGCTGTCTATATTCTCTCCCGGAAAGCCTCCAGCTGTACATTATGACTATGCCACATACATTGCAGACAAGATCCATGAGCAGCTAATGAATCTGCAAAGGGAGAGATTGTTTAGATACTCTTCATACATCTACCATCTACTCTTGTTTTATCAACCAGACAGCTTCCCAATTCCCTTGAAGAAAGTTAATGCCCAGGGGAATCCAAGGTCAGTTGTGTTTTGGACCTCAGTTTTTCATCATACCTCTGTATCACCATACACATACTGTGAGTTCATAGACTTGTTCATTCATCCAGCTATGACATTATTGTATGGTGTTCCTCCTCCAAGGTTAACTGATGACATGAGGAGAGTTCTCCATCTCTCTAAAAAATACAGCATTGGTGATTGGTACTTCTACCAACACCACACAGTAATCAGAATATATGGCTGTGAGTTGAAGCCTTATAGGTTGCCCAGGTATGTCCCTATGAGACTTTTTGCCTTAGAATACTTCAGGCAATTTGGAAACGCTGACTGCCACCACTTCCAAAGCAAGAACAAGAAAGTGCAGCTGAAGGTAAGGAGCCAGTTGGGCCCTTTCCTATATAATAAAAGAGAAGAGGGATGGAAAGAGGCAAATGATATCCCAAAGGCTCTCAAATTGCAAACTAGCTTTGAGTGGATACCCTATGACCCCAATCATTTTGTTTCCCTCAGAAGAATAAAATACAAATTGGGTACCTATGCACATATGAGACTGCCAGAGATTGAGCAGTATGCCAATACATTGAGATGGACAGAGGGCACCCTAGAAGAGGAATTTTCTGATGAAGAGCTGCTAGAAAGAGAGGCTAGAAATATTCAAAAAGAAGCTGACTTGGAAACTTGTGCACAAGTTCCCCTCTCATATAGAAGGCAACTCAGAGCAGCCACCTCATCGTCAACAACACATCAGCAAGCTGCCGTGAATACTGCACAGACATCCAGCAAAGGCAAAGAAAAGCAGGTGGAACAACCACCTCCTATGACAGAAGAGCAAGTGGAAACACTAGTGCAGCAACAAGAAGAGATGGTGCAGCAGCAAGAAGAACAGCAACAACAGGAAAAACAAAGGCAGGAACAGCCTACCCAGCAAGAAGAAACAGTGGAAAACCCCAAGACCACTGAACAAAATATGCCCCCAAGGCAAGAAGTTTCACCTGATGCAACAATCCTCCAAACTCCTCAAAAGGAGGATACATTTATTTTCAGAAAAAGGGACAGAGAGACGCCCCTTACAACATCAGCAACTCATGGGGAGAAAAGACAGAGAGTCAACCCCTTCTCAGAAGAAGAGATGCCAATGGGGAAATCTTTTGGTATGGGCCCACCCAGCAGAGAAGCTTCAGCCAGTTCTTGCCAGCAGGAACAGGACAGAACTATGGGAGGAGAGGTCAGCTCCTCCAGCCAGCAAAGGGAAGGAGAAAAGAGCATCAAGCAGCAATTTATAGACATTAAGGGGAGTAATGAGCCCATCAGGATACAGTTGTATAACCATCTGTTAAACATGGCTCCCACCAATCAACAAAGACTCATGTCTGCCTTTGATGTGCAGGAAGGAAAAATGATCATGAGTCATTTTAAGCCAACAACAGTGCAGCCCCAATCTGCCTCTGACTACTTAAGGACTAACCTGGAAGTCCTTGCCAAAGATATCCACCCAATGGATAAGATAGAACTGCACAAGCAAACAGGTGAAATGGTCTATGCTTCCTTAGCAGACCAAACATTGGATAACTACAGGCTATAGAATAGCCTTAATAATACAGCCTCTCAACTAGAATTGGAGAGAGCATCATCTCAGGAAAAGGACAACAGAATAAGGTCCTTAGAGGATATCATCATAGAGATTGGGCATGATCCCAAAGATATCAACGGCATACAAGAGATACTAAAGCTGAGGGATGCAGACATGGCAGCTTTGAGGAGAAAGATTAAACTTCCAGCCACAATTCACCCTCAAATAGATGAAGTGGCTCAGCAGAGACATGAGCAGGATGCCACAGATCTGCTCATATCTCTCTACAAGCAGCTCCTCCAAACACAAGAAAAGCTGGGAGAATCAGAGGCCGCACAAGCAGCATTGCAGACAGCACTGAAACAAAGAGAAGAGGGTCAGACCTCTCAGCCTCCTCTGGTCATCAATCTTGAGGAAACTGCTCCTATCACTGCTCCTCCTCCTCAACAGACCGAACAGACAGCAACATCTACTTCAGCAGCGCCAACAACTACAGAGCAGGCCCAAAGCCTGGATATGCAAAAGCTGAAGAATGAAATCCAAATCCTGGAAGCTCAAATGACAGAGTTAAATGAGACCAGGGAAAAGTTAGCCAAGGTAAATGACAGGCATGATAAATCAAAGAGAGAAGTGGCAGAAAAGGGCAGGGAAATCAAAGCCCTTAAAGACAGGATAAAAGAGCTAGAAAATGAGCTCAAATTAGATAAAGTTATAGCTGGGCTTAAGGCAATGCTATGGGCCAACATTGGCCAGTCTATTACTGACCAATGGCAGTATATAGAGACAATCCATGAGCAGCTAGAACTCATCCCAAAAGCACAAGCTGAAATTCACAAGTCAAGGGCTGCTCTAGGCAACATGCCTGAAGTTGCCACCAGGATGATCAATGTGCTGAATTATAAAACAAGTACTCAGTTGGCAAAAATGGGAATTCCCAATAGAACTGAGACCATTCAGTTGATCAAAAGGGTTCTCACATTGAGAAATTTGGTGCAGACATTAGATAGAAGAACCCAGGACATGCAGACAGAGGTGAAGAGGTTCATGGATAAATTCCTGGTGCTGCAAAACAGAGGACTCCCTAGCTTACTGAACAGCACAGGGAGACTGCTCATTCATGAGCAGTATGCCAAAAGAGTCAATGCATTTGCCACAAACGAAATCAATGAGAAGCCCAGCAACTCAGAAGAAACAGGGCCAGCTACAGGACAGACTATCTACAACAAGGTAGAACATCTATTTTTTATAATGCATGAGATCAATCACCTGTTTGAGGTGGCTCCCAATTTTTTCAAATATACAGAGGCAGAAGAGACTATGGATGCAATTCTCAGGCATCAACTCCCTACGCAAGACTGGTGGACAGATGCAATACAGAGAATTTTATTGACAGTGAGCAGTTCACCAAATTTTGTTTTTGAAAATATAAATTGTTGAGCAAAGGACAGCTTAAAAAAGATCAGTTTACATTCAAGATTAAAGCTGAGCCAACTCAGCAGAAATTTCGGCCAAAAGAGCAAAGTATAAAGCTACAGGTGTCCAGGCCGAGAAGCTACAGCAGCGCAGCTCCAAAAGCACATTTATCAGCATTAAAGCAAAGCGTTTCAACCGACTCAGTGACCTCCAAAGGTCAAAATATCCTCTGACAAACTTAAAGAGCATTTATGTTGCATTCAAAGCTGTAATAACTTCTTTTCTACTTTCTGAACAAAGTAATGAAGATATTTCTCCCTCAGATGACTCAATGCCTGAGATATTTTGTGTAAGCTTTCCTATAAAGTCCCCTTCGCATGAGTTTGCAAGGGTTGTTGTTGATTTCTCCTGAAGAAGTTCTTATGCTGTAATCCTTTCAGAAGTTTAATAAAGAAAGTGATGGAATTTCTCGGATTTCTGAGGTGTTGAATGCGTTCTGGTGTTTGTTGAAACTGCTGGATTCCTGTGTATCACAGAATACAATAAGTCTCCGTAACTCTCTCTGTTATGTATTTTTGATCCATATATGTTTCTAATTTGAATATTTAGCAACAAGGAAAAAGAATAACTTTCAGGATTTATTCAATGAATACCCTGAGTTCAATCTGTGTTGTTAATGAATGTTTTCTTCAGCTGTACTCTTGATAAGTGTAATTCTTAATTGCTGCACTTTCAGAATGCATCTTTCATAGTGACCTTCGTCACAGGAATTCAAGTGTGCTCCTGTGCGACGTATTTCACTTTCACCTCACCAGCTTAATAGAAAATTCTTAATTGCTTTCTGTTGGCTGACATGCCTCACCATTCAAGTTAAATTTGTTTGTCTGAGATACACAATCGGCCCTCCAGTTTGAACACCACCAATCCTGCATTTCGAAGCATTTCACAACTCCAGACTCCATTGCCCAATGATATATTACTCTCTAAACACTACATCTTAAGCCCTGAAAGAAATCCTTCAACCAAAACATAAACCAAAACCTGAGCATAATACCTAGCCTAAAACACCATCATAACAGAGACAAATCATAAAGAGAGAGCCCTCTCTGATTACAGTTTGGCTAGAAACTGTGATCCAAAGATTGGTTAGTGGTTACCCCGGCCGTATTCCCTTGGGAGTCATAGGGAACAACCTGGGTGTTAACACTTTCCTCTATTGCTTGGAAAGCGCTTGGTTCGCCATCGCTTTTGCCTGAGATGAGAAATCTAACAGGCTTTGATAAAGGAACTAGTCGACCTTTAGGGATCCTTCCTGATGTGCCCATAACATTGAGAGGGAAGACAATTCGCATGAACGTCATGGTCGTTCAAGGACCCTTGGATTATAACCTACTCCTTGGACGAGACTATATTTATTGCATGGGAGCCATTGTCTCCTCACTCTTTAGAGTAATGTGTTTTCCGCATGAAGGAAGAGTGGTCAAGCTCGTGGACTAGCTTTCATTTCCCGGATCACGCATAGCAAATAGTCATATACCGTCCCTAAATGGTCTCTTCATGCAAGAAATGTCTCGATCCCTAGTCTATCCTCCCGATGAGCGTGAGTAATTCAGAGGGATATGACTGAAGCCCATGGGGCATGCGTCCTGGTCTGCTTCGGTAGGAAAACTTCAGGTATAGGGTAGGTTTCCGCGGGAGAATATGACTAGTCTGTACCCCGTCCGTCGGTGGAAGAGGGGTTATTCTAGAATAAGATTCTCTTGTCAAAGTTATGTGAGTTGGCGGACGTCGTCACTCACCTTTGTTTATCTCGGTAGACATCGCCGAAGAAATGTTTTATTTTCTGTGCGAATAGAACAATCTTTGGGTAACCTGTAAGAGGTAGGCCTCTCCTGATAGAACAAATGTTTTGTCTGCAAATTGAGGGGTAACTTTGAAACTCTGTTTTATACCTGGGGGCATGCAAACCTTTTGGCATGCAAGCAAGGGGCGGCTATTTATTTTTTAAATTTTTAGGACCTCTAACCCTTTAAACTCGTAGGATTAGTCGTCACCAAACTTGCAAAAAGAAAGGATGTGAGGCAAAAATCTAAAAGTTGCCGTTTTTATATGAGACATTCTTATCATATGACTGGATTAATCGAGCAGTTTTAGCACATAGTTCAAGCTCGTTAAAAAATAAACATAAGACCGAGCAAATGTTTCCACCCGCATTTAAGCTCGTTAAAAAATGAACTATCCCCCCGGTAAATAACCACCGTGAATGAAACATTTCAGCCATTAAAGCCTTGGTCGTGTTTGCACCGTCACCTCCACTTTTCCATTGGCCGATCATTCACCTCCATTTGATTGTTTACCCATTTTGAGGAACATCTATGAAGAGTGATTTCACTAGCCATCCTTGTGACACTGCCGTGATTGGAAAATTCCAAACCTTATCTGGAATCAGCTGCTACCCATTTTATCACTCGTTCCTCAAAAGACGAGTCTTCTTTAAGCTCTTTTCAACTGACTCGTAAAATATGAAAAGATTGTTGAGTTTTGGCCTTCCAGCTCGTTAAAGCAACCGGAAGTGCTATCTCTCCTCTACATTTTAATCTTTTTGGACCTGAGGGATTATTGCACAAAAAGATCGAGCGCTTGTTTTGTTCGGCTCGTTAAAACGATCGAAAATCCATCCCTTCTATATTGTTTTATACTTTTTCTGACTTAAGGGATTAGATGACGAAAAAGGAATTTCAGAGTTACCTTTACATACCTTTTCAGACTCTCTAAAAATGAAAAGGACCGAGTTATCTTTGTCGTTAGACTCGTTTAAAAGATTAATAGCGACAAACTTGTCCTTAGACGAGAACGAGTTTCACTATCGCTAGGCTCGTTAAAACATAGCGATGGGTTTGCCCGAAGGGCAAATTATAGAACAAGCATATGTAATCCTCCTCAAGCTTGACAAAAGTAAAGAGGTACTGGTCAGCAATGACTGGGGAAAAATTGGGAAGAAAACTCAAAGAAACTTTATTGGTAGCAAGTCGCTCTTGAACATGACACTTCCACTCCGTGCCTGAGTCGGGTTGGGTTGTTTCATTCATCGGTCACATCGCCATGGTCTCGCCATACCATCCACATTTGGGGTAAATGCTACCAATCAAACACATAAGTGTCACCGACATGTTCAAGAGAAGTCATCCAGAGAAGTCACCTGTGTCCCATCCACTACCATACATCATACTTCATTCTTTCATGACCGCCACCCTGAACCATATATCATCAGATCGTTTTCACCTCCATCAAAATCATTTGCTCCGTTCCGTGTCATTGATGTGGGATTCATTAAGGCCCTCCTTTGACGGATCACTTCTTGTCGACATCAGCTCATTATCCAAGAAGTTGATCTAGGAACACCCCATTCTGTACTTTGAAGCTTGCATGCCTCAATGGCAAGTTTCTCACTTCCGGCGACAGGTATACATCAATGACCTTTGACCGAAGGATTTTGCGTGGTGTTCGACGCCAAGTCCTTTATTCACACCACGTGAATTGTACTGCAGTACCTTGAGGGTCATTATCATTATCGGTGATTCCTCTCACGCTTGTTAACAGTTTACATCATTGACTGGTAATCAAGCGATGTCTTTCCATGTTCGACTTCAAAACATTTCTCACATGGATCGACTTGTACTTCGAGTGAAGATCGGACGAGATTGAAGACCTCGGATCTAGTTTCATCCATCCGGGCTGCGATATATATTCAGGAAAATAAAGACATTGAAATGTACAGTGTTGCAGCACAGATAATCATCCTACCAAAAGGATGATGGCTCTATCAGAATCATCAGTCTACCATGAGACGATTGTCTGTCCTATGTACATGAAAATGAATTTATAAAAGCTGAGCATGGGAATGCCCGCCTCAGCTAGATCATGAAAACAGTATGAAGATAATGTATTGTATTGTATCTTATTACAGGTCTCCTCCCAGCATTGAAAGAACTTCGGATCCTCCTAATAAAGCATTTCACCCAATGAACGGCCTTATACTTTAGGGGGCAACTGTTATAGACATTTTTGTGCCTTATAGCTCTAAGCATGAAATGTCCATAAACCAAGGGCTCCTAAGTCCCTAAAAGTGTTGTTCTAACTCCTAAAGGAACAAGGTCAACAAATTACAACTTCTCCTAGAAGTTCTCCACCAGAAATTGCTCAGAACTAGTCAAATTAGGATCATTTCAGCTGCTCCACTAGCTAGCTGCGTTGCATAGCACCCAAATACACTAGCTAGGTGCGTTGAAACGCACCTAAATGCACTACCAGGGTGCGTTGAGCGGGAAATGACAAGTGGCAGAGTCATTCCACAAGGTGGAGAGACAATGGAAGCTTCCAGAATCTTCTCCAATGACACTTGCCTCACTGAATTCGACCATGGATGAGTAAGAGGCTCTCAGTCTCCAAGTGGAAGCAAGAACTGACAGAGAGAAGCCACTAATCAATTCATGACCTGACTCATCCTCTTTCCATACATCTATATATGGATCCCTCATCTAAGAGATCCAGAGGCTGGAATATTGTACATTGCAGAGAATTGTTGTTGGTTTTGAGATAGATATCAGAGTATTGGGTGATTTATGCTTTGTTGGAGGTGAAGATGGGCTTCTTTGCTAGGAGGTTGATGCTGGATCGGGAACCATCGGTTGTAACTCCTCCTGGATCTTCTTGTTATATCAATAAAACTATTTGAGTTTCTCCTACATGCTTGTGTATCATTGATGTTTGTTACATTTGTATGTTTAGCTTAAATCTGATCCTAAGCTATTTATGAATATAAATCCATGTCTTTGTGTAGTTTTCTTCTTCTGTGATCTTACAGGAACTTGGTGAAGCTAGGCAAGTAAGGAAGCAGGTAGCTGGAAGCTGTCAAAGAAGAGAGAGATTGGATCAAAGGACTAGCGCAAGACACAGGTTGGTTCATCCTATTCCTCTTTGTTTATAGTTCATAAAGAAGAATACAAAAGTAGTTTTCTCTGTTTGTTTCTAAGGTCACTGTCACACCTTAGTGGGATAGGGTCGTTCTGAATAGACACTTTTCCTGTTAACAGTACCATCATAGATGAAGGGGCTTCTGTGAGTATCCTTCCTCAACTGCTTGGAAAGTGCTTGGTTCGCCAGAGCTTTTGCCTAAGATGCGATATCTGACAGGCTTTGATAAAGGAACTAGTCGACCATTAGGGATCCTTCCGAGTTTGCCTATAACTTTAAGAAGGAAAACCGTTTATCTGAATGTAAAGGTAGTCCAAGGACCTTTAGATTACAATCTACTCCTTGGATGCGACTTCATTTATAGCATGGGAGCCATCGTATCCTCACTCTTCGAGTAATGTGTTTTCCGCATGAAGGCAGAGTGGTCCAGCTCGTAGACCAGCATTCATTCCCCGGCTCACACATAGCTAATAGTCAAATTCCATCCCTAACAGGGCTTTTTGCACAAGGAATGTCTCATCAATCTCCAGCCCGACCACCTAATGAGCGCAAGTGATTCAGTGGTCAAGATAGAAACCCAGGGGGCATGCACCCTGGCCTGCTTCAGCAGGAAAAACTTCAGGTATAGGGTAGGTTTCCGCAGAGGATATATGACTGGTCTGACACACCCGTCCATTTAGGAAAATGGGATTGGACTGGAATAAGGTACCTCTGTAGAAGGTAGGCCTTTCCCGATAGAACAAATATTTTGTCTACAAATTGAGGGGTAACCTGGAGAAGGTAGGCCTTTCCCAATAGAACAAGTGTTTTGTATGCAAATTGAGGGGTAACCTGGGAAACTCTACTTCGCTATACCTAGGGGCATGCAAACCTTTTTGCATGGAAGTGAAAAACAACCATTTATTTTCTTATTTTGTAGGTTCTTAACCCTTTAAACTCATAGGATTTTTGTTCCTAGCTTACATAATAAAAGGAGTCGGAGCATAATTTCGAATGGTGCAAGCTCCCTAAAAATGAACCTATCGATGAGACATCCTTATTATATGACTGGCACAACCAGTTTTACGCGAAGTTCAAGCTCGTTAAAAATTAAACCTAGCAATGAGCATATGTTCCACCAGAGTTTAAGCTCATTAAAAAATGAACCCACCTCCGGCAAATAACCATTGTGAATGTATTATCATCAACATTTGAGCTTTGGTCGTGTTCTTACCATCACCTCCACTCTATTGTTGCCAATCATTCACCTCCATTTGATTGTTTACCCCTTTTTGAGGAACAGCTGCGACGGGTGATCCTATTAGCCGCCTTTTTACATTGCCATGATTGGAAAGTTCCAAACCTTACCTGGAACCAACTGCTATCTGAAAACATCACTCGTTCCTCAAAAAATGAGTCTCCTTTAAGCTCTTTTCATCTGACTCGTAAAATATGAAAAGATTGCCGAGCGATTGGCCTCTCCAGCTCGTTAATGTGATTGGAAGTGCTATCACTCTAGATTTTAATCTTTTTGGACCTGAGGGATCATTACACAAAAAGATCGAGCATTTGTCATGTTCGGCTCGTTAAAACTATCGAAAAGTCATCCCTTTCGCATTGTTTTATACTTTTTCAGACTTAAGGGATTATATTACGAAAAAGGAATATTGGAGTTTTCTTTCTGTCTCTTTTCAGACTCTCTAAAATTGAAAATGACCAAGTTATCCTTGTCGTTAAACTCATTAAAACAATAGCGACAAACTTGTCCATTCAGACAAGAGCGAGTTTCATTATTTCTAGGCTCGTTAAAACATAGCAATGAGTTTTCCCAAAGGGAAAATTATAGAACAAGCATATGTTATCCTCCTCAAGCTTGACAAAAATAAAGAGGTACTGGTCAGAAATGACTGGGGAAAATTGGGAAGAAAACTTGAAGAAATTTTATTGGTGGCAGGTCCCTCTTGAACATGACACTTTCACTCCATCACCATGATTGAGTCGAGTTGGGTTATTTCGTTCACCGGTCATATCACCATTGCTCCACCGTACCATCCACTTTTGGGTTTAACGCTACCAATCCATTTCAATGTCGCCGATATGTTCAAGAGAAGTCGCTCAGAGAATTCACCTACCCAGCGTGTGTCTCATCTGCTATAATACCTTCACACTTCATTCTTTCATGACCGCCACCATGAACCTTGTATCACCAGATCGTTTTCACCTCTACAAGATCATTTGCTCCATTCCGTGTCATAGATGTGGGATCCATTAATGACCTCCTATGACGGGTCACTTCTTGTCGACATCAGCTCATTATCCAAGAAGCCGACCTAAAGACAACCCTTCCAGTACTTTGAAACTTTCATGCCTCAATGGCAAGTTTCTCACTTCCAGCGATAGGTTTACACTAATGGCCTTCGACCAAAATATTTTTTGTGGTGTTCGACATCAGCTCATGTATTCACACCATGTGAATTGTACTGCAGTACCTTGAGGGTCATCATCATCATCGGTGATTCCTCTCACACCTGTTAACAGTTTACATCAATGATTGGTAATCAGGCGATGTCTTTCCATGTTCGACATCAGAACATCTTTTCACATGGATCGACTTGTACTCCAGGTGAAGATTGAATGATTTTTGAAGACCCCGGATCTAGTTTCATCCATCCAGGCTGCGATATAATTAGGAAAATAAAGACATCGAATGTACATCATTGTTGCACATATAATCATCCAATCTAAGGGATGATGGCTCTACCAGAATCATCAGTCTACACACAGACAGTTGTCTATCCTATGTACATGAAAATTAATTTATCAAATTGAGCATGGGAATGCCTACCTCAGCTAGATCATGAAAATATTGTGAAGATAATGTATTGTATTGTATCTTATTACAGGTCACCTTCCAATGCGAAAAACCTCGGATCCTCATTATAAAGCATTTCACCCAACATCAAAAGATTTACGACCTCACTGCAACCCCAATCACATATGTCCATAAACCAAGGGCTTTTAATTCCCTAAAAGTGTTGTTTCATACCCTAAAGGAGCAAGGTCAGCTGATTACATCATCTCCCAGAAGTTCTCCATGAAAAGCTACTTAGAATTGGTCAAAGCAGGACCATACAGACTGCCCAGTGCTAAAGGTATGATGCATCTCACCTGCCACATGCAAAAAGTGCAATGCATACTGGAAAGCCCTTCTATAGGGTACGATGAGCGAGAGTAGACAAATGGCACAAGAAGTTTGCTAGGTGGAAACCCAGAGAATCTTCTAGAAGCTGCTCATTTGACACTTGCCTCTCTGAGTTCGCCTAGGTATGAGTAAGAGATCTAAAATCTCCATGTGGAACCGAGAAATATCAGAGATATGACACTAATCAAAATCTGAGAAGTTGACTCACCCCCCTGCAAATATCTATAAATGGATCCCTCATCCAAGAGATCCAAAGGTTGGAATTTGGTAATTTGCAAAGAGGTGCTGCTGTTTTCTCTTTGAAGACATTGTTGGGTGATCTTGCTTTGTGTGAAATGAAGAGGGCTTTCAAGCTAGGAGGATGGCACTGGGTTAGACCAAGTGGTTGTAATCCTCTCTTCTATGAATTTTACTAATAAAGCTATTTGAGTTTTCCTCCCTATTCCTGTGTATCTCTGAATACTGTGTTTGTTATATGCATTTGTATGGTCAATATATATCTAATCCTATATTGTTTACAGTGAAAGATCTCTATGCTTTGATGGTATTATGCTGCTGTGAATCTACAGATGCTCTTTGAAGCTGGACAAGTAAGGAAGCAGTGGCGAGATTTTGTTAAAGGGGAAAGGAGACAAGCAAAGAGCCAAGCGGAAGACTATGGTTAGTACTCTCTACTTCTTTCTCATCTCTCTCTCATAAAGGAAAAACAAGTGACTTTAATCTGTTTGTTTCTAAGATAGCTACACGTATTAGTGGGACTAGTAGCTCTGAATAGACACTAGATTTCCCGATAACAAACATGTTGACAGGGTGCTACAACTATTGGAGGAGAAAAAATTATATGCAAAAAATCCAAATGTTTCTTTCGAGTACAAGAGGTGGAATATCTAGGTCATATTGTATCTCATGAAGGATTTAAGGTAGACCCTGGAAAAATTAAAGCCATTAAGGAATGGAAAATCCTCACATCCATCAAGCATCTGCAAGGATTTCTCGGGTTGACAGGGTATTATCGCAAGTTTTTTAAGAATTATGGGAGAATAGCAGCACCCCTAACAACATTATTGAAGAAAGATGCATTTTCATGGACTCCAGAAGCAACAAAGGCCTTCAAACATCTTAAAGAGGCAATGTGCCAAGCAGCAGTCCTAGCTACACCGGACTTCACAAAAACATTTATTGTGGAATGTGATGCTTCAGGAAATGGAATTGGTGCTATTTTAATGCAAGATGAAATACCCAATGCTTTTCAAAGTCGTCCAATTAAGGGAAATTTTTTACACAAAGTTATTTATGAGAAGGAAATGTTGGCAATACTACATGCACTTAAGAAATGGCGACCCTACCTAATGGGAAGACACTTCAAGGTAAAAACAGATCATGATAGCCTTAAATATGTTTTAGAACAAAGATTATCCTCTGAAGAGAAACAAAAGTGGGTCACAAAGATGTTAGGTTATGACTTTGAAATTATCTACAAAAAAGTGAAGCAAAATGTGCTGGCAGATGCACTCTCAAGAAAGGATGAGGATGTGGAAGCACTGTTGTGCGCCATTTCTATTATCCAACCAGATTGGATAAATGAAGCAAGGGAGGAATGGAAGAATGATGAAGAAGTGTGGGCACTTATTCGAAAGTTACAACAAGATTCCAGTACATCTGATACATTTAACTGGCAAAATGATTCGTTATGGTACAAAGATCGCTTATACCTCTGTAAGAATTCCCAACTCAAACAAAATATTCTTGTGGAATTGCACACTTCTCCCTTAGTAGGGCACTCAGGATTTTTAAAAACTTACCACAGGGTTAAGAAGGAATTTCTTTTGGATGTTCTTAAATCATATATTCAAAAGTTTGTGGCGGAATGTTTGGTTTGCCAACAAAATAAAGTTGAAACAATTAAGACCCCGGGTCTATTACAACCTTTATCCATTCCAAGCCAACGCTGGGAGGAGGTTTCAATGGATTTTATCACAGGTTTACCCAAGTCTAAGGGAAGGAGTGTCACCATGGTGGTAGTTGACAAACTTACCAAGTATGCACACTTTTGTGCATTATCACATCCATTTAAAGCTAGTATAGTTTCTACTGCATTTATGGAAACAATTCAAAAGCTACATGGAAACTGATTATTGTAAGCGACAGAGATCCGATTTTCACTGGAAATTTTTGGACAAAATTATTTTCTTGTCTTGGTACTTAGTTAAATCATAGCTCATCTTATCATCCTCAATCTGATGGGAAAACTGAGATAGTAAACAAATGTTTGGAAGGATATCTTCATTGCTTTGTATCTAATAAACAGACACAATGGGTCAAATTGTTGGCTCTGGCTGAATGGTTGTATAACAATTCCTTCCATACAACAACAAAAATGACCCCATTTATGGCACTTTATGGATATCAACCACCATCCATCACATCATATTTAAGAGAAAATTCTAAGGTTCAAGCAGTGGAACATCACATCAAACATCAACAACAAGTCCTCCAACTCTTAAAGGATAACCTCGTGTTGGCATAGAATAGAATGAAACAACAGGCAGATCAACATCACAGTGAAAGAAGTTTTGATGTAGGTGATTGGGTATTCCTACAGCTACAACCATATAAACAAATGTCCCTCAAGCAATCTAAGAAGGATAATAAATCATTACCAAAGTATTATGGTCTATACAAGGTGTTGCAAAAGATTGGTACTATGGCATACAAATTGGAGCTTCCTGTAGCTTCTCAAGTGCACCCAGTTTTCCATGTTTCATGTTTAAAAAAGGTTATAGGCGACAAGCTCCTAGTTCAAACAATATTGCCAGAACTTGACGAGGAAGGAAAAATTATATTGGAACTGGGAGCAGTCACAGAAACATGAACTCGACAGCTACGAAATCGATCAATTCCAGAGTATCTCATCGAGTGGAAGAACTTATCCACTGAAGATTCCACATAGGAGGATGAGAATTTTATACAGAAGCCTCCATAACTACTCAAGCGTTGAGGAAAACACTTTTTTGAAGGAGAGGGGCATGTTAGGTCCCTATAATACTAGTGATTACCCCATTAATATTGTAGTTGTATCCCTTATTAATATTGTTGTGCCCCTATTGTCCCCATATTGTTATTATTGTGCCCCATAGAATCCCTCTATTGTCATTTTTATGGCTTTATATTATTATTGTTAGGTCGGTTGGGTTATATTGTGACTCCTTAGACTCCTATATATAGAAACAAGGTTTTGTCATTTGAATCATCCAAGAATTGTTCATTTATGTAATGTAAAGGAGGTTGCCCCCTCGAAGAGGCTGAATTCTAAGGCGTTGATCTATCTTTTTATCTTTTTGTGAGCTGGATTCATAACATTATGATGTTGTTGGATGTAGCAGGAATTTCTCCCAATTGAGCATTAATAGTAGAAATAGTTTTCTTAGCTTTCTCCATCAATTCCTTATGCTCGAATATAATTTGGATACATGGCCAAATTTCATCTATTTCTT
This sequence comes from Pinus tabuliformis, assembly GCA_031772625.1. Taxonomy (NCBI): domain Eukaryota; kingdom Viridiplantae; phylum Streptophyta; class Pinopsida; order Pinales; family Pinaceae; genus Pinus; species Pinus tabuliformis. The sequence goes on from CM062809.1 coordinate 1,188,151,632, forward strand.
CAATGATATTGTTCCATATTATTTCTTTAACATGGTCCAGTGTGTAACCAATAGAAGACTCAGATGCTGACTTCTTCCATGCCTGTATTTGATTTTGAGCTCTCTATAGCTCTGCTGCATGAAAAGTATCAACCTTATTTTCATGATCCTATAAAAGTTTCGCTTGATCCTGCAACTTTTTTATCTCTTTAGTCTGGAGAGACATGTTTTGTACTGCATTTTCCAACTGATCTGCAGCATCCCTATACTTTTTGTAGACGATATGCTTGTAGGAATGGCTGTAATAGGGAGTTCTTGCAAAGGGACATCAACCATTTTGGGAGCTTTCTCCTTCTATTTAATTAATTTTTCCATCTTTGTCTATATTGTCTTTAGTTTTGCACTCTGCCCCATGATGAGCTTCATCATATCTGGCTTTTGTGTCTTTGTCTCTTCAATATCCTTGGCTAGAGGATCTTTTGTAGATGGAAATTTAAACTGCTTCCTTAATGCTGCTATGTCTAAATTATTTTTCTTTATAAGCTCTTTTGCAACATTTATGTTTGAAGGGTCATAACCCACTTTGATCACCAAGTCCTCCAGAGTTTTAATCATGGTGTCTTTGGCAAGTGTAGATACCTTCTCCATCTTCAGTTGTGATTGGACATTTGCTAATGTAACATGTAGTTTAAACGAACTCATAGCAATGTTAGTGACAACTGAAAATATGATTTCTCTAGTCTGCTTATACATCTTCATTTGGTCAATGGGATGTATATATTTTACATCAAACTTAAAAGTTGTCTTCTTGTAGTCTGATGTTGCCTTGGGCTGGGGAACCTGTGCCTGGAGGAATTCCATTTGCATTTTCCCTTTCTCTAAGTCAAAGGCTGATAGTAGCCTACTTTTAGCACCAGAATTCTTCTTCCATAATTGGTTGTAGTGTTAATTTTCAAGGCAACATTCCAAACTTTTATCTCCTTAAAAATGTCCATTATAATTTTCTCTGTCTCCCCTGAAGTAGATATGTTGGTCTGCATAATTTGTTTCTACTCTTGTGAAGTCGTGGAGGTAGTGGGAGACTTTGTGGTCTAATTGCCCACTAATGAGGAAACAAGTGGCTCATTAGTGGTGATAATGGTCTCCTTCTCTGAGTCCTTTCTGAGGCTTAGTTTGGAACTAAGCTTGGCATTTTCCCTATACATAATTTTGAATCCCTCACTAAAAATTTCAGTCCCTGAGGGGGACTCTCCTTCTATGCTTATCTTAGTTGTTTTCTCCTACATGGTAGGGTTTTGTACTATAGAGGATGAAACCAGCTACTCTTTTGCCTCTTGTAGAGTACTCTTAACCCATTCTAGCCGGCTTTTTTACTTCTCTATCTTCGGTTTGGATGTGTTAAAATAAGGAGTACATTTGGTTTCTACTCTTAATTTAGAAATGATCCCTAATGGATCATATGACCAGGTAAAAATTAGGTTGAACTGCATTTCCTTTAGTATCGTATCTTCTTCTTCCCCTGTTGCTCTTGTGTTTCAAATGAAAGGCCAAATCTGTGTTTTGGATTTAAACTTGGAATTCCTCTTGGAAGCAACAAAGTGGATTTAATCCATATTTAGCATCTACCTTATGTATTCTAGACAAAAAATCCTCATTGGGAGGAATTTAGGAAGCTTGTAAGGTGCAAGCTGACACCCAAATATTCTTAGTTCTATATAGTTTTGGTAGAGGTACAAATCCCCTATCTAAACTTCGTCTAATAGCTTCAACACCTTTCTAATTTCCTCACTGATCCTTGGTTCTATCCTGCTGCCTAAGAGACTAATTGTTTGATGCAAAAAAATCTCTATGAGCTATTTATATGTGTATTCCTTATATTCCTTCATCACCAGGGTAGTCCAAAAGATGACTGACTGTTTTTTTCCTTTTTCATCCAGCTTTTGCAAAGCAAGGTTGATGTTGTCTCCCTAAAAGTATAATAACATATAAACTAATAACGAAGAATACTTAAATACCTCCTCGGTTGGGAATTTGATAAGCTATTCATGAATTGACTTTGTGTTATAGACATTTTTGGGCACTGCAACCCCAAGCATAAAATTTCCATAAACCAAGGGCTCCTAAGTCCCTAAAAGTGTTGTTGTAACCCCTAAAGGAACAAGGTCAACTGATTACAGCTTCTCCCAGAAGTTCTCCATGAAAAACCACTCAGAACTGGTCAAAATATGACCATTTCACCTGCTCCATAGGCAAAGTGCGTTGCATCTCACCTAAGTACACTCTGTGGGTGCATTGCATTTCAAAAATCCCTTCTATGGGGTGCGATGGGTGAGAAGTGACAAATGGCAGTGTCATTCCACGAGGTGGAGAGGCATGGAATCTTCCAGAAACTTCTCCTGTGACACTTGCCTCTCTGAATTCGACCAAGGATGAGTAAGAGATCATCAATCTCCAAGTGGAAGCAAGAACTATCAGAGGGAAGACACTAATCAAATCACAAGCTGACTCATCTCCCTTACAGATATCTATATATGGATCCCTCATCCCAGAGATCCAGAGGCTAGAATTTTGCATCTTGTAAGGAATTGTTGTTGGTTTCTTGAGGCAACATCATAGTGTTGGGTGATCTAAGCTTTGTATGAGGTGAAGAAGGGCTTAATTGCGGAGAGGATGATACTGGGTCAGAACAACTGGTTGTAACTCCCTTGGCTCTTTCATGATTATCAATAAAAGTTATTCAAGTTTTCCTCCATACTCTTGTGTCATTTATGTTTTATGCATTTGTATGGTCAATTTACATCTGATCCTAGGTTGTTTATGTTTATAGATCCATGTTCTTGTATAGTGTTATGCTACTTTGATTCTACAGGTACTCTGTGAAGCTGGGCGTACAAGGAAGCAAGTAGCAAAGGACTATCAGAAGAGAGAGGAATCGAACTAGGAGCCAAGCACAAGACAGAGTTTGGTCTCCTCTATTCTTCTCTCATCTATATTTCATAAACGAAAAATGAAAGTAGCTTTACTTTGTTTGTTTCTAAGGTAGCTTCCACACCTTAGTGGGATTAGCAGTTCTGCATAGACACTTTTCCCTGTAACAAAATGGCGACTCCACTGGGGAGCGACTAGGTTGTTTGTTTATCTTCCTTGTTGTTTATTTTATAAACTTACAGACGGAGCCTGAAGTCGAGCCAGGTAGCTTTCGAACTGCATTTGCTATGCAAATGCAAAGTAGATAAATGCCGCTTCAGTCAATCTCCAGGTTTTGTTTATGAATTAAACAACTGATTTACAAACTCTCTAATTTCCCTTTGTGGTGGCTCTAGTAACCTCCTTAGATCTACCCCCATTGTTGATTTACTGATTGCCACTTGCTCGGCCAAAATCCCTGAACTGAACTGCAAACTATGACCCGGAACCCAAGAAAAGTCTCGTCTCTAGCCCAGTGCAGGCTCTGTTCTATGAATCTGAAATTCAGCGCACTTCCCGAGTGTAGTAGGTGCGCTACATTTCAAGTTCACTGTGTTACAGGTGCACTGATCAGACTAGGCATTGTTCCTAAATTTTGGTTTTCGTGATTCATGCTTTTCAGTTCTATTCATGAGTTTTACTGCCTATAATCAGTATACCTCTGTTTGAAACCTCTTTTCCTTAGTGTTATTCCGCCTCCATTGTGCAAAGAACTGTAAATGTTTTTGTGTATTTGTTGAGTCATTTTCAGTTCTCCTTTGCAAAAAAGTGACGTAGTTGTACTGTCGTTTCTCGATTTGAAAGTGTCGCAAGTGTCGTTTTCAGTTGTAGAAGAGAGTCTGATTGCTCTTGATATTCGATTACCCTGTTATGGTTGTATTTGATCTGGATTTGTAGTTTTTCCAGTGTCGAAAGCAAGTACATTTCCAAATCGTAAAGTGTTGTGATTGTCTTCATTTTTTATTTTGAAAAGAAACTTGTTAGTAATTGTCGCTTGAAAAGTAATTCAGATTTGCACAGTAGCTTTCTTTTTATCATTCACATATTAAGAAAGTAAAAAACAAATACATGCATGTGCATTTGCATTTAGACTGTTTGATTGGTTTGATTTAGGACAGTGCATATAGTGTGTGCTCTTTGCTCTTTGTGAAATAATATTGTCTCTCTTTCCTTAGTAGCTAGGATTTTCATTGCACAAAGAAGATAAAAGACTATTTATCATCTTAGATTGCATTTTAGGAATTGTACATCTACATCACGCGGTGAACCTGAAAGGAAAATTTCTTAAGCAAGATCAACTATAAAATAAATTTAATGAATCTAACAACGCTTTGGAACCTAACGCACAACATCTAGAAGTCTAGGCTAAAGACGTATTCCGGCGTCGTAAAGCCTGGTAACTGTTGTTCTCACTGATGGTTGGGTGATTCCTCCACTTTGAGACGATAAGTGCCAGTACGGACTTGTGCTCCCACGTACCGTCGAGTATATTTTTGGAGACTACAATAGGCTTAATCCTTTATCCATAGGAAGCCGTGTCTACCACCCTATCGATCACAATGCACTGAACACAGCGTTCGGGAAGATTGACTGTCGTACTGTAAAAAGTATTCTGCAGTTTTGCGATTGGTTTGGTAATCCCTCTACCTAGATTTCCAGAGTAGTCCCTTTCGTTCCTTTTCAGACTCCTTAACAGAAAAGGTCCATCTGAGCACTTGTCGCTTCAGGCTCATTAAAAATTGAAGGCGACTAGAGTCATCTTTTGTTTTTTATCGACTCTTTAAAATTGAAAAAACAAGTTGTGTCAAAGTGTCTAAAATTTATTTTAAACGGAATAATCATCACCCTTTCCTACGTTGATCTTAGGTTGAGAAAATGGAATCCACCAACCAAGGAATTCCCCTTGGAGGAAATCCTAGTCCTTTCTCCTCTTGGGGAGATGTTGGTGCACCCCATATGGCCACATTGTTGCTTCCAGGACTGACAATCGGCTTGCCCGTATGGCTCTTCTCAACCTCTGTCGTTCAGAACACCGCAATTCCTGAGCAATCGAATCAGCAACTAGACGATTCCAGAGTTACCCACCAACCTTCTACTTCCTCTAATTCCTCCTCTCCTCCTTCCTCTTTGCTTGATGGGGCTGGTAAAGCCAAAAATCAAGTACCTGAGAAGAAGAAGGAAAAGAAGAAGAAAGAGAAGAAGAAGAAGGAGCCAAAAGCGAAAGGGGGCAACCAAGCGTCATCTAGCGAAAATCCACACACTGCACCGACCAGGCCTAAATCACCATGTGTCATTTGCAAAGGAGACCACTATCATCGAGATTGTCCCTGTATCCCTCGGATCTTAAGGGACTGGTCTCCTCGTTTGCACAACTCGGTGTCGTCAACCTCTGATGATCATGTTGAAAACACACCGTCGACTAGTGAAAGTGAAGCCCCAGGACAAAAAGGAAAATATAGATGTCCTTGTAAACTGTGCGAAGGTGATCATGCCGTCCACCGTTGTCCCTTCTTAGACGAGGCTAAAAGAGTTTTGGACGATCGTCCGGTTTTTCCGTTACGACTCCCTCCTGGATATAAAAAACTCTTGCCGAGTCCGTCACTAGTTGAAAATCCGACCGGCCCACCCAGATGGTCGGCCGAAGCGTCTATCATTGAAGACAAACCATCTGAACCCATACCAGATGAAAGTCAAAAGGTCGAGGCAGTAGTTGACCCGGTCTTGCCTTCAGAGGTTCCATCTTCAGATGATACAATCACAGAAGAGAATAAAGATGACACCATCCAATTTCTTTTCGTAAGCACAGACTCCGATGAACATGGGGGAAATTTACCCATTCCTTTACTGCAGGAAGGAAGTTCATCAGAGTTGTACCCGGCCCTCTATTCGGTCCCACCTCCAAGCAACCTAGTTGTTTCCTTTGACTGGAATCAACTAGGCAGACCCCGTTTACTGGCTAGTGTACCATTCCGAATTATTGCTCAAATATATAGAATGGTTATGGCTGGCACCATCATAGATGAAGGGGCTTCTGTGAGTATACTTTCCTCGACTGCTTGGAAAGCGCTTGGTTCGCCATCGCTTTTGCTTGAGATGAGAAATCTAACAGGCTTTGACAAAGGAACCAGTTGACCATTAGGGATCCTTCCCAATGTGCCCATAACATTGAGAGGGAAACCCTTTCACATGAATGTAATGGTAGTCCAAGGACCCCTGGATTATAATCTGCTCCTTGGACGAGACTATATTTATTGCATGGGAGCCATTGTCTCATCACTCTTTAGAGTAATGTGTTTTCCGCACGAAGGAAGAGTGGTCAAGCTCGTAGACCAGCTTTCATTTCCCGGATCACGCATAGCAAATAGTCATATACCATCCCTGAATGGTCTTTTCACACAAGGAATGTCTCATCAATCCCCAATCCATCCACCTGATGAGCGCGAGTGATTCAGGGGACATGACTGAAACCCAGTGGGCATGCACTCTGGTCTGCTTCGGCAGGAAAACTTCAGGTATATGATAGGTTTCCGCGAGAGATATATGACTAGTTTGTACTCCCATCCGTGATTGGAAAAGGGGGTTAGACTGGAACAAGATTCCCTCGTCAAATTTATGTGAGTGGAGTCGTCTCTGCCACTCGCCTTTGTCTATTTCAGTAGACATCGCTGGAGAAATGTTTTGTTTGCGTTGTGAATAGAACAATCTTTGGTAACCTGAAAGAGGTAGACCTTTCCTGATAAAACAAATGTTTTTTCAGTAGAACAAAACGTAACCTTGAAACTTTATTTTATACCTGGGGGCATGCAAACCTTTTGGCATGCAAGCGAAGAGCGACTATTTATTTTTTTAAATTTGTAGGTCCTCTAACCCTTTAAACTCGTAGGATTGGTCGTTTCCTAACTTGCATAAAGAAAGGATGTGGGGAAAAACTCTAAAAAATTTTGTTTTCATATATGAGACATTCTTATTATATGACTGGATTAATCGAGTAGTTTTAGCACATAGTTCAAGCTCGTTAAAAAATAAACATAATTCATGAGCAAATGTTTCTCCCCGTGTTTAAGCTCATTAAAAAATGAGTTATTCCCCAGTAAATAACCATTGTGAATGTAGTAATTCAGCCTTTAAAGCCTTGGTCGTGTTCTCATCATCACCTCCACTCTGTATTGGCCGATCATTCACCTCCACTTGATTGTTTACCCCTTTTGAGGAACAGCTGCGAAGAGTGATCCCACTAGCCATCCTTGTAACACTATCGTGATTGGAAAATTCCAAACCTTACCTGGAATTAGTTGCTACCCAATTTTATCACTCATTCCTCAAAAGACGAGTCTCCTTTAAGCTCTTTTCAACTAACTCATAAAATATGAAAAGATTGCCAAGCCATTGGCCTCTCTAGCTCGTTAAAGGGACCGGAAGTGCTATCCCTCCTTTAGATTTTAATCTTTTTGGACCTGAGGGATTATTACACAAAAATATCGAGCGCTTGTTTTGTTCGGCTCGTTAAAAGTATCGAAAATTCATCCCTTCTGTATTGTTTTATACTTTTTTAGACTTAAGGGATTAGATGACGAAAAAGGAATTTTGGAGTTTCCTTTACATCCCTTTTCAGACTCTCTAAAATTGAAAAGGATCAAGTTATCTTTGTCGTTAAACTCGTTAAAACCTAATAGCGACAAACTTGTCCATAGCAGACAAGAACGAGTTTCACTATCGCTAGGCTCGTTAAAACATAGCTATGGGTTTGCCCGAAGGGAAAATTATAGAACAAGCATATGTTATCCTCCTCAAGCTTGAGAAAAATAAAGAGGTACTGGTCAACAATGACTGGGGAAAAATTGGGAAGAAAACTTGAAGAAACTTTGTTGGTAGCAAGTCGCTCTTGAACATGACACTTTCACTCTGCATCCAAGTCGGGTTGGGTTGTTTCATTCACCAATCACATCACCATGGTCCCATCACACCATCCACATTTGGGGTTAATTTTACCAATCCATCACGTCAGTGTCACCGATATGTTCAAGACAAGTCATTTAGAGAATTCACCTGTGTCTCACCCGCTACAATACATTTACACTCCATTCTTTCATGACCGCCACCCTGAACCTTATATCACCATATCGTTTTCACCTCCATTAAAATAATTTGCTCCGTTCCGTGTCATTGATGTGGGATTCATTAAGGCCCTCCTATGACGGATCGCTTCTTGTCGACATTAGCTCATTATCTAAGAAGTTGATCTAGGAACACCTCGTTCAGTACTTTGAAGCTTTCATACCTCAACGGCAAGTTTCATCAATGGCCTTCGACCGAAAGATTTTGCGTGGTGTTCGATGCCAAGTCCTTTATTCACACCACGTGAATTGTACTGCAGTACCTTGAGGGTCATTATCATTATCGGTGACTCCTCTTGCGTCTATTAACAGCTTACATCATTGGCTAGTAATCAAGCGATGTCTTTCCATGTTCGACTCCAGAACATCTCTCACATGGATCGACTTGTACTTCGAGTGAAGATCGAACAAGATTGAAGACCCTGGATTTAGTTTCATCCATTCGGGCTGTGATATATATTCAGGGAAATAAAGACATCAAATGTACATCATTGCTCCACAGATAATCATCCAATCAAAGGGATGTTGGCTCTACCAGAATCATCAGTCTACACTCAGACAATTGTCTGTCCTATGTACATGAGAATGAATTTATAAAGCTGAGCATGGGAATGCCCGCCTCAGCTAGATCATGAAAAAATTATGAATATAATGTATTGTATTGTATCTTATTACAGGTCTCCTCCCAGCTTGAAAGAACTTCGGATCCTCATAATAAAGCATTTCACCCGACATCAAAAAAGATTAACGACCTCATGCTTTAGGGGGCAACTGTTATAGACATTTTTGGGCACTGCAACCCCAAGCATAAAATGTCCATAAACCAAGGGCTCCTAAGTCCCTAAAACTATTTTTCTAACCCCTAAAGGAAAAAGGTCAACTGATTACAGCTTCTCCCAGAAGTTCTCCATGAAAAACCACTCAAAACTGTTCAAAACAGGATCATTTCACCTGCTCCATAGGCAAAGTGCATTGCATCTCACCTAAGTACACTCAGTGGGTGTGTTGAATTTCAAAAAGCCCTTCTATGGGGTGTGATGGGCGATAAGTGACAAATGGCAGTGTCATTCCACGAGGTGGAGAGGCATGGAATCTTCCAGAAACTTCTCCTGTGACACTTGCCTCTCTGAATTCAACCAAGGATGAGTAAGAGATCATCAATCTCCAAGTGGAAGCAAGAACTATCAGAGGGAAGACACTAATCAAATCACAAGCTAACTCATCTCCCTTACAGATATCTATATATGGATCCCTCATCCCAGAGATCCAGAGGCTCGAATTTTGCATCTTGTAAGGAATTGTTGTTGGTTTCTTGAGGCAACATCATAGTGTTGGGTGATCTAAGCTTTGTATGAGGTGAAGAAGGGCTTACTTGCGGAGAGGATGATGCTGGGTCAGAACAACTGGTTGTAACTCCCTTAGCTCTTTCTTGATTATCAATAAAAGCTATTCAAGTTTTCCTCCATACTCTTGTGTCATTTATGTTTTATGCATTTGTATGGTCAATTTACATCTGATCCTAGGTTGTTTATGTTTATAGATCCATGTTCTTGTATAGTGTTATGCTACTTTGATTCTACAGGTACTCTGTGAAGCTGGGCGTACACGGAAGCAAGTAGCAAAGGACTATCAGAAGAGAGAGGAATCGAACTAGGAGGCAAGTGCAAGACAGAGGTTGGTCTCCTCTATTCTTCTCTCATCTATATTTCATAAAGGAAAAACGAAAGTAGCTTTACTTTGTTTGTTTCTAAGGTAGCTGCCACACCTTAGTGGGATTAGCAATTCTGCATAGACACTTTTCCCTGTAACACTTTGCAAGGAATTGGCTAAAGTTAAATATGATGGAGGGCTTAGAATAAGCAGAGAAAATGGACATAAATCCTATGATGGCCTCATATACCCACTGATCAGAGTAGTATCCAAGGACATTGGAGACAACTGTGATGATTTATTTGGCTCTCTCAAGGAAAATAGAGGAGGGATAGGGAGCAATTTTCTTTGAAATGGGGCATCTTGTGTCAAGAACATCTCAAGAGTTTGGGCCCTCTTGGAAATGTCTAATTTCTAGTATAACTCAACAAGTTCTTCATAGGAAAAGGGGGTGGCATTCTCTACTGTGGGGGCTTGCATAATCTAGTCTATGGCTTGAGGAGAAATAGTAAAGATAATTTCTCCAGTGGGGGTAATAATGGCCCTTTGGCTTGGAAAATAAGACGCATGGCACTTCCTAACAAAATCTAGGGTGTTGTAGGTACGAGGGAAAATATAGTGGGGTAAATTGGACCCCCATAGCTGAATGTCATCGAGTTTGTCAATGTATTTTTCCTCAAGCTAGAAATACATCTCAAAGAGGTCCAATTCGTATAGAGTTTCATGGATTTTGAGGTCTTTGTCAGCCAAAGGGATGTTGTGAAAATCAATGGGAGGATAAATCAGAGGATTGACAGGCTCTTCTGGTCCTTTGTCCTTTGGAGGCATCTTTGGATAAGGCTAAGGATAGTAGTGAAAATTGGATTGGAGGTTTCAATACATAGAGAGGAGACAGTTTTTTTGGGAAAAAACAGAGGTAGTAGGTTGAAAACAAGTTAGTAGACAGTGTTGTTGGTGGGTGAAAATGTCGTTGTTTACCCTAACAAACCTGTAACAAAGAAATACAGTGACAGTGAATGAATTTAGTAACCTGTTAACAAGTGAAAGGGAAGTTTATATAACAGTGTGGCTTTTCTGTTGAAGATGGTGCGGGTCCGTTGGATAAATGGCTAAACCATTTACTACTTAACGACTTAATTGTGGAGGGAGTGGATGCAATAGGTGGAGTTACCGGACGAATGTCATTGCTAAAGGTGAATGGAAGGAGCGCAACAGTTAGGAGAGTGGTATCGAAAGTGAGGGAAACAGCCTTTCGAGGGGGGGGGGGGTGTGGTTAGCATTTTCACCCAAGGGGGGTCCAAAAAGCGATAGTGCTGACACGTAGGGGCGGCCACGATTTGTAATACCACCCATTTTGGATCCATCATCCCCGATGGTAAAGTTCGGATGGTGAAAGGGGGCGAATTTCCATGTGGGTCATCAGATCTTGGGAGATGGGTAGAGATGGAGTGAGAGGTGGTGGAGATTTAATTATGACATGGCGGGACACTCGGTGGTGCTGGAGGGATATATAAAACCTTAGAGAAAAACCTTTACTCTTTTTCCCTTTCACCTGCACATGAAAATAATATTTGATATTTGACTTGTGGCGCATTTTGACTAGCAGCATATGCATTTATAAAATTATAAAATGAAGCCACTCTTTTCTTTTTGCTTCCCTAAGATTTTATTTTCCTTTTTCCTTATTTGTTTAGGGAAACTAACACCTAACATTTTATTGATATGGATGCCTATAAAACATTAAATTGGCCTAACATTTTAACTATTCTTTCTTTTCCATCCATATCCTAACTTATCATTTTAAAATTATTTTTGACTAATATACTAACTTATCAAAACCAAATAATGTTACAATAGGTTACATGACGACATGCCATAGGTTCGGCTGGCCAGAGATGATGAGCGCCTCAATTGGCATATTTTTAGCACCTATAGAATACCTTTTTGTCGACCATTTTCCCACTTTCCATCATTTCTTATTACCTTCTCCATCCATATTGGTAGTTTTTTTTCAAGGTAAGAATATCCTTCTATGTTACATTTAAATTCTTATTCTTACATATTTTTCACGAACTTGTTGCCTTTCTATACTAACAATGGCATACAAGATACAAGTACTACTTAGTGCATGTGTCTTAGCAGTGGATGAAACCCCCTGAAGGCGTTGCACTCTCTACGGGTTACAACTCCCTACAGGTGCTACAATTCTCTTTGCTTAGGAAAAAATCTATTGTTGCAACTTTGACATGTAACCATAGTTATTGCAACTCTTAATTGTTATTGTAACTCTTCACTACTACTGCAACTACAAAGAGCTACAAATCCATATCACTATCACTTTTGCAACTCATGATGTCCATGCTAGTGTTTCATTGTTGCAGCTCCATGTTTTTCTTGTTGTTGCAACTATGGTGACAGTGTTGCAACTCTAAGCCTATTGTGCCAGTACAAAAGTCAACAATCCAATTGTTAGTTTTCTATTGGAAAAGCAGTCAAAAAATAGTTTGTCATAGAGGAAAATGATAGGATCAAGTGGATGACCAAGGATAGAGGATGAGTTAGACACCACCTATCATACAGTTGAATCAAGTAAGATGATGCTTGTTTTCCCCATTTGCTAAAGAAATCAATGTAGTAGGATGAACAACCTAATTCACATGGTTTTCCATCCACATGTTTGATTTATTTAGATAGAAGGCATCTTGTATAAAAACCCTCTTCTTTCCTTGAGTTGGGTAACTAGGAACTAGTAACCAGAAACTAAGAATATTGTTGTACTTTCTAGATTTTTGCAATTTAATTTCCTTTTCACTCTAGTTCGAGTAATGGTGTTTTGAACATTCAAATTTTATTATTTTCTAATTGGTGCCTCGTCTAAGGAGATAGGTCCCCTCCTAAGTCAAGTATTGTATGTATCAATAGCATATATATAGTTTTAATTTTTGTTTATGTTTATTTCTACATTTACTCTATTTTTCGTATTGTTGAAACTCTAAATTACTAATTGCTACGACTCCAATAAATTTCATTGTTGCAACTCTAAATTGTAGGTTTATTGCTACAAATCTAGCGCTAATGTTATCTGCATTTACTCATTAATTGATTTCATAAGGGATTTACAACATTTCTTGAGTTAGGGTTGTTATTGCAACTCCCATTGCTACAACTTTATTGTAGTATTAAAAATTACTCTATTCTCATAATCATAACAACTGTGTTTTCCTAAACATTTTGGATTGATTTTTTTATCAAGGATGTGGATTATGGTTATGTTTTATTTACAAGAAAGTGCCAATTAATGGTTTTTCATTGAATTAATTTCATTTCACTTGCAACTACATATTAGTTACAACAACCAAGGTCATCTTAATACTTGAGCAAGTCACCTATAGATGCTAGTGTGATTTACTTTTCTGTGTGGGTGATTTACTTTCTCGTAAAATAGATTAGACAATGTGCATTTACATTCTTGTAAGTTTGGTGTGATTTAGATTATGTGGTGACTTATAAAGGCATATTTATATCTTGAACTCTGACAATCATTTAGTTACTACAACTTTATACACCTACACAATTATACTAGCATATATGGTCATGAAAATTCACAAGTTCCCCTAATATGAACCTTGGGTTGAAAATGAAATGAAAACATTTTGGTTTTCTCTCTAATAAATTGGAAAGGTAATTAAAAGGCTTCTCAAACCCCATAACTTAAATATGGCTATTTATTATTGGATCTTAGGAGGTCAAGAAGATATTATAAAAGTGGTTAACAAGATTTTATTTCCTCATTCTCATCCTTACATGAAACCTACCCTTATCCCCATCTTTCTAAGTGGGAGTATGTACGTTTTAACCCCGTACAGAAATTACTTGCATACGAATTCTAAAAATGGAAAATAAACAATGGCAAGAGCATAAAACATAAATTAGATATACACAGAGATTTTCCCCTATATCCAAAAACCAGGACAATCAGATTTACTTTTCATTATGTTCCTTTCAATGTTACAATACATGTATATACATGCCAAAACATCCATAAACCCCAATCCATTAACCCTAGATTAGAACATAATCGTAGTTCCCTTGACTGTATCTACAAAATACCATGGACAATAAACCATGATGCCCAAAAAGCATGTACGAAATCCATGCACAAAACCATAGGTAGGTCCACCAACCTAATATAGGGTCCAAAACAAATTTCTCAGGGCGCTTCCCTAGACCAAGTGTAGGGGGACTACCACCCCCATACATACCCCCCAGTAGTGCCTGACACAACGTACAAGGGGGGTTACCACCCCCCTTGTGACCCCCCCACACATGGGGTAGTCATGGAAAGAATATAACACAACCCAACAGAGTATAGATTTAACCCGATCTCTTTGGTTTAATGGTCTTTACCAATGGATTAATGTAGTTGGTGTACAAGAAATGGTATAACTTACCATGTCAAACAATAGTGTTATTGAAGGTGTCCCTAAGGAATCTTTCACACAATAAAATGGTACCATAGGTCCCATTCTCACCATGCCTATACTCTTCTTTTTCTCACTAGGAAACTAACTTGAGTTTATTGTTTCCACCTTTTATAGACATTTTTGGGCACTGCAACCCCAAGCATAAAATGTCCATAAACCAAGGGCTCCTAAGTCCCTAAAACTGTTGTTCCAACCCCTAAAAGAACAAGGTCAACTGATTACAGCTTCTCCCAGAAGTTCTCCATGAAAAACTACTCAGAACTGGTCAAAACTGGATCATTTCACCTGCTCCATAGGAAAAGTGCGTTGCATCTCACCTAAATACACACAGTGGGTGTGTTGCATTTCAAAAATCCCTTCTATGGGGTGCGATGGGCGAGAAGGGACAAATGGAAGTGTCAATCCGCGAGGTGGAGAAGCATCGAATCTTCCAGAAACTTCTCCTGTGACACTTGCCTCTCTGAATTCGACCAGGGATGAGTAAGAGATCACGAATCTCCAAGTGGAAGCAAGAACTATCAGAGGGAAGACACTAATCAAATCACAAGTTGACTTATCTCCCTTGCAGACATCTATATATGGATCCCTCATCCCAGAGATCCAGAGGCTGGAATTTTGCATCTTGTAAGGAATTGTTGTTGGTTTCTTGAGGCAACATCATAGTGTTGGGTGATCTAAGCTTTTCATGAGGTGAAGACGGGCTTACTTGCTGAGAGGATGATGCTAGGTCAGAACAACTAGTTGTAACTCTCTTGGCTCTTTCTTGATTATCAATAAAGCTATTCAAGTTTTCCTCCATACTCTTATGTAATTTGTGTTTCATGCATTTGTATGGTCAATTTACATCTGATCCTAGATTGTTTATGATAATAGATCCATGTTCTTGTATAGTGTTATGCTGCTTTGATTCTACAGGTACTCTGTGAAGCTAGGTATACGAGAAAGCAAGTAGCAAAGGACTATCAGAAGAGAGAGGAATCGAGCAAGGAACCAAGCGCAAGATAGAGGTTGGTCTCCTTTATTCTTCTCTCATCTATCTTTCATAAAGGAAAACGAAAGTAGCTTTACTTTGTTTGTTTCTAAGGTAGCTACTAGCCTTAGTGGGATTTGCAGTTCTGCATAGACACTTTTCCCTGTAACAAAATGGCGACCATACTGGGGATCGAATAGATTGATTATTTATCCACATTTGTTTACTTTATAAACTTACAGACGGAGCCTGAAGTCAAGCCAACTAGCCTTCGAACTGCATTTGCTATGCAAATGAAAAGTAGATCAACGCTGCTTCAGTCAATCTTCGGGTTTTGTTTATGAATTAAACAATTGATTTACAAGCTTTCTAATTGCCTTCGTGGTGGCTCTAGTAACCTCCTTAGATCTACCCCTGTGATTGATTTACTGATTACCACTTGCTCAGCCAAAATCCCTGAACTAAACTGCAAACTGTGACCCAGAACCCAATCAAAGTCTCATCCCTGGTCCAATGCACTGTCTGTTCTGTGAATCTCAAATTCAACGCACTTCCCGAGTGTAGTAGGTGCGCTGATCAGACTAGGCATTGTTCCTAACTTTTGGTTTCTGTGTTCACTCTTTTCATATCTATTCAAGAGTTTTGCTGCCTGTAGTCAGTACACCTCTGTTTGAAACCCCTTTCCTTGCTGTTATTCCGCCTCCATTGTGCAAAGAACTGTAAATGTTTTTATGTATTTGTTGAGTCATTTTTAGTTCTCCTTTACAAAAAGGTAACGTAATTGTACTATAGTTTCTTGATTTGAAAGTGTCGTAAGTGTCGTTTTCAGTCATAGAAGAGAATCTGATTGTTCTTGATAGTCGATTACCCTGTTACTATTGTATTCGATCTGAATTAGTAATTTTTCTAGTGTCGAAAGCAAGTTTTCATTTCCAAATCGCAAAGTGTTGTCATTGTCTTCGTTTTGATTTTGAAAAGAAACTTGTTAGTAATTGTCACTTTGAAAAATAATTCAGATTTGCGCATTAGATTTCTTTTTATCATTCACATATTAAGAAGGCTGAAAACAAATACATGCATGTGCATTTGCATTTAGATTGTTTGATTGGTTTGATTTAGGACAGTGCATATAGTGTGTGCTCTATGCTCTTTGTTGGAAGAATATTGTCTCTCTTTCCTTAGTAGCTAGGGTTTTCATTGCACAAAGAAGATAAAATGACTGTTTATCATCTTAGATTGCATTTTAGGAATTGTACATCTACATCACGCGGTGAACCTGAAAGGCAAATTTCTTAAGCAAGATCAACTATAAAATAAATTTAATGAATCTAACAACGCTTTGGAACCTAACGCACAACATCCAGAAGTCTAGGCTAAAGACATATTCCGGCGTCGTAAAGCCTAGTAACTGTTGTTCTCATTGTTGGTTGGGTGATTCCTCCACTTTGAGACGATAAGTGCCAGTACAGACTTGTGCTCCCACGTACCGTCAAGTATATTTTGGGAGACCACAATAGGCTTAATCCTTTATCCATAGGAAGCCATGTCTGCCACCTTATCGATTGCAATGCACTAAACACAGCATTCGGGAAGATTGACTGTCGTACCGTAAAAAGTATTCTGCAGTTTTGCGATTGGTTTGGTAATCCCTCTATCTAGATTTCCAAAGCAATCCCTTTCGTTCCTTTTCAGACTCCTTAACGGAAAAGTTCCATCTGAGCACTTGTCACTTCAGGCTCATTAAAAATCGAAGGCGACTAGAGTCATCTTTTGTTTTTTCTCAACTCTTAAAAATTGAAAAAACAAGTTGTGTCAAAGCGTCTAAAATTCATCTAATCTGGAAACATACTTCCCCTTTATTTTTGGTTGATCGAGTAATCCACAATTGTGGAAGAAAGTCAATTGAAAACCCGTCGGTCGCGGAGGCTTACGAGTCAACAGTCTTTGTCTCCAGAATCGAAACTATTACGGACAAAGCGAACTCGTTTAACTGGTTCCAAATCTCCTAGTAAAGTTAGAACAAGTGTTCCAATGACATCAGAGACTCCGGTTACTCCAAACATTTCTGGTATCCCTACCTTTACAGAAGAAGTTCAACAGCCACCGAGGGACAGTAGCTCTGATCCTAGTTTTAAGGTAAACACTTGTGTTACTGAACCAATTTCATCTACAACTGGTTCAGAGAGTGTTATTCCCCAAACATCTGTCGCTGCAGATTCCATACCTTCTTCGGCACCAGAAATATTTTACGGACCTGACGGTCTACCTCTTCCACCTAGTCTGATTGCTATAGAAGAGATTGTGGAGGATCCTCCATCTAGTACTCCACCGCAATTTGGAGTCGGGATCACTCTGTATCCTTCTTCATCAGAAATTAGTCTACCACCAGTGGAAGCTCCTGTAGAATCACTAGGTAATCTTTTGGATAGACTAGAAATGTCTGAACAACCGTCGACATCTAGGATTGTGTCGTCCGACACAGCGACGGCAGAACTTCTTGCTATCACTCCAACAATGTTCGTCGGTATACCATCTGTCCCAACTAGCTCTCAATCGCTAGAAGGGGCCCACTCAGGGGCTATTTCGACAGTATGGTCCGTTCCTATTTGTTCATCCAAAATAGTATTCGGAAACTCTTATGTTGAGTCTCAACAAATTGATCCTTCAGGATGTCAATTTGGGCAATCCGGTCCTCAAGGACAAACCATTCCTTTAAGTACCGGATTACCGCCGTATGGGGGGCAGTATACCCTTTCATTGTCTCCTCCAGGAGGACAGCCATACGGGAGTTCACAACAAAATTCAGGTTATGCTGGAATTACATCTAGCGGTTGGGTACCGATACTACCTCAACAACCAAGAGTTGTATATTCGATGCAACAATGTTTACCTATGTCAAATATACCAACTACGCCAGCTATTGTGACGGTGTCACAAGTACAAGCGCTGCCTGTTGTATGCCAACCTCAGGTTTCTCAGGTTGTAATGCAACAGCCTCTTGACCCTGCGACTCAACCACAATCGCCGACTGGTGGAATGACACAGGCCCAAACGGGTACAATTACCCCTCATCTTGGTCAAACAGTTAGCATTAGGCAACAACACATGGCTTCACAACCATGGCTGGTGCAATACCAAAAAATCGCAATTCCAACAAGTATACCAAGGATCTAAGCAACAAATCTTTGCAAATAGTGAGCAGTCGTATATTCAAAATGGTAAAAATCAACCATTCTACAATGGTTATGCCCACCAACCTTACCAAAGTTACCAACATCAAATGCATTCTGCTGGTATGCAAAGACCCATTGCTCAGGTGATTCCATCTTATCCTGGTGTTGAAGCCCCGAAAATCAGGTCGACAACAAGGGGGATACCCACCCGGTCCAGACCTTGGTTGGCAGCTCCTTATCCATTTGGTATAGCGGGTTCGACTGGGGATAATGGGACCAGTTTCCCAATCTAAGGGTGTATGTGTGTGTGTGCAGAGTTGGATGTTGCTGATCTAAGAATACTTAAAGCTAATTTAATTCAAACTTTTAAACTAACTCTATGCTATTGTAATCTAATGAGAAACAACACATCTAATGTACGCTAACCCGGGGTGTATTTCTTCTATTATGCGATCTAAAGAGATTTCAAACAATAACTGGTAATAAAGATCATTCAGCTATCATAAGAATAGAAATCAATTAAGATAAACCACTTTGCATAAAAGTTTAGACAAAACGGTTGTGAACAGCTTATCACATAATAAGTTATTCATATATCATACATAAATAAATGGCTCCACCGTACAGAAGTGCCAAATGGTAAGTCATACATTCATGCAGTAACATATAAACAACTAAAAACTGTATATCACTTTAAGAATATAAGCAGAAATGGCCAATAGATAAAAGTTCCATTTATGACTAATCCTACTCATAAGCTTCAAGCAAAAACGATTTATCTCTACTTGTTCTAACATCTACTAAGAGTACAAAAGTGCAACATCAGTAGCAGACATCAAATGCAAACATTAATAAATCTCGATCCATCCATTCATCAAAACCTCCTCTGAGGGTGCAGAAGTGCATGTTCCGAGGACAAGTTTTTGACAAATTTCTGGACCCTTCTCTAAATGCATGAGAAGGGTTAAAATACTACTTCCTAATTCTAATAATAGTGTTTTTACAAAATTTAGGATGCGGTTTTCAAATGACCGTCCTTTTTCTAATCTAATTTTAAAGAAAAAACAACATTCTAAAATAAGGCTACTTCTGAACTTGGTCTTTAAAGCTGCAAGTGTTCATCATGGGCTTGAGGAGAGTCGGCTAGCTGACTTCTGTGCTGAGCTAGGCTACGAAAACAGAATCTATGAGAGCTGGCACTACTTTTTCAGTCGTGTTTATGATGCATTTCACAGTCATCCATTGACTATGCGGCTTAACCAAGTATGCCCAGTAACACTCCCAATTTAACCTGTTTAATGCTTGGATAGCTTTTCCCTTTTCCTGTGCCTTCTGCTTCCATTCTGCTTCCAGTTGTAGCTTATTTGGTAGGTACCCCGGGGTGGTCTCTTCGATTAAATTGGCCCTGTGTAAATTCTCATTTACACAGTCGATAAGAATGCTTGCTTGTGTGGCCGTTGTCTTCGCTGCTTGTTTCGCCTGCCTGATTTGATCATCCCATTTATTAAAAAGCAATTCTTTATGATTCTCGTTTATTCTGGGTGCATTTGATCTTTTCCCTTCATCTTCATCCTGCCAAGCTAAGTATTCTGTCACTCGTCTGTCACTCTGATCATAGTCACTCCGCAAGTCTACCACTTGATTGGTGATTTTATCGCTCAGCTCGCAATAGCGACTTCACTGTGATATTTTACGTCCCAACTCTTCCTGTTGCTGCAGTAGTTGCTCATTTAAGCCAATAGATTCTGAAATAAATTCCGCCAGCTGTTATAGACATTTTTGTGCCTTACATCACTGAGCATGATATGTCAATAATTAAGGGATCGAAAGTCCCTAAACATGTTGTTCCTACCCCTAGAGGAACAAGGCCAGCAAACCACAGCAATTCACAAAAGTTCTCCAACTGAAAACACTCAAAAACAGGCCATTTCTGGATCATGTCAACTGCTCCACTGAGCATCTGCGCTGAATGTCAACTGCTCCACTGTCTACCTCCGCTGAATGTCAACTGCAAAGAAGGC
The DNA here is from genome assembly GCA_031772625.1 of Pinus tabuliformis. Classification (NCBI taxonomy): domain Eukaryota; kingdom Viridiplantae; phylum Streptophyta; class Pinopsida; order Pinales; family Pinaceae; genus Pinus; species Pinus tabuliformis. The sequence continues at coordinate 1,188,171,990 of CM062809.1, forward strand.
TACCTGCGCTGAGTGTAACTGGACAAGTGGCAGACTCATTTCTCAAGGTGTCAATGCCCAGGAAGCTTCCAAAATGACACTTGGATCAGAGAATTCGACTGGTGATGAGTAAGAGGTTCCAAATCTCCAAGTGGAAGCAAGAACCTCCAAGTGGACTCAAGAACTGAAGTGGGAGAGGACACTAGTCAGCTCCATGCCAGCCTCAAGCTGACTCATCCTTTCTCCAAAACTCCTATATATAGATCTCTCTCAGGAGGTCATGGGGGGCGGGAATATTGTGATTGCAAAGAATTGTTGTTGGATTGTGGTTAGATCATTGGGTGCTTATGCTTTGAAAGGGGCTGAAGAAGGAATTCCATTCTGCTGGGAAAGAGATGCTGGGTTGGAACCTTATGGGTTGTATCTCTTCCTGAACCTTGTTTATCAATCAATAAAGCTTCTTGGTTCTTTCCTATATGCTGGTGTTTATTGTATGATTTGCATTAGTGTATTTGATTTACTTCTAATCCTGAATCATTTATGAATATGTATATTTGCCTTTGTATCGTGTCCTTCTCTTGTTGCATGTAGCTGTTCTCTTGTCACAGGTAGTTGTTCTCTTGTGATCTCGTGGGAGCAAAAGCAAGGAGGCAAGTAGCTGTGGACACACAAAGAGGAGAGGATCTAGATCGAGGGACAACCGAAAGATAACGGTAAGTCTACCAATCTCCTCTCTTTCATATTTCATAAAGGAAGAAACCGAAGTAGCTGTGTTCGTTTGTTGCTAAGGTACTGTCACACCTTAGGTGGATAGGATCGTCCTGCATAGGCATTTTTCCCCACAACAAATTGGCGACTCCGCTGGGGAAGAACTTTGTTGTAGTCATTTTGTTTGTTTGCATCATTGTTTACCTCATAGACTTAACAGCAACAATCGAACTGCTTTGCAAAGTAGAATGTTGCTGCTTTGATCCTTCACTGGGTTTTTGTCTATGATCTCAACAATGGACTCACAAATGACTTGATGATCCTTTGTGATAGTCTTTAGTACCCTCTCAAAGCATCCCTCTGTTTATACCTTGCTTGTGTTTCTGATTTGGCCTGAAACAATTGATTTTTGAGCATTTTATGACCCGGAAACCAAGAGAAACGAGAGTTTCTCCTTTCAGCACAGACACTGTGAAGGCAGTCTGCATTTCAACGCAGGTCCCGTGAAGGCTACCTGCGCTGAATGTCAAACTGACAGTGTTACACCTGCGGTGAACCAGTGTACCTTTGTGCAATTGGGGTTCCTTGCTGTCTTTTGCCCTATTTGATCTCTGTTTTTGCAGCCTTTAACCAACATAGATACCACCTCTGAAACCCCTTTTCTTTGCTTGAATTCCGCCTCATTTTTGTACAAAAAGACTGTAAGTGTTTTTTATGTGTTTGTGGCGTCATTTACAGTTTTCCTTTGCATGAGTGAAATAGTCATCCTGTAGCCTTGATTCAGATCTGATTGATTGATTGATTGTGATCTTAGGAGAGAGTTCATTGGCTGTTTGCAGTTTGATTATCATTTGCTTTTGCTTATTGGTTTGAATTTGTCACTTTTAAGTGTCGAAACAAGTATTTCTTTCGAAAAATCGCAAAGTGATTGTAATCTCTTCTACCCTTGCTGATTTTGGAAAAAGTAAACTTGTTTATTTTCAGTCATTTAAAAGCAAATTCAAAGTTGTGCAAAAAGCTTTCTTTGTAGGCATTTATACTAAGAAAGTGAAAACAAACACCTGCATTATGCATTTGCATTTTGATAAGTTTGCATGTGTGATTTAGGAAGAGTGCATTAGAGTGTGCTGATTACTCTTTGAGAAAAGATAGTCACTCTCTTTTCCCTTAGTAGCTAGGATTTTCAAAGTTGAAAGATTATAAAGCTTGCTTATCATCTTAGACTGCATTTAGGAATTTGTACCAATACATCTCGTGGTGATCCTGAAAGACAAACTTTAAAAAGATCAACTTAAAATATATTGAATGAACCTAACAACGCTTTGCAACATAACGCACAACATAGAGGTCTAGGTAGAGATGTGTTCCGGCGTCGTTAAACGTAGTGACTGTCGATCTCTAAGAAGGTGGGTGATTCCTCCTGAGGGACGATAGCACTAATACGGACTTGTGCTCCCACGTACTATCGCGTATATATTGGGAGACCCCTATAGGCATATATCCTTTATCCTTAGGAAGCCGTGTCGGCCGCCCTACTGATCGCAATGCAGTGAACACAGCATTCACGAAGATCGACCACCCGTACCGTAAAAAGTATTATGTGGTTTTGCGAAAAGTTTGGCACACCCTCTACCTAGATCTCCAGAGCAGTTTCTTTTGGCCTTTTTCAGACTCTATAACAGAAAAAGTCCATCCGAGCATTTGTCACTTCGGGCTCGTTAAAACATCGAAGGAGACTAGAGTCATCTTTAGCTTTTTCTCGACTCTTTAAAAGTGAAAAAGCAAGTTGTGTCTAAAGCGTCGTTAACAATTTATTTTAAACGGAACAATCACCCTTATTCCCGCGTTGATCTTTAGGTTGAAGAGATGGAGCACACCAAACAAGGAGTTCCCCTTGATGGAAATCCTAGTCCTTTCTCCTCTTGGGGAGATGTTGGTGCGCCCCACATGGCCACATTGTCGCTTCCAGGACTGACAATTGGCCTACCAGTATGGCTCTTTTCAACCAATGTCGTTCAGAATACCACCATTCCTGAACAGTTGAGTCGACAGTTAGATCAGACAAGAGTTGCCCACCAGCCTTCCACTTCGTCTTCCTCTCCTCCTTCCTCTTCGCTTGATGGAACTGGTCGGTCGAAGAACCGAGTTCCTAAGGAGAAGAAGGAGAAGAAGAAGAAAGAAAAGAAGTAGAAGGAGCCTAAGGCGACTGGGGGAAAACAAGTGTCATCTAATAGAAATCCACACACAGCACTCGTAAGGCCTAAATCGCCATGCGTCATATGCAGGGGAGACCACTTCCATATAGATTGTCCATGTATCCCCCGGATACTAAGAGACTGGTCACCCCGTTTGCACAATTCGGTAGCATCGACCTCTGATAGCCATGTCGATTGTTCACCGTCAACTAGTGGGAGTGAAGCTCCAGGATAGAGCAGGAAAGCTAAATTTCCCTGCAGACTGTGTGAAGGCGATCACGCCATCCACCGTTGTCCCTTCTTAGACGAGGTGAAAAGAGTTCTGGAAGATCGCCCGATATTACGAGCGAATCTTCCTCCTGGATATCAAAAACTCTTGCCAAGTCCCTCACTAGTTGAGAATCCGGTTGACTCGCCCAGATGGTCAGCCGAAGCACCTGTCATTGAAGATGAACCATCTGAATCCATACCTGACGAAAGTCTAAAGGTTGAAACGGCAGTTGACCCGGTTTTGCCTTCAGAGGCTCTATCTTCGAATGACAACATCACAGATGAGAGTAAAGACGACACCGTCCAAATTCTCTTCATCAGCACTGACTCTGATGATGAAGGGGGCAAAGCCGCCATTCCTTTATCGCAGGAAGGAAGTTCATCAGAGCGCTATCCGGCCGTTTACTCGGTCCCACCACCAAGCAACCTGGTTGTGTCCTTTGACTGGAACCAACTAGGCAGACCCCGCTTGCCAGCTAGCATACCATTCAGAATCCTTGTCCAAATATACAGAATGGTAATGGCTGGTACAGTTATTGATGAAGGGGCATCTGTGAGTATCCTTTCCTCTATTTCTTGGAAAGCGCTTGGTTCGCCTGTGCTTTTGCCTGAAATGAGAAATCTATCAGGCTTTGATAAGGGAACCAGTCGCCCTTTAGGGATCCTCCCCAATGTGCCAATAACATTGAAAGGGAAGACCATTCAAATGAACGTGATGGTCGTTCAAGGACCCTTGGATTATAACCTACTCCTTGGACGAGACTATATATATTGCATGGGAGCAGTAGTCTCCTCACTCTTTAGACTAATGTGTTTTCTGCATGGAGGAAGAATGGTCAAGCTCGTGGACCAACTTTCGTTTCCCGGATCACACATCGCAAATAGTCATATACCATCCCTAAATGGTCTATTCACGAAAGAAGTGTCTCAACCCACGGTCCGTCCTCCTGATGAGCGCGAGTAATCTGGGAGGACATGACCGGAACCCAGGGAGCATGCGTCCTGGTCTGCTTCGGCAGAGAACTTCGGGTATAAGATAGGATTTCCGCGGAAGAATATGACTAGTCCGTACCCCGTCCGTGGAGGAAAGAGGGTTGTTCTGGAAAAAGATTCTTTTGTCAAAGTTATGTGAGTGAAATAATCTGCTTTTCGCCCACCTTTGTCTATTTCGGTAGGCATTGCCGAGGAAGTGTTTTGTTTAACGAGACAATCTTTAGGTAACCTGAAAAAGGTAGGCCAAGGAAGTGTTTTGTCTAACGAGACAATCTTTGGGTAACCAGAAAGAGGTAAGCCTCCCTCAGTAACACAAATGTTTTGTCTTTGAGTAGTGTTCTTCTCTTGTCGTAAGTAGCTGCTCTCTTATCGCAAGTAGCTGTTCTCTTGCGATCTTGCGAAAAATCTATTGAAAGTTGGGCTGACGAGAAGACAAGTATCGTATAGACCCGTTAAAACTAACGAGAAGACAAGTATCGTTAAAACTAAACTAGCAAGACGACAAGTAGCTGTGAACACCCAAAGAAAAGCAGAGGTGAGAAGGAGGAGGGGCAACCTTGAAATTGTATTTTATACCTGGGGGCATGCAAACCTTTTGGAGTGCAAGCAAAGAGCGGTTATTTATCTGTTTTTTGGGTTAGCCGTTTCCGAACTTGCATAAAGAAAGGATGCGGAGCAAAGCGTGGTGAGATGAAGCTCCAATAAAAAATAGCGATCTCCAATGAGACACTCTTATCATATGACTGGTATATCGAGCAGTTTTACCGCAGAATTTATGCTCGTTAAAAAATATAAAAGTGAGATCCGAGCAGTTTTAACGCGGAATTCATGCTCGTTAAAAAATAAACATAAGCTTGAGCAGTGTTTTGGTGCATTCAAGCTCGTTAAAAAATGAACCCATCCCGGTAAATAACCATTAAGAATGTAACCTGATCAACCATAAAAGCCTTGGTCGTGTTTGTGTACCGTCACCTCCACTTTTCATTTGGCCGATCGTTTACCTCCATATGATTGTTTACCCATTTTGAGGAACAGCTGCGAAGAGTGATTTCACCTAGCGATCCTTGTGACACTGTCGTGATTGGAAAATTCCAACCTGTACCTGGAATCAGCTGCTAACCCTGTTCATCACTCGTTCCTCAAAAGACGAGTCTTCTTTAAGCTCTTTTCAACTGACTCGTAAAATATGAAAAGATTGTCGAGTTTTGGCCTTCCAGCTCGTTAAACAACCAGAAGAGCTATCCCTCCTCTAGATTTTAATCTTTTTGGACCTGAGGGATTATTGCACAAAAAGATCGAGCGCTTGTTTTGTTCGGCTCGTTAAAACGATCGAAATCTCATCCCTTCTGTATTGTTTTATACTTTTTCGGACTTAAGGGATTAGATGACGAAAAAAGAATTTTGGAGTTAACTTTATGTACCTTTTCAGACTCTCTAAAAATGAAAAGGGCCGAGTTTTCCTTGTCGTTAGACTCGTTAAAATCACTAAATAGCGACAAACTTGTCTTTAGACGAGAACGAGTTTCCCTATCGTTAGGATCGTTAAAACATAGCGATGGGCTTGCCCGAAGGGCAGGTTATAGAACAATCATATGTTATCCTCCTCAAGCTTGACAAAAATAAAGAGGTACTGGCCAGCAATGACTGGGGAAAAATTGGGAAAAATCAAGAAGTCGTTGATGGTAGCAGGTCGCTCTTGAACATGACACTTTTCCTCCGTACCACATCGGGTTGGGTTGTTTCATTCACCGGTCACATCACCATGGTCTTTGCCACACCATCCATATTTGGGGTAATGCTACCAATCCATCGCATCAGTGTCGCCATATGTTCAAGAGAAGTCGTTCAGAAAAGAGTCAACCAGGTCCCATCCACTGCCATACATTATCCTTCATCCATTCATGACCGCCACCCTGAATCATATGTCACAGATTGTTTTCACCTCCATTAAAATCATTAGCTCCGTTCCGTGTCACTGATGTGGGATTCATTAAGGCCCTCCTTTGACGGATCGCTTCTTGTCGACATCAGCTCATTATCCAAGAAGTTGATCTAGGAACAACCCCTTCAGTACTTTGAAGCTTGCATGCCTCAATGGCAAGTTTCTCGCTTCCGGCGACAGGTATACATCAATGACCTTCGACCAGAAGATTTTGCGTGGTGTTCGACGCCAAGTCCTTTATTCACACCACGTGAATTGTACTGCAGTACCTTGAGGGTCATTATCATTATCGGTGATTCCTCTCGCGCTTGTTAACGGTTTACATTATTGACCAGTAATCAAGCGATGTCTTTCCATGTTCGAATTCAGCGCAATTCTCACATGGATCGACTTGTACTTAGAGTGAAGATCGAACGAGATTGAAGACCTCGGATCTAGTTTCATCCATCCGGGCTGCGATATATATTCAGGAAATATAAAGACATTTGACATGTACATCATTCCAGCAGATGATCATCCTACTCAAAGGATGATAGTTTCGCCAGAATTATCAGTCTACCATCAGACGATCGTCTGTTCTATGTACCAAAATGTATTTATAAAGCTGAGCATGGGAATGCCTGCCTCAGCTAGATCATGAAAGCTGTATGAATCATAATGTATTGTATTGTATCTTATTACAGGTCTCCTCCCAGCAAATGGATGAACTTCGGACTCCCCTGGATAAAGCATTTCACCCGATAAACGGCCTCATACTTTAGGGGGCAACTGTTATAGACATTTTTGTGCCTTACATCACTGAGCATGAAATGTCAATAATTAAGGGATCCAAAGTCCCTAAACATGTTGTTCCTACCCCTAGAGGAACAAGGCCAGCAAACCACAGCAATTCACAAAAGTTCTCCACCTGAAAACACTCAAAAACAGGCCATTTCTGGATCATGTCAACTGCTCCACTGAGCATCTGCGCTGAATGTCAACTGTTCCACTGTCTACCTGCGCTGAATGTCAACTGCAAAGAAGGCTACCTGCGCTGAGCATAACTGGACAAGTGGCAGACTCATTTCTCAAGGTGTCAATGCCTAGGAAGCTTCCAAAATGACACTTGGATCAGAGAATTCGACTGGTGATGAGTAAGAGGTTCCAAATCTCCAAGTGGAAGCAAGAACCTCCAAGTGGACTCAAGAACTGAAGTGGGAGAGGACACCAGTCAGCTCCATGCTAGCCTCAAGCTGACTCATCCTTTCTCCAAAACTCCTATATATAGATCTCTCTCAGGAGGTCATGGGGGGCGGGAATATTGTGATTGCAAAGAATTGCTGTTGGATTGTGGTTAGATCATTGGGTGCTTATGCTTTGAAAGGGGCTGAAGAAGGAATTCCATTCTGCTGGGAAAGAGATGCTGGGTTGGAACCTTATGGGTTGTATCTCTTCCTGAACCTTGTTTATCAATCAATAAAGCTTCTTGGTTCTTTCCTATATGCTGGTGTTTATTGTATGATTTGCATTAGTGTATTTGATTTACTTCTAATCCTGAATCATTTATGAATATGTATATTTGCCATTGTATCGTGTCCTTCTCTTGTTTCATGTAGCTGTTCTCTTGTCACAGGTAGCTGTTCTCTTGTGATCTCGTGGGAGCAAAAGCAAGGAGGCAAGTAGCTGTGGACACAAAGAGGAGAGGATCTAGATCGAGGGACAACCGAAAGATAACGGTAAGTCTACCAATCTCCTCTCTTTCATATTTCATAAAGGAAGAAACCGAAGTAGCTATGTTCGTTTGTTGCTAAGGTACTGTCACACCTTAGGTGGATAGGATCGTCCTGCATAGGCATTTTTCCCCACAACACCAGCTTAGGCTCATCTTTATGCATTTCTTGTAAAATTTGCAATTGTTTTCCTTTCTCGTCTAGATTTCTTTGATAGACTATCTGCATCTGCTGAAAGTCTTCCTGCAACTTCTCGAGCTATTTGGAAGCTTCAATATTAGCATTGGCTTGTTGCAATTGTCATTGTAGTAGCTGTATTTGATCTTCTTGTTCTTTCAACAGTTGCTGAACTTCCGATGCCTTGTCAATAGTTGCAGAAGCATATGCTCCTGCGATCTGAGACAACTTAGTGAGATTTTCAGTTGGGTTATTGTTGGGGTCTTTCCATAAGACGTCCAAATGTTCAGCATCTTGTGACAGTGTATTTTCTAGTTTTCTTTTCTTCCTCTGTCTCCTTACAACTACTTTATGTTGGGGACTATAGAATACATCCAGTGGGGGAATTTCTTCTACATTAAGTAGAAGCTCAGAAGGTGGAGCGATAGGAATGTGCTCTGTTTCTGTGACACTACTAACTATGGTCGAAACCACTTCTTGCGCTACCTGTGTATTGTTCACAGGTGTTCTTGGGGCTTGCCCTTAAAGATTGATCAGCTCATTGAAGGTTTCCCATTCTTTGTCCAGTTTTGTTGTGACGAGTGGTGCTTCATTGACAGGAGGGGGGACATCTCTTGGCGGGGAGGCGATAACCTGCTGTTGCGACATTGCACTTGACTGAGCTGTATCTTTAGTTGTTTCTTCGTTTTTTCCTTGGTCGCTTCCAGACCCTTTAGAATGTTCAGGCACTCCTTGCGCAGTGTTAGATTTAGATCTGGAAGTGCTAGAGTTTCGGCTGAGGCTAACGCTTGGAGTTGGTTCTCTGGCAGGCAGTCACAGCTTCTCTAGAGGAACACTGGCTAGCCTTCTTTCCCTGTGTAACATGAATCTTTGGAGGTCATCTAGAGACAACTTCGACCGAGCTTCCCGCAAAATTTCCTGGAGTGAGCTTCTACTCTGAAACAAATCATCAAACAAATCTTTCTTTCCAATGAATACTTTTATTTTGACGTTCGTTGTGAAATCTTGGGCAACATCATTTGGGTCAAATGGCCTTGCTGGGAATTTAAATAATTGTAGACACGTCACATTCTCCACTTTGGTGAAAGCGTGTCCTACATCGAACAATGAAAAGGCCCCACAAGCTACAGGAAACTGAGGCCATATGGCCTTCTTTTTGTCTTTTAGGTCTTTAGTCAGGCCGCCTTCTGAACAGGTTTGATATGCAATTTCCCGAGCCAAAAGTTTATCGGGGATATACAGAGGCAAGACATGAGGAGGTACAGTGCTTCCAAACACTCTAATATAGGTGAACCATCCTTCCCCGAACCATCTTACGATGGGGATGATATATATCTGTGCCTCGGGTGAGCACCTCGGGGGGTCTTCATCATACATCATTCTATACAATGGTAAGATAAGCTCGTGACAAATCTGGTAGAAGTGTGGGACGAACTGAGAATCCCATAACATCTTATGATAAACATGGATAGGTAATGGGTCCTGGGTAGTCCATTTCCAACCCATAGTGGGAAATTTAGACACATAACAAATAGAATCCATAACATATGCGGACAGATAAAAAGGAGGATAGATCCTTTGAGACAAGGATCTTTTAGACCGGTAATTGATAACAGCCATGTATAGATTATCAGAAAAGATCTTGGCCCAATCCATAATATCGGCATTTGTGGCAGCATCTACTAATGGTAGCCATTTAGACGAAAACTTATTGATATCCGACATCCCAAATAATCTACAAAGCATGTCCGCAGCAAAACAATACGGAGAGGTGAGGGAACCAGTGCTGTACATACCATTTTTGTCTTTTTTGAGCGGCTCCTCTTTTCTGGACCAATCTTTGGTGGTCTCTGCTAGGTTTGGGTTCTCTACCACAAATTTCTTAACAAATTGTGCATTGTAAGTCGCCTGCGGTTCAGGAAGATGATACATAAGCTTTAAATCTTGTGCATCGAATGATCCGATGAGCCCATGTCCTTGAACCTTGAATTTTCTGTTGTTCATCTCTGCATTGTCAAGTATCCACTTGATCATATCTGTATATGGTAGAATTTTGGGCCTTGCTGCTATCCCGTGAAGAAATGAACATGCTAGCTCCTCTAAGGACACCTCGGAAGAGTGTTGTGAGCCCGCGACAGCAGCAACCTTCATTATTCTGGGATTCTCTTCTTCAAGCAATCTGTACATGCTTTCCCATGTCGATATCCCTACGTCTCTGTTACAGGCTGTGTCTGTATACAAAGGCGCCATCTCCTTCGTCTTTTCCTTCGCCTCAAAGCCTTGAGCTTTATTTTTCTTTCCCATTTCTTCCTGCGTTTGGCTTTCAATCGTCTTTAGTTCTTCGTTCCTGCAGATTACGAGTGAAATGGAAATGACTGATCAAGAAAGGTGATGGGAGAGTTTTAAATGCAACAGATATATCAAATATGCCACCTTACGTGAAGTAATTCTTTACAAAAGCACGCTTCTTCATTTCATTTAATAGCTAACAACTAATTCCTTTACTATCATTAAAAGTGCATGATCTTGAGTCAGATTATGGTAAGTGGCTTTTCTTTGAATGGCGTGCCCGAAGGATTCGCGATGAAGTGATTTATGATTTGCTTACGTAACATCGCAGATCGCACCATCGCAGATCGCGCCATCGCAGATCGTGTGAATATAATATCGTAGCGATCGCAACATCGCAGGTCGCAGAAGTTTAATGTTTGTCGAATCTTGCCAACTCATTTCTGCGATATGCGATCTTGCGATCGGTGTTATCGCAGATCGGTAAATCTTGAAGTTTTTTCCTTATGAGTATTACTTTATTGCGATGCGATATTAGGCTTAACAGGAGAGTCCTGCGCATACTGGTATTATAGAGAAATGGAGGAATCTCCTATCTTTTTTGCAATGTGACTTTGAAGATATTTCCCTTATCGTAGACTTAGGTTAAAAATATTCAAAAAGACCTTTCTAAGCTTAGGATGGTAACCTTATTTTGAAGAAAGGAAACTCTTGCTTTTTTCCTAAAATTTAACTAAGGGTCCCCATTCATTTAGTATTTTGGACAACACTTAAATGAACAAGGGGGGGGGGTGTTGCTGGCCACAACACCTGGGTATGCTTCGCCTAACCTGAATCAACAGTTACCCTTCGTCGCAACTTTAGAGTTACCGGATTTAAATCGGTTAACAAACTATCCAATCGCTTATGCCCCTTTGTGGCCAGCGATTCCACATAAACTTCCGTCGGATATTCCTAAATTTAATGGAAATCCGGGTGAAGATCCGTCGAATCATGTGATGACCTTCCATCTGTGGTGTTCATCAAACACCCTAAACAATGATTCGATTGGGCTTCGCCTTTTTTAGAGGACGTTAACTAGTCCAACAGCAAAATGGTATATCGAATTGCCCAGAGCTTCGTTTGACAACTTCAGTACCCTAGCTGCAACCTTTTTAACCCATTTTCAGTTACCGATAAGGTACGAAACGGGAACAGAACTTCTTAACAATTTCAAACAAACAACGACCACTCACATATCTGATCATATTCATGAGTGGCGACGTCGTCGTAGAATGGTAAAAACGTATGTTCCTGATCAGCTTTTACCTAAATGGTTTATTAAGTCTTTGTTACCTTCCATTACAGAAGATGTGGCAAAAGGGGGAGTCGTCACCGAAGAGAAAGTTATTGCTCGTGCGCAATATTTAGACTTGATTTACACTCAGTCTGGCATGCTCTATGATAAAATACCTGACGCTCCCAGACCAGAATTCTCGGCCCCTCCTCCTCCTAAATCAAAAAATGACTCTCATGCCGGCGATGGTGTGATTGGCGCAACAGACACGAGATCAACAAAGGCTACATCTAAAAAGGCCCATTAGATTTCCAGTCAAAATGCAAAAGAAGAACTTCTTGCCTCGAAAGTAAATGTCGTCTCGACTGATAAAGTCAAAGAAGCCAGGCAACCAGGAGGCAAGAAGAAAAACAAAGGGAAGAAGAAGAAATAGGAGGAATCATCACCTGAAAAATTTTCTGCAAACCCTCCTGGAAATAGGAAACCAAAAAACCCATGCTTTATATGCGATGAGGATCATTGGACAGTAGATTGTCCACATAGAGCTGATTGTCCACATAGAGCTGAGCTTAGAAAATTCTTCAAGAATTCAAAAACCTTGGCAGTATTAACTGATCTGTTTCCGAATCCAAGAACAAATCTGGTTGACAGTGGAAATTCTTCCCCGTCTCAAGTGTTGATGTTGTCGGTTTCCAAACAGCAAAATGATGCTTTGATATCGACAAGGAACAAAGATTACGGGAATCCATAGCTGTCGAACAACAAGGATAAAGATCAACCTAGTAGTTCGACAACAACTTCGACAGAAGTTGCACCGCCCATCATTCCTAAGTTGACAATAAAACCTCCAAAGGGAGTAGTACACAAGTCGACATTTAATCCTCGTGCTAGAGCAGCACAACATTATAATATAGTAGAAGATCTGGCCCAATCACCATTCGCTATGTCGACACTTGAGGTACTGCAAAATTGCCCATCCCAAAAGCAGGCCTTATTATCAGCTATCGGTGGGATAGACCCAAAGGATTCCAATCTTGTATCCTTTAATCATAAAGGATACGATCCTCAGTTACCAGCTCAACTAGCTTTCCTCGTTCAAGTGAAAGCCCTCAACAAAACTGTTCATCGAACAATTATTGATGAGGGGGCACCTACATGTATTATGTCGATGAGTTGCTGGAAAACTTTAGGATCTCCAACCTTGTCGCGATCTTCAATGACATTAAAAGCATTCGACGGAGGAACATATACCCCATATGGTATTCTAAGTAACTTGCAGGTTGAACTAGGAGGGAAAACAATAGAAATAGATGTCGAAGTAATCGACAGAAACCTTGATTACAACATCCTACTGGGAAGACCATGGATATATGCTATGGCTGCTGTTGTGTCGACCTATTTTAGGAAGATTGCATTTCCCTTTCAAGGAGGGATTACAATCGTCGATCAACAAACCTTCCTCCCCAATGGTTCTCAAGTTACGAGAAGCATTCCAATGATCCATGGAAGCCCCCATTCGCTTCAAAATATCGGAGTAGGCCTACTAAAAGACCCTATATTAATGGGAACTTTTGCCCTTCCACCTCCAATAAATCTGGCGGAAGTAGCATCAATAGGAGCCTACAATATGATACCTTCGATTGAAAAGATCTCAGAAAACGATATAAACATGGATCATACGCAAGTATTGCCTCCAAGCCCAATGGAAATATTGTAGCAATCAATGTTCCTAGCATGGGAGGCAAACCCAAATCAACGCTCATCAAGCGTTTGGATAGATAGGTCTAAGTAATATGGCACCCTTCAGATCCTTGGTCGAGAGTGCATTACACTAACGAAGGAAATTTTCAATCAATGGTAATTGAAGGGACACCATGGGAAGATTACCACCATTGTTCCCTTCTTCCGGATTGTGAAGAAGATACTCCTAATGACCTTCATCATCCTTCAGTTTTTGATTTCCTATGAAATATTGTAAACATAGTGGATTCTGAGCGAAAATTGTCCAACATTGAAGAGACTATAGCCATAAATATCTTGACCAAAACAGATGTTGTAGAGAATATTTATGTTGGAAAATGTTGTTCTCCTTCAGAACTGGAAATATATAACGCTCTTTTTCGCAAATTCAGAGATGTCTTTGCTTGGTCATATAATGAAATGCCAGGCATTGACTCGAGTATTGTTGAACACGAAATCAAGATGTATCCAGATGTCAAACCAGTACAACAACGGCTACGGCAGGTGCACCCCAAGAAAGCCGTTGCCATCAAGGCAGAAGTTGAAAAGCTTCTCCATGCTGGTTTCATTTACCTGGTTCCTTTAACCGATTGGGTATCAAACATTGTTCCTGTTATGAAAAAACAAGGAACGATTAGAGTGTGCGTCGATTATAGGGATGTAAATCAAGCTTGTCCAAAAGACAACTACCCTACACCCTTCATTGACCAAATAATTGATGAATGCATCGGATGTGAAATCTTTTCATTTATGGATGGATTCTCCAGGTATAATCAAATAAATATCCGCCCACAGGACTAGTCAAAGACTACATTTATTTGTCCGTGGGGCACATTCGCATATCGAAAATTACCCTTTGGTTTGAAGAACGCAGGGGCAACATTTCAGAGGGCAATGAATTATGCCTTCCATGACATCAGAAACATCATTCAACCATATCTCAACGACCTTCTGGCTCATTCGCGAAAGCGGACTGATCATCTGCATTATTTAAGAGCCATATTTCTACATTTCTGACACTACAAGATACGACTCAATCCACACAAATGTTTGTTCTGTGTCAGTTCAGGTTGTTTACTTGGATTTTTAGTCTCAAAGGACGGGATTCGTCTCGACCCATGTAAGGTTTAGGCAATCATTAATTTGCCTCCACCTTCAAATTTGCTTCAAATTTAGAAACTCCAAGGGAAAGCAAACTTTCTGAGGAGTTTCATTCCAAATTACGCCGAACTTGCTAAAGGTTATACACATCTATTGAAAAAGGAAGTTCCCTTCGTCTGGGATCAGGTTGCACAAGCTTCCTTTGATGCTTTAAAAGAATCCCTAATGAAAGCATCATTAATGTACGCTCCTGATTATCAAAAAGACTTTAACTTGTATCTGGCTGCAGCAAATACAACCATCGCAACGGTTTTAGTTCAAGAAGACAACGAAATTGAACATCCTATATATTATTTGAGTAAGAACTTAAATGATACAGAAAGCAAATATTGTTATGTTGAAAAGCTAGCGCTAGCAGCTGTTCAAGCGATACAGAGATTTCGACACTATGTCCTCTTTCGAAAAACTACCATTCTGTCAGATTGCAACCCCATGACTTATATATTGTCGCGACAGTTGCTGGGGGGCAAATATTCAAAATGGATAGAAATTCTACAAGAGTTTGATCTGGAATTTGTAAAATCCAAGTCAAAGAAAGCCCTGGTTTTCGCAGAATTATTATGCGATCTCCCATCGTCATCCAACGATGAAACATCCGAAGAAACAATCGTGGATGAATCTTTATTTCTGATATCTTCAAGCAATCCGTGGTATGGAGATAAAATCATTTATCTCCAAACCCAA
Organism: Pinus tabuliformis; assembly: GCA_031772625.1. NCBI lineage: Eukaryota > Viridiplantae > Streptophyta > Pinopsida > Pinales > Pinaceae > Pinus > Pinus tabuliformis. The sequence continues at coordinate 1,188,187,113 of CM062809.1, forward strand.
AAATATAGGCCTAATACCTCCCGTTCTGAACAAAAACGTATTCGATACCAATCAAAATACTACATGATCGTCGGTGATACACTTTACCGTCATTGTGTCGATATAGTTCTGAGGAGGTGCCTCACCCATGAGGAGGCCGAAAAAGTCCTGAATGATTGCCATTCAGGCGCGTGTGGGGGGCATCAATCCAGTTACGCTACGGTGCAAAAATTTTTACGAGCAGGATACTTCTGGCCAACAATGTTCAAAGATTGCATAACCGCAGTCAGAAGTTGCCATGCCTATCAAATTTTCGATATAAAAACCAGAAAACCACCCACACATCTGCAACCAATAGTTGTTGTTGGGCCATTTGTCAAATGGGGCATCGATTTCATGACATGTAACCCCCACCTTGACCGGGGGGCATGGGTATATCATAGTCGCAGTGGACTATTTTACCAAATGGGCCGAGGCGATGCCTACATTAGATAACACTGGTGAAACAGTTGCCCTTTTCTTTTTTAATCATGTAGTCGCCAGATTCGGTGTTCCACAGGCTATAGTCACAGATCATGGATCACATTTTCCCAATCACATGATGGTCGAATTAGCTGCCAAATTAGGGTTTTCCCACGACAACTCTACTCCATACTACCCGCAGGCCAACGGACAAGTTGAAGCAATCAACAAGGCCCTGAAGCACATGCTGCAAAGGATGATTGGAGTCCACAAAAGGAGTTGGCACCTGATCCTGTACTCGGCCTTGTGGGCATACCGAACATCGGTAAGGAATGCGACCGAGTTTACACCTTTCCAACTGGTGTATGGCCTAGAAGCAACCTTACCAGTTCAGTGTGAAATCTCGTCCCTCAAACTCACATTCGACCTTCTCCCCGGAACTTCAGAAGAGGAGGCTCGTTTCTTGGAACTAATCCAATTGGATGAAACCCGTCGTGATGCCGCTTCGGCTAACGAAACCCATAAGAAATGAGTCAAAGCACAGTTCGACAAGAATGTCAAACCCCGTGTCTTCTAAGAAGGTGACTTGGTCTTGCTTTATGACCAAGAATCCGATAAATTGGGAGCAGGTAAATTCAAGTATTTATGGATGGGCCCCTATATTGTTAAGCGAGTGTTAGCAAAAGGAGCCTACAAGATAATGGATTATGATGGGATTCCACTGGCACAACCTCGTAATGGGTTGTACCTTAAGCATTACTATCCATGATTCAGTGTGGTAACCTATATGCTTTTGTTACATTTTTGTTTTTGCTAAAGTATTTGTTTTGGTCAAGTAAGTCCGCTTTTTGCATTTTTCGCAGATGTTGAACCTATTGGAATCTTTTGTTGGATATGCCGACGGAGCAAGTCGTAATTCGCGGAACCTATCTTCTACGGCCTGGACCATTTTCGATCCAAGCGGCAAGTTAGTAAGTTTCAGAGGGGTATGTATTGGTCGATCAACGAATAACATCATTGAATATAGTGCGTTGATAGAACTTCCCTCTGATGCCATCACACATGCATATGTCGACTGGTCGTCAGGCTAGACTCACAGCTCGTCATACTACAGCTCACTGGTATCTACTCTGTCCGAAATCCAGTTATCTATCGCATGTTCCTAAGGGTCAAGATTTTGGAAAGGCAATTTGATTTTATTCAATATCAGCATATTTCCAGAAGCTTAAACACATTAATTGACTCATTGGAAAATTATGTGTTAGATAGACATTTGCAACATTTATAAAAAGAAGCATCTCATCAATATTTGCATCAGGATCATGTAACTTAACCAAAATAAAACTCCGAAAATCAAAAATATATATATAACTGTTTATGGTTTACACATAATGTTCTGTAACCAAGACAAAATTGGTCAAATGACCCAAAACTCAAAATGCTAGGGGGAACCCTAGTCTAATGATGTTGGTGATAACAAGTCACTGCCTGTGCAATCATGCGTAAAAGCCTAGTCCATCGACTTGGCACGCTAGTAGTATGTCGCTACAACCTCAAAGGCAGCTCGTCAGTCCTCACATCTGGAATACCGAGAGTGAGGCCCTTGACCTAATCCTGTAATGCTGAAAGAGTCTCGGCCACATCAAGGTCGCGAAGGATAGCCCTTCCCACAGCCTCTCTTGCTGGAGCGGCAACTAGCACTCTCAAGCGTACTACTGGCCAAACGGGACCAACATCTGCATGAGCACATGAGTTCTGATTAGTCTTGATAGAATAAAGCACAAGGACATTATAAAAGGAAAAACGATAAACAGAAATATGGTCAAGAATTTACCAATGGCACCCCACTGTTCGCCAGCCGGCAGTACCAAATCCGGGTCACCCCGAAAGTCCATACCAGCATATGGATACTCGGAATAAACCATCTCCTGACGATCGAACCACCCGAAGAAGGTATCAGAAAAGGAAATCTGAGACTGACCAGCATGCCTAGACATATGGTCGACCCATCTCTGCATACATGGTTCAGTCGGTGGAGGTAAACCAAGTGCAATATACTGCGGCTGCATCAGTGGTATCTTTTCCAAGGCGAAGGCGGTCAAAATAGAACCGTATCCAAAGTTCTTCAATCTCCTGCTTTTCACCTTGGTCAACTGTTCTTTCATCACAAGGAGTACTGCATCACACCAGTTGAACACCTTCGGTTTGAGACATTCCAAGGCGTACTGCATATAAGATCGGTTGGCCACATGAAGAGCCGCACCACCAGCCATCCTACCAAAAGTGAACAGAATGGTCCTCAAAGACCTGTCAGTGACATCTCGGATGATGATCTTGTTGTCTTTACTCGGCTGAGATCCCTCTCTGCAATACTTGTGAACATAATCTCTCATAGATTCACCTCCATGGGCCGAACCTGATAAAGAGATAGGGGCACCTCGCCTCGATAAGCTGGTCAAAAAATAGATGTCCACTACAGTTAAGGGGATGGATTTGCCCCTAATCTGGAACACCTGGCTGGTAGGATCCCAAGCATCGAGCAAATACTACAGAAAGTTGATTTGTTGTCTCATGCTAGAAATGCGGAAAAACTTCAGTAGGCCACAGTTCCGTAATGCATTTACTGTAACCGGATCATGTAAAGCAAGCATGTCATCTTCTTCATGCTCATGTTCTCGCCATGTAATGGTCATTTTGCTCCAATAAATCTCTCAAAACAAACAAGAGAAGAGTTAGATCCTGATTTGGTGAGAAACAAGCAAGAATTTCCATTGAAAACTGTGCATAAATTTCTTTCCTTGCGCTCATCGCACCTACAGTAGTGTTCTGGGTGCGTTGCATGTTAATTGGCCAGTAGACAAGCTAACATCCAACGCACCTTTCGATGCATAAAGGGTGCAATGGAGCCAGGGCGAGTTTTTAAACCCCAAAGGCTCAGAAAAACCAGAAATCATGCTCAGAATGCAAAATGGAAAGGATGAAATGAAAGAGCTCAGGTTTAGCTCCTACCTGGTCCAGACGGTGCCGAAAATCGTCCACAGAATCTCTCGGAATCAGCTGATGAAAATCAAGGAGGGAAAGCACCTCCAAAGCTCCAACAAGCCAAAGTTCAAATGAAATGGTAAAATGAGAGGTAAAAGCACTTTTAAATTACTTTTACGTAATTCGAGTAAAATATTAGCGTCCTAACTCATTTTTCAAACATATATTGTTCATTTCTAACTAGTTTGATGAAGCAATTGAGCATGTAGTACAATCTTTGAAAGAACAAAGCTCTTAATGGTAAATTCAAAGAAATGACCGTTACATCGAGCAGTTTTAACGCAGACTTCATGCTCGTTAAAAAATAAACATAAGCAATGAGAAAATGTTTCCCCCGGCATTTAAGCTCATTAAAAAATTAACCAATTTCCGGTAAATAACCATCGTGAATGTAGTACTTCAGCCTTTAAAGCCTTGGTTGTGTTCTCATCATCACCTCCACTCTGTATTGGCCGATCATTCACCTCAATTTGATTGTTTACCCCTTTTGAGGAACAACTACGAAGAGTGATCCTGTTAGCCATCCTTGTAACACTGCCATGATTGGAAAATTCCAAACCTTACCTGGAATCAGCTGCTACCCAAATTTATCACTCGTTCCTCAAAGACGAGTCTCCTTTAAGCTCTTTTCAACTGACTTGTAAAATATGAAAAGATTGCCGATCCATTGGCCTCTCTAGCTCGTTAAATAGACCGGAAGTGCTATCCCTCCTTTATATTTCAATCTTTTTGGACCTGAGGGATTACTACACAAAAAGATTGAGCGCTTGTTTTGTTCAGCTCGTTAAAAGTATCGAAAATTCATCCCTTCTGTATTGTTTTATACTTTTTCGAACTTAAGGGATTAGATGACGAAAAAGGATTTTTGGAGTTTCCTTTACATCCCATTTCAGACTCTCTAAAATTGAAAAGGACCGAGTTATCTTTGTCGTTAAACTCGTTAAAACTTAATAGCGACAAACTTGTCCATAGTAGACAAGAATGAGTTTCACTATCGCTAGGCTCGTTAAAACATAGCGATGGGTTTGCCCGAAGGGAAAATTATAGAACAAGCATATGTTATCCTCCTCAAGCTTGACAAAAATAAAGAGGTTCTGGTCAGCAATGGCTATGGAAAAATTGGGAGGAAAACTTGAAGAAATTTTGTTGGTAGCAAGTCGCTCTTGAACATGACACTTTCACTCCACATCCAAGTCGGGTTGGGTTGTTTCATTCATCGGTCACATCACCATGGTCACATCACACCATCCACATTTGGGATTAATGCTACCAATCCATCATGTCAGTGTCGCCAATATGTTCAAGAGAAGTCACTCAGAGAATTCACCTGTGTCTCACCCGCTGCAATACATTTACGCTCCATTCTTTCATGACCGCCACCCTGAACCTTATATCATCAGACCGTTTTCACCTTCATTAAAATCATTTGCTCCGTTCCGTGTCATTGATGTGGGATTCATTAAGGCCCTCCTATGACGGATCGCTTCTTGTCGACATCAGCTCATTATCCAAGAAGTCGATCTAGGAACACCCATTTCAGTACTTTGAAACTTGCATGCCTCAATGGCAAGTTTCTCACTTTTGGCGACAGGTTTACATCAATGACCTTCGACCGAAATATTTTGCGTGTTGTTCGATGCCAAGTCCCTTATTCACACCACGTGAATTGTACTGCAGTACCTTGAGGATCATTATCATTATCGGTGATTACATCATTGGCTGGTAATCAAGCGATGTATTTCCATGTTCGACTCTAGAACATCTCTCACATGGATCGACTTGTACTTTGAGTGAAGATCGAAAGCAATTGAAGACCCCGGATCTAGTTTCATCCATCTGAGCTGCGATATATATTTAGGAAATAAAGACATCAAATGTACATCATTGCTGCACAGATAATCATCCAACCTAAGGGATGATGGCTCTACTAGAATCATTAGTCTACACTCAGACGATTGTCTATCCTATGTACATGAAAATGAATTTATAAAGCTGAACATAGGAATGCCCGCCTCAGCTAGATCATAAAAATATTATGAAGATAATGTATTGTATTGCATCTTATTACAGGTATCCTTCAAGCTTGAAAGAACTTCGGATCCTCATGATAAAGCATTTCACCTGACATCAAAAAAGACTAACGACCTCATGCTTTAGGGGGCAACTGTTATAGACATTTTTGGGCACTGCAACCCCAAGCATAAAATGTCCATAAACCAAGGGCTCCTAAGTCCCTAAAACTATTGTTCCAACCCCTAAAAGAACAAGGTCAACTTATTACAGCTTCTCCCAGAAGTTCTCCATGAAAAACTACTCAGAACTGGTCAAAACTAGATCATTTCACCTGCTCCATAGGCAAAGTGCGTTGCATCTCACCTAAATACACACAGTGGCTGCATTGCATTTCAAAAATCCCTTCTATGGGGTGCGATGGGCGAGAAAGGACAAATGGCAGTGTCAATCCGCAAGGTGGAGAAGCATGGAATCTTCCAGAAACTTCTCCTGTGACACTTGCCTCTCTGAATTCGACCAGGGATGAGTAAGAGATCATGAATCTCCAAGCGGAAGCAAGAACTATCAGAGGGAAGACACTAATCAAATCACAAGCTAACTCATCTCCCTTGCAGACATCTATATATGGATCCCTCATCCTAGAGATCCAGAGGCTGGAATTTTGCATCTTGTAAGGAATTGTTGTTGGTTTCTTGAGGCAACATCATAGTGTTGGGTGATCTAAGCTTTTCATGAGGTGAAGAAGGGCTTACTTGCTGAGAGGATGATGCTGGGTCAGCACAACGAGTTGTAACTCTCTTGGATCTTTCTTGATTATCAATAAAGCTATTCAAGTTTTCCTCCATACTCTTGTGTAGTTTGTGTTTCATGCATTTGTATGGTCAATTGACATCTAATCCTAGATTGTTTATGATAATAGATCCATGTTCTTGTATAGTGTTATGCTGCTTTGATTCTACAGGTACTCTGTGAAGCTGGGTATACGAGAAAGCAAGTAGCAAAGGACTATCAGAAGAGAGAGGAATCGAGCAAGGAACCAAGCGCAAGACAGAGGTTGGTCTCCTTTATTCTTCTCTCATCTATCTTTCATAAAGGAAAACAAAAGTAGCTTTGCTTTGTTTGTTTCTAAGGTAGCTACCAGCCTTAGTGGGATTAGCAGTTCTGCATAGACACTTTTCCCTGTAACACCACCCTTTAGTACATCTAGTGTAACCACCTCCAGAATATTGGCAACAGTCCCTCCATTCACATCTAGCATAGGCTTTAGTCTGATTATAAATATAATACCTGCATCTATTATCAGATGTTGAAACTTGGTATCCTCATCCTGGGGTCTCCACCTAGTCAACCTATGCTATAACACCTTCATTTTTGGGATATTAAAGAACTCCTCTAATTTCACTAGATATTGAAAAAAACCTCCCAAAATCCTTTTGTTGAACCCCCATCCCAATACATCTTGATAATAAAAATAATCCTTATTTTTTATAGATATCCCCTATTTTTACTAAATACCCATTTATATACCCCACAATAGATATTTAACCCCCACCACCCCACATTCCCCCAAAAATATCTACAATATATTTGATTATATTTTTCACAATTTAAAAACCCCACTTTATGAATACACATGGTGAGATATTGATCAACAAGGTGAATTTCCCATGCTCCTATTTTGGGTCTAGGAGTCCACCCTTCACCTTAGTAGCTTTGTAGGAAGTTCATTTAAACCAATGTTAGGTTTCCTTTTGGATGGAACACTAGCACTAATTCCATATTGTTCCCTAGCACAACTAGCGGGACACACATTTCTCGTGGATTCACTAATCCATGGGAAATTCAACCTTGAGGGGGCTCACCTTTTTTAGGGAACACTTAAGTTCCTTAGAATGTCTAACGGGTCAAGAGAAACATTCCCAGTAATGTGTTCTACCCTTGGGCTGCCAAGTTCTTTGATCATCATTTAGGTCCAATAGGTTTTCCTCTTACACACCCTTTAGTCCTAGAAGCCAATAACCTTTCAGAAGTCCCTTTTACACCAGAGGTCCATCCCTTGGGGATGATAACCATTTTTCTACTTCCATGGGTCCCATAGTTAACCCCTCTAGGAATCCATCTTCCTTAGGAAGCCCAATAGCTTCTAGAAACCAAGCTATGGAAATATTGAAGAACCCATCTAGAGCATGGGGAGCACAACCTCCCAGAGGAGCTCATTCAACCTACCCTACTTGGAAACACTTATGTGGGATGTTCTATCCAAGTTAATGTGCCAAAATTACCTATGTCAATAGTAAGGGGAAATGCCTTATGAAGGCCCCAATTACGCCTATAAGCATTGAAATGGAATTTACCACCAATATGTGGACTCGAGTCTAATAAAATGAAGATTTGTTTAAATTTGTCTTATTCTTGATGCATTTATAAACTAATTTAAGAAAAATAAATCATAAACGATTTCGTGATGGCCATTGAACTAATAATATAAATCAGGACTGTAGTCATAAATCTTAGTTATTGAAATCTAGAAGAAATTCATAACTCTCAACATAAAGTTTACTAACATTTACAATTTCTCATTCATAAGAAGAAATTTACATGTAGAAGATATTTCACATGTCCTTTCAATTAAATTCACAACCTGCTCATAAGTAATTTCAATACTGAAAAGAACTCAATAAAACACAAACAATCAACAATAATGTAAATTTACATAAATAGGGTATGAATTAGTTTTTTTCATTCTAAAGGTAGTATAAAGAGGAATTCAAATTAGTACATTCCATTTCACTTTTAGTGGCATAAGTAATGAAAATTTAAGCTCAACGCCACAATAGCATGGAAATTCCACTTTGCACATTCTGTCCCAAAAATACAATATGATCTGAACTTAAATAGGAATGCAACAAAGTATAGATAGAACCATAAATACAGAGATGCAATAGAAATAAAACTTCATTTCATTAATATCAAATACTGAAATATGCTTAAAAATAGAATGGAAATAAGACTAGCTTGGGCGATGGTAGCTTATCTCTGAGAAGATATGTGGCGGATACATGCCTCTGAATTGTGTTATAATGAGGCTCAAAGGCCTATTTATTATTGAGAAACAATTGAAAACCCTAAACATCCAAAAACCTAACCCTAGGAGATGAAGCATCAAAACTATGGGCCTTGTTTGGGTAAATTGGTACATCAACTTCTCGGGGTCGTAACTTTGGCATGCAATCTTCATTTGATGCGCACAATACCTCGTTAGAAATATCTATTCGATGAATACAACTTTTGAGTGGCCAACATTAGTATAACACCTACGTTGGCCCCAATTTTCCCAAAAAAACGTTGTTGAGGGCCTTAAAATGGCTCCGAAAGTTCAAGACCCGAAAAACTGCCAAAAATAGTAAACTATGCTACAATTAAAGAAACTAAAAAACTGAAAGATATAGTGGTGGGGATCCAAGTGGAATAGGCAGGTGGCCACCAACATCCACCTAGATCACAATAACATGATACTTTATTTAACTTACAAATCCCAGATAAGAAAACCCATAACATGTTTATTTCCCTTTAATTTGCAAATTTCAAATTCAAATATGATGCTTAACTCTACACCTATGCTATTATTTTCATGATCTACAACAACAATATCATGGCCTTTAACCACATGAGTGTAATTAGATTGCAAATTTCGAAATATTGCAAAAATTTGAGGGAGATGAGAAAATTCAAACTATTGACTTTTCTCATGTCCTTTAGATTTTAGGGTGTTATGGAATCTACATGTTATAGACATATTTGGGCACTGCAACCCCAAAATCATATGTCCATAAACTAAGGACTCTTTAAGTCCCTAAAAGTGTTGCTTCATACCTTAAAGGATCATGGTCAACTGATTACATCATTTCCCAGAAATTCCACCTGAAAAACTACTCAGAACTGGCCAAAACTGGACCATACAAGCTGCTCCATGGACAAGATGCGATGCATACTGACTACCTAACTAGCTAGGTGTGATGCATACTGAAATGGCCTTCTGTGGAGTATGATGAGCAAGAATAGACAAATGGCAGAGACAGTTTGCAAGGTGGATGATCATGCAATCTTCCAGAATCTTCTCTTGTGACACTTGCTTCTCTGAATTCGCCCAGGGATGAGTAAGAGATCATGAAATCTCCAAGTGGAACCAAGAACTATCAGTGGAATTACACTAATCAAAAACCTAGCGCTGACTCACACCCTTGCAAGACATCTATATATGGATCCCTCATCTAAGAGATCTAAAGGCTGGAATTTTGTATTTTGTAAGGAAGTGTTGTTGGTTTGGTGAGAAGAGACAATGCATTGTTGGGTGATTTGCTTGTTTGTGAGGTGAAGAGGGATTCTACAACATCGAGGATGATGCTGGATCAGACAGTTGGGTTGTAATCCTCTCTTACATTACTATTAATAAAGTTCTTTGAGATTTCCTCCATATGATCTTGTATTTGTGAATTTTATTGTTTATGAATGCAATTGTATGGTCAATGTGTTTCTGATTTTGCATTGTTTATGATGTTATAGATAGAGATGCTTTGATATTTTGTTGTTACTTTGACTCTACAAGTACTCTTTGAAGCGGGACAAGTAGGAAAGGAGTGGCAAATTCTATCAAGGAAAGGAGAAATCAAGCTAGGATCAAAGCACAAGATCCAGTTTGGTCCTCTTTTCTTCTCTTCCATCTATCACACTTAAAGGAACTCTTGAAAAGATTTCATTGTTTTTTTCTAAGATAGCTACCCATCTTAGTGTTACTAGCAGTTCAAATCAACACTAGTTTTCCCTAAAACAAAATGGTGACTCCGCTGGGGAACAAATAGTTTGTTTTGTTTGTTTATTGTTTGCTTTATAAACTACAGATGGAGCCTGAAGTTAGCTAGTAAGCCTTTGAAACGCCTTTGCTATGCAATTGCGAAGTAGATAAATGCTGCTTCAGTCAATCTCTGGGTTGGTTTATGAACTGAACATCTAACTTACAAAGAATCTTAAGTGCCCTTGTGGTAGCTCAGAACCTCATCAGATCCTACCCTTATTCTTTGTGTTTACTGTCCATCATTACTCAGCGTAAATCACTGAACTTAGCTGCAAGTTTTGAGCAAAAACCAAGCTCAATTTTGCTCCCTGGCCCATCGCACTATCTGTAACTGTGCAACCTGGATGCATCGCACCTCCCATGTGTTGCAGGTGAGATGCATCCCTGTTTCCCTGTGTTGCAAATGCGATGATCTAGTAAATTGTGTGTTCTTCTCTGAAATTTGGTTTTTCTCTCTGTTTTCAACTTTATTCAGTAGTTTTGTTGTTCATGATCAGTACCTTCTTGCTATAACCATCTTCCTTCATATTATTTCAGCCTCTATCAGTTAGGAATTGTAAATGTTTTTGTGTATTTTTTAATCATTTGCAATCTTCCTTTGTCGAAAGTAGCCTAATTGAACAATCGTCTTTGATACAAGTGATGAGCCCCAACAATGTACAATTATTTGGGCTCATTCAACTTCCTAATTTGACTTGATCCATCATCCTCATTTGTTTATTGCATGTTTTTGATTATTTTTATGTTAATAGAGTGAATTTGGTTAGTCATTATGCCAACAAGTCTAATGGGTGCTTTGTGTAGCCTTGTTGGTCAACTTGGAGACAAATTTGAAGGTCTTAATGAGCACTTGGCAGCCAAATTCGTGGGAGAACAAGCTAGAGGATTTGTAGGAAGGTGTCCCCCTCATTTATGGGCCCTTACCTCGAATTCTCCACCATCAGCTCGGAGTTCAAGGGCCACCGAATCAATCAGCTCAAGGGCAGCCAAGCAAGTCAAGTTGGACTGTTGTTAACTCCAAGTCTTGGGCAGCCAAGTCCCTAAATTTTAGGAGGACTGTTGGGTCCTCAAATTGTATAAATAAGAAGGCTTGGGGCCTCATTTTGGTTAGCTAGTGGGTAGTCATTTTGGGTAGCTAGTTAGTCAATTTGGGGATAGCTAGTTAGTCAATTTGGTTAGTCATGTTGTAGCTCGGTTTTTGCTCCTTGTAAGCCAGTTTTGGCAGGTCATTAGATTCATGATTATTCAATAAAGACAGGCAGCATTTGATCCAAATCTGAGTTTTAAGAGAGCAATAGACCTCTTCCTCCTTGTAATGTTATTTCTTTTTCCTTGCAGCACTTTATTTCCTCTGTTTTGTCATGCATTTAGAATTTCCAGCCTGCTGATTTGATTTGTTTTATGTGATTGAAGTAGGATTAGTTTATGCTTTAAGTGTTTTTAGTTGTTTGCAAGCTGCAACATAGTTACCTTAATCATAGATCCATCCATGCCCTCTGATCTTAAGCATTACTTCTACATTTCACTTCCATGCATGAGTTTCATTTCTTGGTTTTCCATTGCTGTTCATAGGTTTCATGGCACAGTTATGATAGGTTAATGAATTTCTCGTTTTGGGTGCATAAGTCATTTGTTTCATTTACGCTCTTCCTTATCAGTCCACTTCCTTCTTCTTCTTCTTCTTCTTGATCTCTCCTCAATCCACCTAATCAGCCTCTGTCCAGCTCATCTACCCTCCAACTCATCCCTTAATCACTTAGCTCTATCTACTTAAACTTTCGTTGATCCCATCCTTCCAACCATCAACCCACTGCATGCACTCTTCCTCCATCTGATTCCTCTGCTCCTGATCCATCACCAGCTCCATCTCCATCCCACCTATCCTTCCACACCACTCCAACACTTCACCATCTCCCAAAAACCTCCGCGGCCAAACATCCTGTAGAACTGCACAGACATCCTGTAGAAACCAGAGTATCCTGTAGGATCCCCTGCAGACTTCCTGTAGGAGGCCACTCACTCGGTTGCCGAGCTTCTGAATGTGAGGAACCTCTATGGAAGGATGCTAAGGGTCCCTAGGGACCTCTCCTAGCCTCCCCAACCTGTCCCATGCTTTCCTTCCTTCTCCAACCCATCTGCACAACCAAACCCTAGTTAGCACAAAATCACAATCATTCCATACACTTAAAGGAAAAATACAAAAACATGTCTTTTATGATGCAAGTAGCTTAGATCCATGCATTTTCACTTATTAGAGGTAATGACAGCATTGGTAGAAGTTTTATTCACATTCTTTGCATTGTAGAGGTTAGACTAGTCAAATTAGGGTTTCCTAGGTTTACATGCTTTGATTTGCTTTCAGTTCATTTTTGTCAAGTAAAGTAGCTTTCCTTTGAGAATAGCTTTCATCCATCAATTAGCAAGCTTCTTCTGAGAGCCTATAGAAGTTGGCTTGAGCCCTAGCGGACTTGTGCCAACTGACCAAGTGACAGCTGCGACAAGAGCTAGTACTTGTGCATATAGCACCGCCGCTTCCAAGTTTGTACGAACTACCGGGTTGATAAAATTAAGAGACAGGAAGCCCCAGGAGTTGTAGCATTATTTCTACAATACTGGAGCTCACCATATTTTTGGCGTCGTTGCCAGGGAAGCGGCAGAGTATTGGTGATTGTTGCTATTCTTCTATTTTCCTTTACAACCCTCTGCTAAGTAGTTTATTTCATTTCCCTTATGCAATTTTATTTATGCAAAAGTAGATTAGCATTTCTTGCTTTCATAGATTAGTATTTCCTGCTTTCATAGACTAGCATTTCCTGCTTTCATAGATTAGTATTTCCTGCTTTCCTAGATTAGCATTTCTTGCTTTCATAGATTAGCATTTCAATTCCGCAATTTCATTTCTGCAATCGTAGATTAGCATTTCAATTTCGCACTTTCATTTCTGCAAGCGTAGATTAGCATTTCTTGCTTTCATAGATTAGCATTTCAATTCCGCAATTTCATTTCTGCAAGCGTAGATTAGCATTTCATTTCATGCTTTGTAGGAATAGAGATAAGTTAGAAAAATGATTGCACAACCCCCCCACTGCTTCACACAGCCAACGTTCTTCTTCGATGGCTGTGATGAAAGAACCCCTGGGTGGACATCAAGACATATCTGAAGAACCTCTAGGGGAGAAGAAGAAAGAAACATTCCTCTGAAGAAAATGGCTACAAGCAGAAATGATTGGAGCAGTCCCTTGTCCAAAGATGAATTTGAAAATCAGATCGAAGGTTTCAAGAGTGATATGAGGCAGTTTCTTGCCATGCAACTGGATACCTTGCGGATCCAAAAGAAGCAAGAAGAAGCCAAGAGGGCTTTGGCCATTTTTTTGTCCTAGGTGCACTAAAAAGCATCCTAGGAACGAATGTCCAATGCACTCTCTAGAAGTGTGTTTCATCTGTGAAGAATACCATCCTACAGATCAGTGCCCTTCCTTGCCCAGAATCAAAGCTACATATCAAAGAGCCAAGGGAGCCACTGAATCACTCTATTATATGAACCAAAGGAGGCCACATGGACCCATACCCTACCAGCAGGAACTACAAGGGACACCCGAGACCTATTATGACCCTTACCAAGCCACCTTCATGCCTTCTTGGGGTCCCCCTGCTCATCCTTCCTGGTTCACACCTCCTCCTTATTCCTTCACAGATCCATATTATGCCCAACCAGCTGCTCATTCGTTTCACTCTTATGCTCAGCCACAGCCTCAGTGGAATGCACCTTATCAGGAGTGGAGGCCCCAGTACAACTCTCATCCCACTCATTTTCCTCCACCACCTGCTCATCCACAACCATCGCCTCCTCCTCCACCAAGGCAACCCCAAATGCCTACCCAACCACAATGCCATCCATCTCCATCTCAATTTCACACCTCCACTCAGCTACCCGTACCTCCATTTCCAAAACCATGCAATGGAGCAGCTCAACCCAATTGCAAATCTGAGGCACAACATGTGCAAATGACTCCTTTTGAGCTCAATGATGTTCACCAAAGCTCAGGAAGAGTATTGCAAAAGAGAGAATCTATTGACAAGAATGAAGGTCCAAAAGCAAAAGAAGATTCCAAAGAGGAGATCAAAGAACCATGGGCTGCAATTGATGAAGAAAAGAGATCAGAATCAGAGATCGAGAAAGCTTCCTCATGGTTACCATCAAATCCTCAATGTACTCAAGAGAAAGATCAGCAAAAAGAGGAAGATCAGAAGGTCATGATAGAAGGTGACATGAAGAATGATCCAAATCAGCAAGATGACCAAGGATATCAAAGCTATATTGAGATATGGTTTCAGAAGGTCACTAAGTTGCAGCAGTACTTTCTTCCTCAACTTTGTTTTGTACCTTCAAAGTCAGATCATTTTGTCTCTGAGATCTGGATACCTATCAAAGCATGCATTTCGAGCCTTCACATCATTTTGTCTCTAATCTCGATGTGCACATGGCTCCATTGGAAGTATTCTTATACTTGAAAATGATTTTGTTTTTCAAGTAGGGTAGGGTAGAAAAAATGAAAAAAAGGAAAAATAAAGAAATGAAAAAATGAAAATAAGAGAAAAATAAAAATCTAAGGTGAAAACCCCCTCGGAGGCGCCTTAGATTGGCTCATTGATTGAAAACCTCCATGAGGCGGTCAATGGGTTGGAAAGAAAAGAAAATAAAAGAGAATAAGATCTTTGGGTGAAAACCTCCTTTGGAGGCGCCCAAGGTAGGCAATTAGGGTGAAAACCTCCATGAGGTGCCCTAGTTGTTTTTCAAAAAAAGAGGAAAAAAGAAAAAGAAAAATAAAGCTAATCTCCATTTGAATAAGTTCATGTTGCAGCAATGACATTGCAGGTTTCAAGAAGGACGTTTCATGACAGGAGGAGCACTCAAATCAAGGTCAAAGGGACTTTCTTGTGCCTTCTACAGGAAAGCTCTGTATTTCTACAGGAAACATCCTGTAGAACCTTTGGACGAGCCAAATCCAATTTCAAAAGTGAATCTGATGGTGGGAATATGTTGATTAGGCCTGCAAGCACTTGTGTGTCCATCCCTTGCCTTTCTCCATCATTTTTCCACCTCCTTGTGCTTCTCATTGTGCTTCTACAGGATCTTCCTGTAGAAATTGTGGGAAACTAGGCATGCATTTCAAAAAGTGGTTTGGCGAGCATGGTAGCTTCCTCAAGTTCAGAAGCCCTCATGCCATCTTCTAGCTCCTCCTCCATCATCTCCATACCTGCATCACAAACAAAATTCATTTTGTCATCCCATGCAAGCACATGCAAAAAGCCTTGAAGCAAAAATACCTAGAGCCAAATTTGTTTTTGCCAATACTTGAAAACCATGCATCCATTTGACAAACCGTTTTATGGGGAATTGTACAAGGTTGATGACAGCATGCCTGAGCAGTTTCATGCAATTCCGATGCACGGTTTCCAAGGAATCAGCCTCCATCACCATCAGCCATTTTTTCATTTTCTCCATAACCGTGCATCCGTTTCAAAACCTGTTTCATGGGGAGATGCACATGGATGATAGTAGCCTACCCAAGCAGTTTCAGCCGATTCTGATGCACGGTTTCCGAGAAATCGACCTCTGAAATCTTCAGCCATTTTCCATTTTTCTCGAAATCCGTGCATCCATTGATCACGAATTTGCTATGGGAGATGCATAATGATGGTGGTAACATGCTCAGCAAGTTTCAGATCGATCCGCTTTGGCGTTTGGGAGAAATGTCGAAAACAAGTTCTGGTTCGGGGAAGATGCAGCAACAGCAGCTTGAACGTGCAGATTTGAACGTGGAAACCATTGTCTGGAGCTTGGATCCAGCCAGAGGACACCTGCACATGAAAAACACAATCAAAGATTAGCAGCCAAGCCATATGCAATCAGGAAAACTAAGCATGCAGCAGCAAAATCAGAGCAGGCAGCCACAGTAGCTCACTGCAACCATCCAACTTCGAGGTATGTGACTAATCTCATTCTTCTATTGCATAGATTTAATTGGGAGCTGCATAAACGAATGGGATGAGGGATTAAGACACGAATGTAGCAAGGATCAATTGATTGTCTGCTTCAGAACTCCACCGGCAGCCACGCAGTGCACGTGGATAATGGACTCTCGCAAAAATTAAAAAAAATTGTAAAAGAAAAAAAATAGTGATCGGAAGTTTAACTCTAGTGTAGTTGATTAACAAATAGAAGACATGCAGTTCATAAAATCACTTCAGTTCGAAAAAGCCAGCGTGCATGTGTTTTGCCACGTCACCACAAGTCACGCAGTAATTCAAGGGATGCTTGGCTGCAACTCTCACCACTCTTTGTTCCACAGTGGTCAACTGAAGAGCATGTCCACCATCCAGATCAGTTAAACAATGGTGCTCTACCGATTTCTACCTTTTATTCCCGAGATCTCTCCAGTTCTTTAAACAATTCCCGCCGGGCATTTCTACAGGGACGCAGTTCTACAGGAACGCAGTCTACAGGAAGGCATTCTACAGGAAAGTACAGCAGAGCCTCCTAGAGCAGAAAAGCTTGGATTTTTTCTTCGACAAATTGGGAATCCCGAAAGTGATGGTTATATGTATGATGGTGGGTGTGAAAATCAAGCTCTGCACTCTGTCTGTGAGAGCCTAAATTCATTTTGACAGTCAAATTTTGGGGCAGCAACAATATTATAGCCAAGGAATTGGTGAGAGGGGAGATACAACCAACGGAGAAATCTTGTCCTGAGAGTCAAGGAGGAAAGCCATATCAGAATTCTCCTTCTGATCAGAGCACAAGACAAAATAGGGCATTATATCCAAATTCTGGCCGAGGAGCTCACTTCATCCAGCAGTGAGGAAAGGGAGCACATTGAGGCAGAAGAGAGAGCCAGGGGTAAGGAAACCCAAGACAGACCACCACAGGAAAAGCCACAGGTAAAGCAACAGGAAAAGTTAGAGGAAAAGCAAGAAAAACGATAAGGTGCTGAGGCCAAAGCTATGGGTGAAGTAAAAACACAAACACCAAAGGAGAAGCGGTTGCAAGCACGAGCAGAGAAGACTGGAAAAGGCCAACCAAGTGAGGACAAAACCAAGGCAACCACAGCAAAATTAAAGAAGAAGACACCCCCAGCCATGCAAGCCAAATCAGGAAGTGTAAAAAACCGGCTTCTACAGGAAGCCAGAAATCAGCTACAAGACTTTCTACAGGAAGTCCTGAAAACACTATTTTGGCTTGGTTCTGATTGATTGTCTTGTGTCTCCTTATTTCACTGATGTTTGTGAAATTTATAAAAGAGGAAGGTGTTTTCAACTTGGGACTTGGGTGTGTTCGTATATTGCTACTTATTCCATTTACTAATATGCTTAAGCACAATAACCTGCTTACCAAAGCCTTTGAAAGGTGGGGTGATTTGGTGATGGCTTCATTCTGCTAACTGGTCCAACTTAGCATTTGAGGAATTGTTGGCAAGATGTTCATCTTTGGTGATTTCTGTGAAGGTCTTACTTTGGAGCTGAGAGGTGATAGTTTGAGGGTATGTTTGCTTTCACACAAAATGCTGGTAAATTGTCTTTGACAGAGAAGAGGGCACCCCCAGCCAAGTAAAATCAGTGAAATTGGTTCTACAGGAAGCTAGCAGACTGTTCCTACAGGAAGCTAGCAGACTGTTCCTACAGGAAGCTAGCAGACTGTTTCTACAGGAAGCCAGCAAACAGTTTCTACAGGAAAGGTTGAAAAGCAGGAAGCCAAAGGAGAAATCGGCCGAGATGCTAGCCAAGGAAGTCACCAAGGCCATCAAAGACAAGGGGAGAGATTTGGTTGCTCAGAGGATGAGCAACACTTTCAGTAGGGGGGTGATGATGAGCCCCAACAATGTACAATTATTTGGGCTCATTCAACTTCCTAATTTGACTTGATCCATCATCCTTATTTGTTTATTGCATGTTTTTGATTATTTTTATGTTAATAGAGTGAATTTGGTTAGTCATTATGCCAACAAGTCTAATGGGTGCTTTGTGTAGCCTTGTTGGTCAACTTGGAGACAAATTTGAAGGTCTTAATGAGCACTTGGCAGCCAAATTCGTGGGAGAACAAGCTAGAGGATTTGTAGGAAGGTGTCCCCCTCATTTATGGGCCCTTACCTCGAATTCTCCACCATCAGCTCGGAGTTCAAGGGCCACCGAATCAATCAGCTCAAGGGCAGCCAAGCAAGTCAAGTTGGACTGCTGTTAACTCCAAGTCTTGGGCAGCCAAGTCCCTAAATTTTAGGAGGACTGTTGGGTCCTCAAATTGTATAAATAAGAAGGCTTGGGGCCTCATTTTGGTTAGCTAGTGGGTAGTCATTTTGGGTAGCTAGTTAGTCAATTTGGGGATAGCTAGTTAGTCAATTTGGTTAGTCATGTTGTAGCTCGGTTTTTGCTCCTTGTAAGCCAGTTTTGGCATGTCATTAGATTCATGATTATTCAATAAAGACAGGCAGCATTTGATCCAAATCTGAGTTTTAAGAGAGCAATAGACCTCTTCCTCCTTGTAATGTTATTTCTTTTTCCTTGCAGCACTTTATTTCCTCTGTTTTGTCATGCATTTAGAATTTCCAGCCTGCTGATTTGATTTGTTTTATGTGATTGAAGTAGGATTAGTTTATGCTTTAAGTGTTTTTAGTTGTTTGCAAGCTGCAACATAGTTACCTTAATCATAGATCCATCCATGCACTCTGATCTTAAGCATTACTTCTACATTTCACTTCCATGCATGAGTTTCATTTCTTGGTTTTCCATTGCTGTTCATAGGTTTCATGGCACAGTTATCATAGGTTAATGAATTTCTCGTTTTGGGTGCATAAGTCATTTGTTTCATTTACGCTCTTCCTTATCAGTCCACTTCCTTCTTCTTCTTCTTGATCTCTCCTCAATCCACCTAATCAGCCTCTGTCCAGCTCATCTACCCTCCAACTCATCCATTAATCACTTAGCTCTATCTACTTAAACTTTCGTTGATCCCATCCTTCCAACCATCAACCCACTGCATGCACTCTTCCTCCATCTGATTCCTCTGCTCCTGAGCCATCACCAGCTCCATCTCCATCCCACCTATCCTTCCACACCACTCCAACACTTCACCATCTCCCAAAAACCTCCACGGCCAAACATCCTGTAGAACTGCACAGACATCCTGTAGAAACCAGAGTATCCTGTAGGATCCCCTGCAGACTTCCTGTAGGAGGCCACTCACTCGGTTGCCGAGCTTCTGAATGTGAGGAACCTCTGTGGAAGGATGCTAAGGGTCCCTAGGGACCTCTCCTAGCCTCCCCAACCTGTCCCATGCTTTCCTTCCTTCTCCAACCCATCTGCACAACCAAACCCTAATTAGCACAAAATCACAATCATTCCATACACTTAAAGGAAAAATACAAAAACATGTCTTTTATGATGCAAGTAGCTTAGATCCATGCATTTTCACTTATTAGAGGTAATGACAGCATTGGTAGAAGTTTTATTCACATTCTTTGCATTGTAGAGGTTAGACTAGTCAAATTAGGGTTTCCTAGGTTTACATGCTTTGATTTTCTTTCAGTTCATTTTTGTCAAGTAAAGTAGCTTTCCTTTGAGAATAGCTTTCGTCCATCAATTAGCAAGCTTCTTCTGAGAGCCTATAGAAGTTGGCTTGAGCCCTAGCGGACTTGTGCCAGCTGACCAAGTGACAGCTGCGACAAGAGCTA
This sequence comes from Pinus tabuliformis, assembly GCA_031772625.1. Taxonomy (NCBI): domain Eukaryota; kingdom Viridiplantae; phylum Streptophyta; class Pinopsida; order Pinales; family Pinaceae; genus Pinus; species Pinus tabuliformis. Next base: position 1,188,207,186 of record CM062809.1, read on the forward strand.
GTACTTGTGCATATAGCACCGCCGCTTCCAAGTTTGTACGAACTACCGGGTTGATAAAATTAAGAGACAGGAAGCCCCAGGAGTTGTAGCATTATTGCTACAATACTGGAGCTCACCAAAAAGTATCGTAATTGTCATTTTGAATCAAAAGAAGAGTGTCGCAAAGTCTTCCTCTTCTAGATAGTTTATTGCACTTTTTTCATTGTACTTAATTTTGAAATTATTAGTATTTCAAGTGTCGAAAATAGTTTTAAATTTGAAATCGAAAAGTATCGTCTTAGTCTTCCTTTCATTTCGAAGAGAGAAAATTGTTAGTACTGTCGCTTTGAAAGAAAATAGTTCAGATCTGTGCTTAGCATTCTTTTTTTCATCCACACATCAAGAAAGTGGAAAACAAATACATTCATGTGCATCTGCATTTTGATTGCTTGTGAAATTTGATTCAGGAAAAGTGAATTTAAAGTGTGCTCTGTGCTCTCTGCTGAAAGAAAATCATCATCTTCTTTCTTTTGTAGCTAGGATTTTCATTGCTAAAAGAACATAAATGTCTGTTTATCATTTTAGATTGCATATTTAGGAATTTCACACCTACATCACGTGGTGAACCTTGAAAGACAAACTTCTAAGCAAGATCAACCATAAAATAAACCTCAATGATCATAAAAACACTTTGGAATCTAACGCAACACATCTAGAAGTCTAGGCTAGAGACGTGTTCCAGTATCGTAAAACCTGGTAACTATCATTTTCATCGTAGGTTGGGTGATTCCTCCTCTTTGATACGACAAGTGCCAGTATGGACTTGTGCTCCCTGTACCATCGAGTATATATTGGGAGACCACAATAGGCTATCATCCTTTATCCTTAGGAAGCAACATCTGCCACCCTATCGATCGTAATGCACTGAACACAGCATTCGGGAAGATTAACTGCCATACATAAGTCCTTGGTAATTTCTCTATCATTTATCACCAAGGTGTATTTTGCATTTTTACGATCGATTTGGTAAACTCTCTAGCTAGACTTCCAGAGCTGTCACTTTCATTCCTTTTCAACTCCTTAAAAGAAAAGGTCCATCTGAGCACTTGTCACTTCAGGCTCATTAAAAATCAAATGCGACTAGAGTCACCTTTAGCTTTTTCTTGACTCTTAAAAATTGAAAAAGCAAGTTGCGTCAAAGTATTTTAAAATTCATTTAAATCGGAATAACATTTTTCCCATTAATTTTTTATTTGATCAAGTAATCCGCAATCGTGGAAGAAAGTCAATCAAAACCCCATTGTTCGCGGAGACTGGCGAGTCAACCGTCTTTGACCCTAGACACGAAACCATCCCGGGCAAAGCGTTCTCATTTAACTGAGTCCAATTCACTAGATTTATTTGAAACTTGCGTTTCAACATCGTCAGAGACTACAGTTACTCCAATTATCTCTGGTACATCTGCCTTTACAGAAGAAGTTTCGTAGTTACAAGAGGACATTAGAACTGATCCTAGTGTAACGGTAGACACCTCTATTCCTGAAGCAGCTCCACCTAGGACTGATCAAGAAACTGAAGTTCACTTACCTGAACATCTGGAAGTTGACTTCCAAAATTCAGAAGGTGTCACACTCCAGTATCTGTTACTGTAGAAGCTACACTTTCTTCGGCTCAAGAAATATTTTATGGACCTGACGGTCTACCTCTTCCACCTGGATTGATTGCTATAGAAGAGATAGTGGAGGATCTTCCACCCAGTACTCCAGTGCATTTTGGAACTAGTATCCACTTACATCCTTCTACTACAGAAGTTAGTTCTTTTTCATCTCAAGTTCCTATCAAATTGCTAGGAAATCTTTTGGATAGACTAAACATGTCTGAACAACCATCAACATCTAGGATTGTGTCAAAAGACACAGCTACGGCGGAGCTTCCTGTTGCCATTCCTACAATGATTGCTGGTATACCATCTGTCCCAGCAAGTTATCAACAAGAAGCCAGAGTCCAATCAGGGACTGTTTCGACGACATGGTCAGTTCCTATTTCTTCATCTGGATTATCATCTAGTATTTCTTATGCTGAAACTCAACAAGTTGATCCAATGTGTCTTCAAAGGCCAATATACCCTTTAAGTACTAGATTTCCACCATATGGAGGGTAGTATGCCTTTTCATTGTTCCCTCCTGGAGAACAACCATATGAGAGTTTACAACAAAGTTCAGGTAAAACTGGAATTACATCCAGTGGTTGGGTACCAATACTGCCTCAACAACCAAGGATTGTATATTCAATGCAACCAGTCCATCTTGTGTCGAATATTCCCACTACACCTACTATTGTGACTGTATCACAAGTACAAGCGCTACCTGTTGTATGTCAACCTCAAGTTTCTCAGGTTGCAATGCAATAGCCTCTCGTCTTAGCAATTCAATCACAACCTCAGGTTAGTGACTCCTCTCGAGCGACTCAATCTCAAATAGGTACTATGACTCCGCATCTTGGTCAATCATCTAGTATTGGACAACAGCAAATGGTACAACAACGATGGCTGGTTCAATACCAACAACCGCAATTCCAGCAATCATACCAAGGACCTGAGCAACAAGTCTTTGTGAGTAATGGGCAATCACATTTCCAAAGTGGTTATCAACAGCCATACTATAATGGTTATACCCATCAACCTTATCAAAGTTACTAGCATCAAATACATTATGCTGGTATGCAAAGACCTAAAGCTCAGGCAATCCCATCTTATCCTGGGTATGCCTCGCTTAACCTGAATCAACAGTTTCCCTTTGTAGCAACTCTAGAATTACCATATCTAAACCAGCTGACAAATGATCCAATTGCTTATGCCCCTTGGTGGCCTAAACTTCCTCATAAACTTCCCTTTGATATTCTTAAATTCAATGAAAATCTAGGTGAATATCTGTCAAATCATGTGATGACTTTTCATTTGTGGTGTTCATCCAACACCCTAAATGATGATTTGATTAGGCTTCGCCTTTTCCAATGAACATTAACAGGTCTGACAGCTAAATGGTATATAGAATTGCCTACAGCTACATTTGAGAACTTTAGTACCCTTGCCACTACCTTTTTAACCCATTTTCAATTACCCATAACGTACAAAACAAGGACAGAACTCCTTACCAACTTTAAACAGACAACATCCACTCACATATCTGATCATATTCATGAGTGGCGGCGTCGTCAAAGAATGGTGAAGACATACGTTCCTGATTAGCTTTTAGCTGAATGGTTTATAAAGTCATTGTTACCCTCTATTACAGAGGATGTGGCTAAGGGAGGAGTTGTTACAGAAGAGCAGGTCATTTCTCATGCGCAATATTTAGACATGATCTATACTCAATCTAGCATGCTCTACGACAAAATTTCTGACGCTCCTAGACCAGAATTTTCTATTCCTCCTCCTCCTAAATCAAATAAAGACTCTCATGCTGGTGATGGCATGATAGGTAGGACAAGCAAAAAAACTACAAAGGCTACATCTAAGAAATCCCGTACAGTTTCTAGTTAGAAAGCAGATGAGGAACCTCTCGCCTCAAAGGTCAATGCCATGTCAACCAACAAAGGCAAAAATGCTAAGAAACCAGGAGGCAAGAAGAAAGGGACAAACAAAAAGAAGAAACAGGAGGATTCAACTCCTGAGAAACCTTCTGGAAACCCTGCTAGAAGGAAGAAACCTGGTCAACCATGCTTCATATGTGATGAGGACCATTACATAAAAGATTGTCCACATCAAGCTGAAGTCAAGAAGTTCTTCAAAAAGACTTCAAATACCTCAGCAGTATTGACTGATCCATTTCGAAATCCAAAAACTAACTTGGTTTCTAGCGGACGTGCTTCCCCATCCCAAGTGCTTACGCTATCTATCTCAAAACAACAAAATGACACTTTGATATCTATAAGGAATAAAGATTATGGAAATCCACAATCGTCAAACGACAAGGCTACTGATCAACCAAGCAGTTCGACAACAACTTCGACAGAAGTTGTTCCACCAATAATTCTTGAATTAACAATAAAACCGCCTAAGGGAGTAGTACATAAATCGACATTTAATCCTCATGCTCGAGCAGCACAGAATTATAATATAGTGGAGGATCTGGCCCAATCTCCATCTGCCATGTCGACACTTGAAGTACTACAAAATTTTCCATCCCAAAAATAGGCTTTGTTATCAGCGATAGGTGGGATTGATCCAGCGGATTCCAATCTAGTGGCCTTTAATCATAAAGGATATGAACCTCAGTTACTAGCACAACTCGCTTTCCTCATACAGGTAAAATCCCTCAACAAAACTGTTCATCGAACAATAATTGATGAGGGAGCATCTACCTGTATTATGTCAATGAGTTGTTGGAAAAATTTAGGCTCTCCACCCTTGTCACGATCATCAACAACATTGAAAGTGTTCGATGGAAGAACATACACGCCATATGGGATATTAAGTAACTTGCAAATCGAACTTGGGGGCAAGACAGTAGAAATTGAAGCCGAGGTCATTGATGGAAACGTTGACTACAACATCCTACTGGGCAGGCTCTAGATTTATGCTATGGGTGCTATTGTGTCAACATATTTTAGAAAGATTGCATTCCCCTTTCAAGGTAGAATCACAATCATTGACCAACTCACCTTCCTCCCCAACATTTCTCAAGTTACCGGAAGCATTCCGTTGATCCATGGAGGCTCTCAATCGCTTCAAAATATTGGAGTAGGTCTCCTAAAAGACCCTTCATTAATGAGCACTTTTTCCCTTTCGCCTCTGAGTAATCTATGCCTCCGAGTAATCTAGCGGAAGTGGCCACAGTGGAAACCTGGCACATGATATCTTCTACATCGTCAAAGAATAAGAAGAATCCCGAACATTTTGTTAGCATGGATCATCACTAGGTGCTGCCCCCAAGCCCCATAGAATTGTTGTAGCAATCAATATTCTAGGCATGGGAGGCAAACCCAAATCAACGCTCGGTGAGAATTTGGATAGATAGGTCTCTAGAGTATGGTACCTCTTCTGATACTTGTTCGCATGTACATTCTACAGATGAAGGAATCATTCAGTCAATGACAATAGGAGAAACACCATGGGAATATCACCACCATCATTCCCAACCTCAAGATAACAACGAGGATTACTCTAATGACATTAATCATCCTTCAGTTTTTGATTTTCTGTCAAATACTGTAAATACACGGTGAATTCAAAGCGAAATCTGTCCAATATTGAAGAAACTATTGCCATTAATATTTCGACCAAACCAGATGTTGTAGAGAATATACATGTTGGAAAATCTTGTTCTCCTTCAGAACTGGAAATATACTACGCTTTCTTTCGTGAATTCAGAGATGTCTTTGCTTGGTCATACGAAGAAATGCCAGGAATTGGCTCGAGTATTGTTGAACATGAAATCAAGATGTACCCTGATGTCATACCAGTAAGACAACGGCTTCCACTGATTCACCAGAAGAAAGCTGTTGTCATTAAAGCAGAAGTTGAAAAAATTTTGCATGCTAGTTTCATTTACCCTATTCCTCTCACTGATTAGGTATCGAATATTGTTCCTCTGATGAAAAATAAAGGAACGATTAGAGTGTGTGTCGATTACAGGGATATAAATTAGGCTTGTCTAAAGGACAACTATCCTACACCATTCATCGACTAGATAATTGATGAATGTGCTGGATGTGAAGTCTTTTCATTTATGGATGGATTTTCCAGATACAATTAATCAATATCCGCCCACAAGACCAATCGAAGACTGCATTTATATGTCCATGGGGCACATTCGCATACCGCAAACTACCTTTTGGGTTGAAGAACGTAGGGGCAACATTTCAGAGGGCAATGAACTATGCCTTCCATGACATCAAACACATCATTCAACTGTATCTCGACGATTTACCGGCTCATTCGCGAAAGCGGACTGATCATCTGCGACATCTGAGAGCTATATTTCTACGTTGTGGACACTACAAGATACGACACAATCCACAAAAGTGTGTGTTTTGTGTTGGTTCTGGTTGGTTACTTAGTTTCGTAGTTTCTAAGGACGAAATTTGACTCGACCCATGTAAGTTTTAGGCAATCATCGACATGCCTCCACCTTCAAATTTGCTTCAGATTCAGAAACTCCAAGGGAAAGCAAACTTTCTAAGGAGGTTCATTCCAAATTACGCCGAACTTGCTAAAGGTTATACACGTCTTTTGAAAAAAGAAGTTCCCTTCAACTAGGATCAGGTTGTGCAAGCTTCCTTTGATGCTTTGAAAAGTTCCCTAGTAAAAGCATCATTAATGTATGCTCCTGATTATCAAAAAGACTTTAACCTGTATCTCGCTGCCATAGATACAACCATCATAATGGTTTTAGTACAAGAAGACAATGGAATAGAACATCCTATCTATTATTTAAGCTGCAACTTAAATGATACAGAAAGCAAGTACTCCTACATTGAAAAACTAGATTTGGCAGATATTCAAGCAGTACAGAGATTTCGACACTATATACTCTTTCGCAAAACTACCATCTTGTCAAATTACAATCCTATGACCTACATCTTGTCGCGTCAATTACTAGGGGGCAAGTATTTAAAATGGAAAGCCATTTTGCAAGAGTTTGATCTGGAATTCATCAAATCAAAATCAAAGAAATATCTGGTTTTCACGGAGTTACTTTACGACCTCCCATCGTCGTCCAACGATTTAACATCTCAAACATCAATCATGGATGAAACATTGTTTCAGATATCATTAAGTGACCCGTGGTATGGAAATATACTGATCTATCTCCAAACCCGAACCTTTAGGCCTAACACCTCTTGCTCAGAATAGTGACGTACTCGATACCAAGGAAAATACTACATGATCGTCAGTGATACACTTTATTGTTGTGGTGTCGATACAGTTCTGCAAAGGTGCCTCACGCATGAGGAGGCCGAAAAAGTCTTGAATGAGTTTCATTCAGGTGCATGTGGGGGGCATCTATCTAACTACGCTACTGCACAGAAAATATTGCGAGCTAGCTACTTCTAGCCTACTATCTTCAAAGATTGCATAATAGTAGTAAGAAGTTGCCATGCTTGTCAAATTTTTTATTGGTAGTTTCTGTTGGGCCATTCGCCAAATGGGGCATATATTTCATGACATGTAACCCCACCTCAGCCGGGGGGATGGGTATATCATAGTTGTTGTCTACTATTTTACAAAATGGGCCGAGGTGATGCCTACATTAAACAACAGCAGCGAAATGACTACTCTTTTCTTTTTCAATCATGTAGTCTCTAGGTTCGGTGTTCCATAGGCTATAGTCACAGATCATGGATCGCATTTTCGCAATCACATGATGGTTGAATTGACTACCAAATTAGGACTGTCCCATGATAGTTCTACTCCATATTATCCACAGGCTAATGGACAAGTTGAAGCGATCAACAAAGTCCTCAAGCGCATGCTGTAGAGAATGATTGGAGCCCACAAACGGGATTGGAATTTAATCCTGTACTCAGCTCTATGGGCATATAGAACCTTGGTGCGAAATGCGACCGGGTATACACCCTTTCAGTTGGTGTACGACCCAGAAGTCGTCTTACCGATTCAATGTGAGATCTCATCTCTAAAGCTCACAATCGATCTACTCCCCAAAACTTCAGAGGAATAGGCTCATTTCTTGGAACTAATCCACTTGGATGAAACCCAACGTGACACCATGCTGGCTAACGAAATGCATAAGAAACGTGTCAAGGCGCAATTTGACAAAAATTTCAAGTCTCGTGTCTTCTCTGAAGGCGAACTGGTCTTACTCTACGATCAGGACTCTAATAAATTGGGAGCAGGTAAGTTCCAATCATTATGGATGGTCCCCTACATTGTTAAAATGGGTATTAGCAAAAGGAGCCTACGAGCTGGTAGATTACAATGGAATTCCACTATCACAAGCTCGAAATGGGTTGTATCTTACGTGATACTATGCTTGATCAAGTGTAGTTATCTCTTTAAATGCTTTTGTTTCATTTTTGTTTTCGTCAAGGGTTGTCATTTTGGTTAAGTAATCCACTTTGCATTTATTGCAGATGTTGGACCTTTTAGAAACATTCATTAGGTACGCCAACGGAGCTAGTCATAGAACGCTGAACCTATATTCTGCAGCATGGGCCATCTTTGACCCAAGTGGCGAGTTAGTGAGTTTTAGGGGGATATGTATTGGTAAATCAACGAACAACATCGTTGAGTGCAGCGCGTTGATAGAGCTTCTCTCTGATACCATTTCCCATGGCATACGCCGACTTATTGTTAGGCTAGATTCGCAACTCATCATTCTGCAGCTTACTGGCATCTATTCAGTTCGGAACCCAGCTGTCTATCGTGTGTTCCTAAGAATCAAGATTTTGGAAAGGCAGTTTGATTCCATTCAATATCAACACATTTCTAGAAACTTGAGCACTTTAACTGATTCATTAGTGAATTATGTGTTAGACAGACATTTGCAACACTTGTAAAGAAACGCATTTTACATCAACATTTGCATCTGGATCATATAACTTAATCAAAATAAACTCTAAAAATAAAAAATATATAACTGTTTATAGTTTCACATAATGTTTTGTGTACAAGGCAGAATCAGTCATGTGACCAAGTAACTCAAAAGTAAATGCAAAAAAGCATCCTATACTAATGATGTTGGTGATAACATGTCGCTACCTGTGCAATCATTCGCAGGAGCCTAATCCATCGACTTGGAATGCCAGTAGTATGGCGTTGTAGCCTCAGAAGTAACTCGTTGGTCCTCACATCCTGGATACCAAGGGTAAGACCCTTGATCTGATCCTGCAATACTGCCAAGGTCTCTGCTATGTCCAAATCATGAAGGACAACCCTCCCTACAACTTCTCCTACTAGAACGCCATCTGCCACCCTTGGGCGCGCCGCTGGTCTCACTAGCCCAACATCTCCACAAGTACATGATTTCAATTAGTCTTGATAAACCACAAAAAACATTATAAAGCTGATAAACAAAGATATGGTCAAAATCTTTACCTATCACACCCCACTACTCGCCAGACGGCAACACCAAATCTGAGTCACCTCGAAAGTCCATCCTGACATATGGATACTCTGAGAAGACCATCTCCTGACAGTTGAACAACTCAAAGAAGGCATCAGAGAAAGTAATCTGTGGCTAACCAGCATGTTCGGCCATGAGATCGACCCATCTCTGCATCTTGGGTTCCCTCGGTGCTGGTAATCCTAGTGAAATATGCTATGGCTGCATCAGTGGGATCCTTTCCAAGGCAAAGGCAGTCAAAATGGAACCGTATCCAAAGTTCTTGGATCTTCCATTCTTTACCTTGGAGATTTGTTCTTTTATCACCAGAAGTACTACATCACACCAGTTGAATACCTTTGGTTCCAGGCATTCTAAAGCATACTGCACATAAGATATGTTCTCCAAATAAAGAGTTGCACTACCATCCAATATAGCAAAGGTGAATAAAATGGTGCTCAGAGACCGATCAGTAACGTCCCAGATATTGATCTTGCCGTCTCTACTCGGCTGAGATCCATCTCTACAAAGCTGGCGGATATAATCTCTCACCGATTCGCACCCACAGGTGGATCCTGACAGTGAAAGAGGGGCACCACGCCTCGATAACCACGTAAAAAAGTAGATGTCCTCAACTGTCAGTGGGATGGATTTACCTCTAATCTGGAACACCTGGTTTACTGAATCCCATGCATTGAGGAAATATTGCAACAAGCTGATTTGTTGCCTCATGCTAGATATACGGAAGAATTTGAGCAAACCGCAATTTCACAATGCAGTAATAGTACCCTGATCATGCAAGGAAATCATGTCTTCTTCTTCATGCTTGCATTCACGCCACATGACGACCATCTTGATCAAACAAATATTTGAGTCACAGAAAAAAGATGAATTAGGATCCAAATTTGAGCAAAAACAGACAAAAATTTCATGAGAAATCACTATGCAAAGTTTCCCTTCTGCACCCATCGCACCCTTCCTTTGGACTGGGTGAGATGCATACTTATTGGCCAATACACAACTCAGTATGCGTCGCACCTTTCGATATAGGGCAGGTGCAATGATGGGAGAACATTTTCCTCAAACCCCAGGGACTTAGAAAAGGGGAAAACTTGTTCAAAATCAGAAAAGGATGGTATGAAAATGAAGAGCTCAGGGTTAGCTCCTAGCTGGTCCTAACGGCGCGGAGAATAGTCCACCGGATCTCCTGAAATCAGCTGACGAAGTTTGAGGCAGAAAACCACTCCAGAGCTCCAAATCCCAAATTTGAAATGAAATGGTAAAAATGAGGGGTAAAACTACTTTTTATGTTACTATTCACGTACTTCAAGTAAAATGTTAGTTTTCAATTCATTTTTCAAGCATATATATGTGTATTTCTAATCAATTTGATGGAGCAATTGAGCAGGTTGAATGACCGAGAAAAGAATCTAACGTGTTAAAACGGTAAACTGAATATCATTGACCAATATCAAGAGCAATGTTCCTACAAGGTTCAAGCTCATTAAAAAATCAACCCGCACTAAGCACATGTTGGCACAAGGTTCAAGCTCATTAAAAAATAAACCCGCCTCTGGTAAATAATCTTTTGTGATCACTTTGCTATCTGCCCTTTTGAACTCTGGTTGTGTTCCTTCCGTCACCTCCATTTCATTTGACCAACCATATGCTTCCACTTGATTGTTTACCCTTTTGAGGAACATCTTCAATGGGTGATTCTGATCACCATCCTCTCCACACTACCATGTTTTCAGAATTTCCAAACTTACCTCGAACCAACTGTTACTGAGAAATATCACTCGTTCCTAAAAAATGAGCCTCTTTTAAACTCTTTTTAAACTCATTAAATATAAAAATATCATCGAGCTATTAGCCTTCCCAGCTCGTTGAAGTAATGGGAACTCTATCCCTCTCATATATTTTAATCTTTTTGGACTTGAGGGATTATTAAACAAAAATATCGAGAACTTGTCTTTGTCGGCTCATTAAAATTATCGAAAAATCATCCCTTTTGTATTATTTTACACTTTTTCAGACTTAGGCGATTACGCCACGAAAAGGACTGTTGGAGTCTCCTTTTTGTCCATTTTCAGACTCTCTAAACAAGAAAAGGATCGAGTTATCTTTGTCGTTAAACTCATTAAAACAATAGCGACAAACTTGTCCACCCAGACAAGAACGAGTCTCATTGACGCTAGGCTGGCTAAACACAAAGCGACAGGTTTGCCCGAAGGGAAAATTATAGACCAAGCATATGTTATCATCCTCAAGCTTGTCAAAAATAAAGAGGTACTAGTCAGCAATGACTGGGGAAAAATGGGAAGAAAACTTGAAGAACTCTATTGGTAGCAAGTCGATCTTGAACACGACACTTTCACTCCATCACCGTGATTGAGGTTGGTTGGGCTTCCGTTCACTTTCACCATTGGGCCGTCGTGCCATCCATGGGGTTAACGCTACCAGTGCATATCAGTGTCTCCAATATGTTCAAGAGAATTCATTCAGAGAATTCTCCATCCAGCAAATGCCTCATCCACTGCATTACATCAATGCTTCAATTATCATGACCGCCATTCCTGAACCTCATATTATCAGATTGTTTTCACCTCCACAAAAATCATTTTCTCTATTTCGTGTCATAGATGTGGGATACATCAAGGCCCTCGTACAATAGGTCACTTCTTGTCGACATCAGCTCATTATTCAAGAAGTTGACTTAGAAACAACCCTTTCAGTACTTTGATGCTTGAATGCGTCAATGGCAAGTTTCTCACTTCCGGCGACAGGTTTACATCAATGACCTTCGACCGAAAGACTTTGTGTGGTGTTCGATATCAGCTCATATATTCACACCACATGAATTTTACTGTAGTACTTTGAGGGTCATCATCATTATCAGTGATTCCTCTCACGTTTATTAAGAGCTTACATCATTGGCTGGTAATCAAGTGATGTCTTTCCAAGTTCGACTTTAGAACATTTTTTGACATGGATTGACTTGTACATCGGGTGAAGATTGTACAAGTTTTGAAGACCCCATATCTAGTTTCACCCATCCAGGTTGCGATATATTCAGGAAAATAAAGACATCAATTGTACACAGAAGCTGCATAGATAGTCATCTAGCCAGAGAAGATGACTCTTCATGCGAAGAATCACAATTCTGCAACAGCAGATGATTGTCTATCCTATGTACATGAAAATGAATTTATAAAGTTGAGCATGGGAATGCCCACCTCATCTAGATCATGAAAATAATATGATGATGATGTATTGTATTGTATCTTATATAGGCCACCTTCTAGTTCGAATACCTCGGATCCTCATGAATAAAGAATTTCACCCGACATAAGAAGATTTACGACCTCATGATTTAGGGACTTAAGTACTTTTAGGGACTCCTTAAGTCCCTAAAAGTCCTTAGGGAATAAAGCCACTTTGGGGTTTGTTAGTTGTAAATTGGTGAACTAATCCCTTTTCATTTGTATTTCTTCCTTTTTTTATGACAATCAATTCTTAAATGATCCTAATTAAGATTAGGTATGAGTTAGATTAGTTGTATTTTGTTTTTTCATTCTTAGATGTTAAAACATAAAATAGATTACAATAGTCTATTTGTAACCAGAGCATTTACCATTTTCAATGGATGGGGCTCTAATTGGACCCTTTTGTTGAGTAACTCGATCTGGTTGATAGTGAACATATTCCTACATCAATATCATCCTATCTCAAAATTTAAGGTTAAATTTTTTTATATTCCTTATGTCAATGTAGAGTCTGAAGATTGCTTACCATGACATCCCTTTTTGCCTACTATTCCTCTCTTTTCCTATATATTTACCACCTAAATAAAGCCATATCCACCATTTTTTGATGAAGGTATGCAATAATATGTCTTCTTATTCATGTTTTACTTTATACCCTATTGTTTTGTTAAAGAATGCAATTGGCTACTGAATTGGTTTGTTTCCACAGCTAATCCAGATTTTTGTAGTTGTCTCCATTGTTTGCAAGGTTCAGAAGCTCCAGGTCAAAAACAAAGGATGCGGATGGATAGAAAATGGTTTCCTCATGGATCCCTTCCTATCCCCTTGAAACTGTTCATTAAGATAAGCATAGGAGATCACGGTCAAACCCCAAGTCAACTGCAGGATTGTCGCTGAAACAGAATCTGAGTTCAATCGAAATCTTATCAATTTGCTTTCGGAATAGAAAATCGAAGGTTTAGCAATATAGTTTAGCTAAGATAAAGATATTAGGCTTAAATTACTCATGTTGTTATGCCAAAGACCTGTTATAAAACTTATGGACGCACTGTGATTTGGTGTGCGCCGATGATGTAATTTTGAAACAGTTTGTAAATTTCGTTTGCTAGCAATAGAATTGGTTTTGTGTGTATGAGTTGCATTGATTGGAGATTATGAACTGATCTGTGGAGGGCCCCTATGAACAGTGACAGGTCTTAACCAATTGCAATTCAATTTCTTTTCATTCCTTGAAAACTATGTTTTGTGTGAAATGTAGCATAATGCATTTGCCAATGAATTGTTATTTTCATAAGTACTTTCATCTACTTCATACCTAGTTTAGTCTGTTATTTGAATTGATTTATACCTGGTACAACATGGTTGCTTCATTTTCTTATTATCTAGCATAGTTCAAGTGTGTTTACTTCATAGCATAGATGTTGTTTGAAATATCTTGTTTGAATGAAAATTGAGTAAGTAAAGGTGTGAGAACCTTCTTCTTAACAATTGAATTCAGACAGTACTTCTTTTCAGTCTAATAGAATAGATTTCTCTTAGTGAATTAGAGCTGTAGCCTAAAAAATCAATACAAAACCCCAAAACAATCCAACACAAGTAGAAGTTAGAAGCACTCTCATATCATCCATAAACTAATAGAAACTAACTCTTAAGAAATTAGTTGATAACTTTAGAGATTGAGACATTAATATAATCAACAACACCACCTCCATATTAATCTTAAGTTTAGGCCCTAACAAGAACATAATGAAATAAGGAATAACTTGTAGAACACATAGTGCATCCGTCCTTCATCAGCCTACACACCCTCGTTGACAATTTATGATTGACAATTTAAAGATATTAAATTGGCCAAACATTTTGGCACCGTTGCTGGGGAAGTACGAATAGAAGTTAAAAAATAAATAAAATAAAAACATGATATGCATAGGGATAGAGATTCTAGAGGTAGATTTGTAGGGAGAGGAATAATTTTAATTCCCACAAATCCACTCACTTCACCTATACTTTGAGAATCCACACCACCTACTCAAACCTGAATTCCTTTTAGAGGTCGACAAAGGCTTCCTGAAATCTCAAGATCAGAAATCCAATCCAAAACCTCACCCACTTCTTCTACTAAAGTTGTAATTGAAGAAAATCCTACATCCCCAACTACAGGAGTAATGTTTCTATCCTCCACTAGTGAGAAAATTTTAGGAGAAAAATTAGAAGTTCCTAGTGAAGAAGAGGAATCAAAAACTTATTATGAGCAACCATTGATAGAGGAACTAGAAAGATTAGAAGAACACTATATTAGTTTCGAAGAATCTATCATGGCTGAAGAAGGGGAAGGAGAGGTACACAATGTCTGGCATGGCGAAGAAGATAGGATCGGATGAACAGGAAGAGGAAGAGGTACATGTAGAGGAGGGGGTAGAGGCATAGGAAACCAAGATCCTTCTGGATTCCCTATTCTTGATGAAGATACAACCCTCACAATGAAAAATATATCACCCTCGATTCTTCCTAATTTCCAATGGAAAAGAAACGAAGATCCAGAGACATTTATCTTCGAATTGAAGTATTATGCAGATCGTATGACTATTTGCATGATGCTCAAAAGTTAAAATTGTTCCTTGCCACATTAAAAGACTCAACATTAAAATGGTTCATGAGTCTAGGAGTGCATTCTATAACAACATGGGGACAAATGAAAGAGGATTTCTTAGGCAAATATAGAGATTATTGTATGCCTAGTAACCTTAAATATGAAGTCTTCAAAATGACACAAAATGAAGATGAAATTCTTGAAGACTTGGTAGAAAGGTTTGTTTATAATGTTAAAAGAGAAAAAAATGGATAATTTGGATGAAGAAACCTTAAAATCCCTCTTACTCAGAGCTATTAAAAATGAATGGATCAATCTCCTTAACCTAACTGGGAAAGGAGATATTTCCCAACTACCATTTGCAGATATTTGTGATTTATGTGTACATATCTCAAGGGGCAAAGCACAAGTTGGAAGGAGTCCTAGAGACCCTCTCTTGTCAAGAATTAACAAATCCACAACTGAGACAATCAGCAGGGCAGAATTAGGAAATTTGCTTGACACCTTCAAAACAAATATTTTAGGGAAACTAAGTGAGAAGATAGACACCCTTAAAATACAAAACAAGAAAAATATTGAAAATTCTACATTATCTATCTTTTGTCCCTAATGTCAGAAGAAACATGCTCTAAGAGAGTGTCCCTTAGACTCAAAATCCATAGAAACCTGTATCATATGTGCAGATAATCATGATACGAAGGAATGTCCATCGTTACCATGTCTTAAGGCTGTATTCAATGATGATGGAACCTCAGAACCAGTAGACCCTCTCTACTTTATAACCAAAAGACCATGGCAAAGTCCCCAACCAAATCAATCACAAGGATTTAGACCACAACAATTCGCCCAGACTTCACAAAATCATTGGAATTCAGCCTGGTAGCGTTACGCTCAGCCACAGTCACAACCTTGGAATCAAGGATGGAAAAATCCTTATGGAGCTGATGCTCAATATCAACAATACTTGCCATATTACCTTCCACCACAATTTTTACCCCCATCTAATTAAATTCCTCAAGCTAATCAATTACCACAAGTTCTAGTTCAGAATCAAAACCCACAAATTTCCTTACCATTTGTAGGTTTTAACCCTGTACAGAAATTACCTGCATACGAATTCTTAAACAAAGAAAATAAACAATGCGAGAGCATAACCCATAAAACACATATGCACAGACATTTTTCCCTGGATCCCAAAATCGGGAATACCAGCTTGATTTTTCATTATGTTCCTTTCAATGTTACAATACATATTTATACATGCCGAAGCATCCAATACCATGGACCGAAAACCATCGAGTCCAATACCATGGACCGAAAAACCATCGCATCCAAAAACCATGTGTGAAAAACATGCACAAAAACATAGGTGGGTCCGGCCAACCTAACATATGGTCCAAAACCCCCTATTAACTACGTGGAAAGAATATAACACAACCCAAAAATCTCCCACTTGTTGTTTTCTTTCCATAGGGGGCCACAGGAGAGCTTAGTCATTTTTTCAGCCCTGAGATTCCCATTGCTTCTCTACACCAAGAGAACTTCTCAGAGCTCATATATTTTGTCAATGCATCTGCAGTATTCTTCAAAGTGTCCACCTTTACCAGCAACACCTTTCTGTCTTCTATCATATCCCTCACAAAGTGATACTGAACATCAATGTGCTTTGTCTTTGAATGATAAGCAGGGTTCTTTGCCAAGAAAATTGCACTTTGGCTGTCACAGTCTATTCTTATAGCTCCCTGTACTAACCCCATACTTGAACACAATCTCTGCAACCAAACTGCTTCCTTGCTTGCATGAGTGGCTGCCATGTATTCTGCCTTTGTAGTTGATAGTGCCACTACAGATTGTTTCTTACTCATCCAACTGACTGCACCTCCAAATAGGTTAAACACATACCCACTTGTAGATCTTATCTAATCCAGATCTCCAGCCCAGTCTACATCAACAAAGCCATGAATATCCAACACTCTGTCCAATCCTGGTCTTCCTTGGTAGCACAAACCATAATCACTAGTGCCACGCAAATACCTGAAAACCCGCTTCACTGCTGTCCAGTGCTCCTTCCCAGGTTTTGACATAAACCTGTTCAATACTCCCACTGCATGTGCAATTTCTGGTCTAGTACAGACCATTTCATACATCAGGCTACCCACTGCGCTTGCATATGGAACACGGGACATGTCCTCTTCCTCTTCTTGTGCCTTGGGACACTGTTCAGCAGATAACCTCACACCTACAGGAATAGGAACCTTCACCGGTTTACTATCCTGCATATTAAACCTCTGGAGTATTGTCTCGACATACTTCCTTTGGTTTAACCAAAGCTTCCTCTTTGACCGATCTCTTTTAATTTCCATTAACAAAATATAGTTTGCAGCACCAAGATCTTTCATGTCGAATTTGGAGGACAATTGGGTCTTCAAATCCTGGATAATTTCTTTGTCATTTCCAACCAGCAACATATCATCCACATACAAGACCAGATAAATAATATGGTCACCAATTAATTTAAAATACACACAATGATCTGCTTTGCTTCTGGTGAAGCCAAGTCCCCGTATAAATGTATCAAATTTCTAATACCACATCCTTGGTGACTGTTTTAACCCATACAGAGACTTCTTTAACTTGCATACCAGTTCTTTCTTACCCTTCACCGCAAAGCCTTCAGGTTGCTTCATGTAGATTTCCTCTTCCAAATCCCCGTGAAGAAATGTTGTCTTCACATCCATCTGTTCTACCTCAAAATCAAAAGCAGCAGCAACAGATAAAAGTAATCTAATAGAAGTTACCTTGGCAACAGGAGAAAAAATATCACCAAAATCAATTCCCCGCACCTGGGAATAACCTTTTGCTACCAACCGAGCTTTGTATTTCTCCACCTTTCCTTCTGCATTTGTCTTCTTCTTGAACACCC
This sequence comes from Pinus tabuliformis, assembly GCA_031772625.1. Taxonomy (NCBI): domain Eukaryota; kingdom Viridiplantae; phylum Streptophyta; class Pinopsida; order Pinales; family Pinaceae; genus Pinus; species Pinus tabuliformis. The sequence continues at coordinate 1,188,225,009 of CM062809.1, forward strand.
ATTTGCTGCCAATGGGTTTCCTTCCAGCCGGCAACTCCACCAGATCCCAAGCCTCATTTTTGTGCAAAGATGCCATTTCATCGACCATGGCCTCTTTCTAGAGTTTTCCATCCTCTGAATCCACTGCTTCCTTCACAGTTCTGGGATCATTATCAGTAATAGACAAAGCAAAATTTGAACTGAAAGCAGATGAACTGTACCTTTCTGGCTGCCTTCTTTCTCGAACTGATCTTCTCACAGCCGAAGTTTGTGGCTCTTCATCTTCTAATTCCTCCTCTGCTGCAGAGTCTGATTCTTCCTCCTTTGGCTCAAACTCTATCTTCTCAGGTTCCTTTGGTTGGACTTCATGTTGAATAACATCTTTTACCTCTCTGAACAACACATCTCGGCTATACACAACCTTCCGTGTGACTGGGTTCCAAAGCTTATAACCCTTTAAACCATCCTTATACCCAATAAAGATGCACTTTTTAGATTTACTATCCAACTTGGTTCGTTTCTCCTTTGAAACATGTACATATGCATCACATCCAAATACCCTTAGATGTGAAAGAGAGGGTTTCTTACCAGTCCATACTTCTTGTGGAGTCTTATCCTCCAACGCTGATGAAGGTGATCTGTTGATCAGGTAACATGCAGTATCCACCGCCTCTGCCCAGAATTCCTATCCTAACCCGGCACCACTGAGCATGCTTCTCGCCCTTTCCATCAACGTCTTGTTCATTCTTTCTGCGACTCCATTTTGCTAAGGTGTATATGGAGTAGTCTTCTACCATGCTATACCACACTTCTTACAAAATTCTTCAAATTCCTTGCTGCAAAATTCTCCACCATTATCTGTCCTCAGCACCTTTATCTTCTTCTCTGTCTGATTTTCCACCAGAGCCTTAAATTCTTTAAACCTGTCAAAGACTTCAGATTTCTTCTTAAGAAAATATATCCATGTATTCCTTGAGAAGTCATCTATGAATGATACATAGTACATAGACTTACCCAGTGATGGGACCTTCACAGGTCCAAACACATCACTGTGCACAAGCTCTAATATCTGTTTCGTCCTCTTACCACCAGAGGGGAAACTCACCCGATTCTGCTTCCCATATACACAATTTTCACAGAAATCAAAATCCAGAGAGCTATTATTCATACCTTCTACCATACCTTTACCATGAAGTATTCGAAGGCCCTTCTCTCCAATATGTCCAAACCTTTGATGCCACAACATGGTCTTCTTTCCAGAGACCACTAGATTCTCTACTCCATTTTCAGGAACCATAGAACTATTGCACCCATCAACAACAGTGCTACCTTGCAGCTTGTACAGAGTTCCAATCCGAACTCCCCGCATTAATATCAGTGCTCCTCAAACCATCTTGCAGGTATTTTTCTCGAACACCGTCTTTACACCTGCATCATCCAACTTGCTTACAGAAATCAGATTTCTGGCCAATGCAGGAATATGTAGAACACCCGGAAGTGTTCTAACCCTTCCACCTTGCAACTTCAACTTTACTTTTCCCCGACCAATGATTCTAGCCTTCCTATCATCTCCTAAGAAGACATCACCACCATCGTATTTCTCATACTCGCAGAACCACTCTCTATGGTGAGTGAAGTGAAATGATGCACTTGAGTCAATCAACCATGCCTCATTATCTACATGTGTACTTGAAGAAGCCAAGTACACATCCCCACCTTCATCTGAGATGGTTTTTGCCTCTGCAGAAGGAGCGTCATCAGATCCCTTTCCTTTATCAGGAGCTTTAGATTTACAATCCCTTCTGAAGTGCCCTTCCTTTCCGCATTTCCAGCACACCACCTTTGTAGGTTTTCCTGGAGATTTAGATCTCCCTCTAGATTTAGATCTCCCACTCGATGACTTATTTTTGTTTCTGTTCTGGGACCGTCCTAGTACAGACAAGGCATCACCATTCTGGTTGTCCATATTTTCCGTCTCATCTCCTCCGTCAGCAAGGCTTAGACTATTTCATCAAACTGCAAAGCAGTTGCATTGCTACCTATTGCAATAACCAGACTATCCCACGAATCTGGTAGAGAACACAACAGACTGATGCACTTATCTTCATCTGAAATTTTAATATCAGCAAATAATAACTGACTTACCACAGTATTAAATGCATTCAGATGCTTTGTCACCGAGTCCCATCTTTCATCCTCAGGTTATACAGCTTTTTCCGCAGGAACAGTTTATTCACCAGAGACTCAGATTGGTACAAAGTCCCTAACTTGACCCACAAAGCCTTTGCTGTAGCTTCCCCTAATACATTCAGCAATACTGAATCCGAGACACACAATCGTATTGTTCTCTTTGCCTTCCGATCCAACTTCTTCCATTCTTCATCGGTCACTCCCAATGGTTTAGTACCCGGATCTATCGCGATCCACTGATCTTTATCCACCAATAGATCCTCCATCTTGAGTTTCCACAACTCAAAATTCTGACCATTGAACTTCTCAATCTCTATCTTTCCACTGCCCGCCATCTTCTTTCACCACCAGAATCGATCTCGCAGATCTCCCACTGAACAGGGTCTACCACAGGCCCGAGCGAAACCCCTCAGCAACAAAGGCATCCCCTTGAAGCCAAAACAGCTCCGATACCAAATGTAGGTTTTAACCCTGTATAGAAATTACCTGCATACGAATTCTTAAACAAAGAAAATAAACAATGCAAGAGCATAACCCATAAAACACATATGCACAGAGATTTTTCCCTGGATCCCAAAACCGGGACTACCAGCTTGATTTTTCATTATGTTCCTTTCAATGTTACAATACATATTTATACATGCCGAAGCATCCAATACCATGGACCGAAAGCCATCGCGTCTAATACCATGGACCGAAAAACCATCGCGTCCAAAAAACATGTGCGAAAAACATGCACAAAACCATAGGTGGGTCCGCCCAACCTAACATATGGTCCAAAACCAAAATTTTCCGGGGCGCTGCCTCGGACCCCATAAAGTGGGGTTATAGGTGCCCTTCAAACCCCCTATTAACTACGTGGAAAGAATATAACACAACCCAACACCATTTCCATAAAAATCAAATCAACTACCCACTCAACCACTTCCGAATCCTAATAATAAAATACCACATCCACCAGTGTACAACATGGAGGGTCAGAACCTCAAACTTATGTAATAAGTCCACTAGACCTAAATAATGTCCAATTGAGGTCTGGAAGAGTATTACCAAGAAAACCTCATGTTGTCATTCAAGAAACAAGATCCTATCTTCAAAAACACAAAAATCAATCAGAAGAAGGGGAGACTTCTCTCCCTCAGAAGAAGTTCCAATAAATACTCATATCATACAACAACCCTCGATATCAATTAGACCACCTTTCCTAGAAAGGTTGAAAATCGATGAAGGAGTAGAGAAAAAAATTGTCTTGCCTGATTACAATATGATGGATGAATTGAAAAATGTTTGTATTAAGATTCATTTATTACAAGACAGAAACGAAATACCAATTTTTGCAAAAACAATTAAGGAATTAAGTACACAAAGATCAGGGAGAAGAAGAAAAGATATAAAAAGAATTCAGTTAGTCAGAAAAATTGCAAACATTATGATGGGGAAGACGATAATTCAAAAATATTTAGATCTAGGAAGCCCCATTGTAAAAATTCACATCAATGGAACTGAAATACCAAACACACTAATTGATCTAGGAGCAGCCATAAACATAATGAGTAAACAAGTTATGGACACACTTAGGCTTCCTAACCTTCAATACACACCAACCTTGTTGCAATTAGCAAATAGGTCTGTTATTAAACCGTATGGTGTGTTGGAAGATGTTTGTGTATCCTTAGATTCTTGGGAATATCTTGTTGATTTCATGGTCTTAACACCCAAGAATAATTTAGGAGGAAATCCATTAATTCTAGCAAGGCCTTGGTTGGCTACAACTGATGCTTTCATCGATTGTAGATTAGGCGATATGTTTATCTCAGATGGAAATTCTACAAAGAAATTTACATTATATCCCCCTGCAAGAATAACAATAGATACAGACACTGAAGAATGGATAGAAGATGAAGAAGATATACAACTTCGTTTCATTAGTGAACAAGTAAAAGAGGAAGACCAACTTTTGAATTTACCGAAAAATAATGAATCTTCCTCACATTATGATCATAATCAAAATGAGTATCTCTCATCTAAACAAGGATCATTCCCCTCCATGGAAAAATTTTGGAATTCCTTGATAGAAATCTTTCTAGGAAAAACCTTGAATGTCAATGAAAACCTAGAAGAAATGCAAAAGAATCAATTGATAGAAATTTGACAAAAAAATTCTTTTGCTTTTACATGGGAATACACTGACATGAGAGGGATTGATCCTAAAACTTTCTTACATCATATCTACATTGAACAAAATGAAAGACCAGTTAGAAAACCTCAACGGAGAATGAACCCAAACCTAAAAGAAATTGTTAAGGAAGAGTTACAGAAACTATTAAATGTAAATTTTATCTATCCAATATCCGATAATCAATGGGTTTCACCCCTAGTAATTGCTCCTAATAAGAATGGAAAATGGAGAGTATGCATCGGTTACAGGGAATTAAACAAAGCAACATTAAAGGGCCACTTTCCATTACCTTTCATAGACCAGGTCTTAGACACATTAGCAGGAAAAAAATATTTTTCCTTCTCTAATAGGTTCAATGGATATAACCAAATTCAGGTAGCCCCTGAAGATCAATATAAAACGACGTTCACTTGTCCATGGGGAACTTATGCTTACCGGGTACTTCCTTTTGGGTTATGTAATGCTCCAGCGACATTCGAAATAGCAGTCCTCGACATTTTCTCTGACCTTATTCATGATTGTGTGGAACTGTACATGGATGATTTCACAGTCTATGGTGACTCTTTCAATGAAGCACTAGAAAATCTAGAAAACGTCTTAATAAAATGTAAAGAAACAAATCTCTCATTAAGCCATGAAAAATGCTTCATGATGATGTTTAACGAAGGAATTGTTTTAGGTCATCATATTTCAGGAGATGGAATCAAAGTAGACTCATCTAAAGTTGAAGTCATTTCTAAGTTATCAGTGCCAAGTTTTCAAAAAGATGTTAGAATTTTTCTCAGTTTTACTGGATACTATAGCAGATTTATAGAAAACTTCACAAAAATTGCATCCCCACTCTTTAAACTACTAACCAAAGACTGTGAATTCAATTGGGATTCTGAAAGGAAATTTCATCTAGGAGATTGGGCATTGCTCTTTGATTCAAAATTCAAAAATTTTCAAGGAAAATTCCAAACCCATTGGCTTGGACCTTATGAAGTTGAAAATGTCTTTGACAATGGTGCAGTTAGAATCGGGACTATTGATGAAGAGAAAACCCCTCTATTAGTAAATGGAAATCGACCCAGGCTTTACCAAAAGCCATTAACAAAAGAGGAATTTGTTAAAATGTTTCAAGATAATTCAGAACTAGAGATGGTCAAGAAGAATTCTTCTTCTTTTCCACCTTTGAAATTTTTACTCGATTTACTCTTTAAAACAAAAAAAATAATAATAATAGTATATATATACATATAATAATATGTAAAAAAAGAAAGGAGGTATAAACATGAAAACCAACATACTGTTGGCAAGTTTATACAGAAAATTTAGAGTGAAAACAAATTTTTGTTGGCACTTCAAATTTTCCTTTCAAAAAAATAATAAAGACCCTTTATTAAAAAAAAATTCTTTCACAGTTGCAGAATCAGCAACTTTCCGCAGCTTGGACAACTTTCCATAGCTACAACAAGTTTTTGCAGCCTAATAAATTTTTGGAGCCTACAAGGATACTTGGTGATTTGGATTAAAGGATAGCTGGCAGAGAAAAGTACCTGCAAGAGATCAAAGGACAACAAATAAGGTTAGCAAAAGAAGATCAAAGGTACGTGCTACTTTAATTTAACAATAGGGAAGGTTATATTGTATATATGATTAAGAAGATATAGTACTGTCGGAAATTAAAATGCAATCATTATAACCTAAGGGTGATGGTCTCCTAACAAAATATCATATGCCACCACTTAAAAAGTCATGTCACGTCCCCATTCCAAATCTGCCGAAGTAATTACCAAATCATTAGTTTAAATGCACCTAACGTTCGGATTCATTCCTACAACCCTTATGATAATTCACCTATTCTTCTGTATTCTTACACTCCTCTGAACTTTCATAGCTACTCCATCTTTCCGCCACTTAGCAAACCCTACCAGCTCCATTTTCTTGTCAAGGTAACTAGTCTTTGAGGCAAAGCATCCTTCAGAATGGGGATAATTGTTTGAACTAAGCTAGTAGGGAAGCAATTCTTGGAGGGGTACCCACAGACTAAGGAGTTGCTGCAAAAGAGACAATGGTTGCGGTTCATTCAAAAATTCAATGGCTTTCACAGGGAAGTAACCAAGACATTTGTGCACTCATTTGATGGGACTAAAGCCGAAATAGGAGACATTAAGCTTACCATAATAGAGTCCATGATCGCGAAGGCTACTAAGCTACCAAGGAGTGGGCAAAAATGGTTTAAGAACAGGGGAATTGATCGCGAGGATTGGAAGGTCTTCCTCAAAAATCCGAACATGTACACTATTGTCTACAAGAAAGGTATTCTGAGCATAACTCTTAAGAATAAATGGAGAAACTTATTACTTGTGCTTCAAAAGTTTGTTACTTGTGAGGTTAGGTTTGGGAAAATGTATTTTTATCATGTTAGGATGATGATGCATTTCCTTGAAGATCACTAGATGAACCTTCTCTACTTCCTCTTAAATAGCCTCAAGAAAATGTCTACAAACGTTCAAAAGAAGATTCAGTGTATAGAAAACACCATGTATCATCATGGCCTGATAAAAACATTAGTTGAGTTCCATCTACGGAGTATAGGGGATAACTGGAAGAGTTTCCTAGTTAGGAACCGTTTTGAAGAAAGATCCCCAGAAAAAGAAAGCAGTAGTAGGGCCCCTAGAGGAAGAAAGAGAACCATATAAGTAATAAAGGAGAAGGCACCTCAGACTCAGATAGAGATATCAGAAGAAGAGCTGCCTATAGTAAATATTTTGCAGAAAATGAAGAGGGGAAACCTTAAAAGAAAGGAAGCCAACAAAAGTAAAGAAGAATTTTCACAAACTAAGACCCCTCCTCAAGAAGAAAAATCAGAGACTAAAAGAAGGAAAGTACAGAAAATACAAACCTTAGGATTGAGGAGGAGTACAAGGCTGAGCATAGTCCCACGAACAATCTCAAAAATTATAGAGTACATTGATCTTGAGGGAAATGAGCCAATAGAAAATGAGCCAACAGAGAATGAGCCAACAGAGAATGAACCAACAGAGGAGGAGCCAATCAAAAACCCTGGAAGTTCTCCAAAAGGGTCACCGAGATCATCACCGAGAGTATCACCACAACCTTACAGCTCACCTCTAAGAAGCCCAGTGCATAGTCCAGGTATTGACCCTATTCAACAGGAAATATATGACTATATAGAGTCATTGGAAAGAAAAGAGATAGCAACCAAAGAAACAGTTTAGAGTCATGGAGAAGGGAGCAACCAGGTAAATGAACAATCAGCCTCAAACATCTTAAAGCAGGAGATCTTTGAATTAGAAACATTGAACTGATATCTCAACAATGAGAATCAAGAATTGAAGACACAAAGTGAGATCTAGATTGCAAAAAGTGACAATCTCATCCTTCACCTGAGCTTATGGTATAAGAAAAACAAAAAGATGAAAAAGGAAAACAAAATTATGCAAAGAGAGATTATCAGCTTAAAATAAAAGATTCTCATGAGAAAACCTAGAATGCCAATAACTGCCAAAAAGAAGAAAACGGTGAAACATGGAGGAGATAAGCAAGAGGTACAAGTAACTGACAAGGAAGAAGTGTATGAAGACATACAAAATCTCCAGTCTGGGGGAATGTAGATTCTGAGATTTTCTTACCATGACATCCCTTTTTGCCTAATATTCCTCTCTTTTCCTATATATTTATCACCTAAATAAATCCATATCCACCAGGTTTTGATGAAGGCATGCAATAATATGTCTTCTTATTCATGTTTGACTTTATACCTTATTTCTTTGTTAAATAATGCAATTGGCTACCGAATCGGTCTGTTTCCACAACTAATCCATATTTCTCTAGTTGTCTCCATTGTTTGCAAGGTTTAGAAGCTCCAGGTCAGCGAAGGATGCGGATGGATAGAGAATGGGTTCCTTGTGGATCCCTTCCTATCCCCTTGAAACTGTTCATTAAGATAAGCACAAGAGATCACAGTTAAACCCCAAGCCAATTGCGGGATTGTCGCCGAAATAGAATTTGAGTTCAATCAAAATCTTATCGATTTTCTTTGGGAATAGAAAATCGAAGGTTTAGCGATATAGTTTAGCTAAGATAAATATATTAGGCTTAAAATACTCATGTTGTTATGCCAGAGACCTGTTATAAAACTTATGGCTGCACTGTGATTTGGTGTGCGCTAGATGATGTACTTTTGAAACAATTTGTAAATTTCCTTTGCCAGCAATAGAATTGGTTTTGTGTGATTGTGTTGCATTGATTGGAGATTATGAATTGATATGTGGAGGGCCCCTATGAACAGTGACAAGTCTTAACCAATTGCAATTCTATTTCTTTTCATTCCTTGAATACTTTGTTTTGTGTGGAAATGCAGCATAATAAAGTCGTCAATGAATCATTATTTGCATAAGTACTTTCATCTGCTTCATACCTACTTTAGTCTATTATTTGAATTGTTTTATACCTAGTACAGCATGGTTGTTTCATTTTCTTATTATCTAGCATAGTTCAAGTGTGTTTACTTCATAGCATAGATGTTGTTTGAAATATCTTGTTTGAATGAAAATTGAGTAAGTAAAGGTGTGAGAACCTTCTTCTTAGCAATTGAATTCAAACAGTACTTCTTTTCAGTCTAATACAATCTTAGTGAATTAGAGTTGCAGCCTAAAAACTCAATACAAAAGCCCCAAAACAATCCAACACAAGTAGAAGTTAGAAGCACTCTCGTATCATCCATAAAATAATAGAAACTAACTCTTAAGAAATTAGCTGATAACTTTAGAGATTGAAACATTAATACAATCAACGACACCATATCCATATTAATCTTAATTTTTGGCCCTAAAAACAACATAATGACATAAGGAATAACTTCTAGCACACATAGTGCATCTGTACTTCATCAGTCTAAGCACCCTGGTTGACAATTTATGATTGACAATTTAAAGAAATTAAATTGGCCAAATAGTCAACTATATTTAATAATTTGTAAGACTTGGTTATGCTTATTAATTAAAAAAAATTACAAACTAAGACTATAAATCTCAATTCGACAAGATGCCACTGCACTTCAAGAGAGTGTTGGGAGGTTATATCACTCTTTCCTTCCTAAAGCTATTATTTCCACTATATGAGGGTTTATCTTGGTTTGATACTGTTTGTTATTTGGTTCATTCGCATAACATCACTCAGCATTATTCATTTACTAACTTATTCTCCTCTAACTCATTGCATTTTTAGCTCCTTGGCACATGGTTGAGAAATTATCCTTCATCTTTGTTTCTACTTGTTCCTATAATCAATATTCAAGGTTTGAGATTATAATACATCTATAGATGTAATATTTCCTCTCTATGTCTCAACTACTTATTACTTGAATTGAATGAGTTTACATGTTTCCTTAATTGTAAACACAATGTATGTGTGTATGGTATTCTATAACATAGTTTACCTCTCTCATTTGAACATTAATATGTTGTTTTTACCTCATAATTTTTTTTTTTAAGGCTCTATTGGTTAAATTTTCTTTCTTATGCCACATAGTGGGTGTAGAGGAATACTTTGTTATGATTAACTACCTCCTTGTTGATTGCAAGATACCTCCCTTTGCATCCTTTGTTTTCAACATAGTTCCTTTTATGTTGATTGTATTTTCTAACATAGTTTGCCTCTTTCATTTGGGCATTAATTTCTCAAATTTACCTCATGAATTGATTTGAATGCCTTAGCATTTAGCTTTTCTTCTTTAGCTCAAGAGCAAGGTGATAGAGGAATTTATTGTTATAATTAAGTGTCTCCCTCTTTATTGTGATAGACTTGTTTTTGTGTATTTTGTTTAACCACTCGAGTTCCCTCCTCCTCTTCATTTAGATTCGAAGTTAATTTATGCGTGAGTTGATGAATATGCATGCATATTTATTCTCCATGTAAGTGGTTATAGGTGGTGATACTAGAGGATTTGTTTGTTGCAATTAACTACTTCCATCTTATTGTGACATACTTCTCTTTATGTCTTTTGTTATCAACAAAAATCCCTTTTCCTTTTTGTAATTTCTAACATATTTTTCCTATTTCATTTAAACATTAATTGTTCATTTTACCTTATGAACTTCACTTGAAGAGTTTAGTGGTTAAGTTTTTCCCTTTAGCCCAAGAGAAGGTGATAGAGGAGTTTGTTATGATTAAGTGTTTCCCTCTTTATTGTGGTAACCTTCCTTTTGCATATTTTGTGGAAACATTTAAGTTCCCTACACCTCTACATCTATTATTTTTGCATGATAAAGAGATTCATTTGGATTTGAAGTCAACGTAAGTGTGGGCTAGAAAATATGTGTGTATTTATTCCCCTTGTAAGTGGTTGTAGGTGGTCATAGTAGAGGATTTGTTTGTTGTAATTAAATACTTCCCCCTTAATTGTGACATACTTCCATTTGTGCCTTTTGTTTTCAAAATCAATCCCTTTGTGTCTTTGGTATTCTCTAACATAGTTTCCCACTCTCATGTCAACATTAATTTTTTGATTTTACCTCATGAACTTGATTAGAGAGTCTTAGTGGTTAAATTTTCTTCTTTAGTCCAAGATGGGTTATAGAGGAATTGTTTATTATGATTAAGTGTTTCCTTGTTTATTGTGATCGGATTCCTTTTTCTTCTTTTGTGCAACAACTTAGTTTCATCCTCATATAAACCTATTATTTTTGCATAATAAAGAGATACATTTGGCTTTGATGTTAGTTTATGTGTGTGTCAACAAATATGCATGTGTATTTATTCTCCTTGTAAGTGGTTTTAGGTGGTCATACCAGAGAATTTTTTTGTTGTGATTAACTACTTCTCCTTGATTGCAACATGCATCCCTTTGTGTCCTTTTTTCAACTAGATTATGTTGTACCTCTGAGATAATAGTGGTCAGCGATCAATGCCAGAGCATCTAAGATAATTGTTTTGGGGGTTTTTCTTTTAATTTGGAACACCAATGAATAAAATAGATGTAACACTATAATGCCTAAACTTTTGAATAATATTAATCCAAAAATAAAGGGCTACTATAAAACTTCACACAATGATAAATCTTGAATAGTAGTGAGAAGAAACAAAAAATAATATGATTCTTACAATTTTCAGATAGAAAATTAAACAATCATAAGTATGAAGACCTCTAACCAATGTTCAGAAGGTTCAAGAGAATATGCTTATGATTACAACAAGATGCTGATGATTTATTGATTTAGAGGGAATTAATTAAATGGACAGTTCATTAATCCATTCTCTTTAATGATTATCACTTCATAAGCTTATAGGAATATATTGAGACACAATTATTCGTACCTACGTATATCTGTAAGACATAAGAATATGAAGAAAACATAAGGTGTAACACTGGAAAAACTTACAGGAAACACAAACTGTGTAAAACGGAATTTAGAATCCTCTGCTTTGTATTAAGGGTCCAAAAAAGCTAGTACATCAAATGTTTACAAATGCTTCTTCAAGGGTGAACTCTCTTTCAATGGTAAACCTGGTTTAATGATGAATAATGAACCTTTAATAACTTGAGAAGAGATTTATTTATGCAATAGTAGAACTAAAAATATCCTAAACTGTTTAAGGATTTATTCTAGGAAAATGAAATATCTTCATGCAAGAAGATAGAGACAGCTATTGAACTGTTGCTTGTTGTCCCTGTTATTTAGGTTCTGCTGGCTTTGATCTTTGATATTTTTCCCTTTAAGCTGCTTGTCTGTTTGATCTTCACGTTGGATGTCATATTTACTTATGACCTTTCATCTGATACACTTTAATCTGTATGTTTTATTTGCCTCCTCTGTTTTGTCTTTTAACTGTGTAAATTGTTTGTTTTAACATTTACTGTGTAAAATGACTTTTTATGCCCTGTCTCTGGTTTAAAATTCATCTCTTTTTTATACACAAACTTCTGATAAATGAAGCCATTTGAATTTTCTAAGAATCTTGGAGTAAACAGGTTTTTAACTAGTGTCAAAAATGTTTATCCAGTCTCCTAGTCTTCTACTAATCACTTGCAAAATACAACAATTGTTAAGAAAAACAGAGGTTGATAGGGAGGGCCACAATGGCTTCATTTGAGTTGAAAGGTCAGTGGATGGATTCTGTAGCATTTTTGGGAGGTAAACAGTGGTTAAATCTATTGGAAAGGCTTAGGGTGGCACAGGAGGGTTATACAGGTTTTACTGTGTAAACATACGAAAAGAGCAAAAGTGAGAGTTTTCACGTTTAAACAGTGAAAAGGTTAACTTTTTAAAATTTGGTGCAAAGTGAACAGTCGCCAGTTTGTTGTATACGGGGAGCAGTTTCGGAGGCTCATCGCACCACTTTTAGCTGTGGGGTGGTTTTTCTTTGAGGGCATGTGAGTTAACATGGGAATGACATGTAACCACAAGGGGCCAGAGAAAAACCACTAATTTCGCGTGCTCTTGGGCAGGTAAACACAGGAGAGCGGGGGCGCACGATATGGCTGTGGATCATTAGGTCTGGGAGCAGGTGATCGAATAGCTATCACACAGTCGAGATGCACGGAGGGAGCAGGCGCGGAGATTAGCGGGCCCGAGGAATAATTACAAAGGATTTGTAACTATTTAATGAATAAAGTGTGAGTTTAAAGTATAATGTGATGGGTTTAATAAAGTGGGAACGGGGTTAAAAATAGTGGATATGAGTTAAATGGGTATATTGGTGGAGTTTAATTAGATAAAGCAAATGGGGGGATTTATACTTAGGGGAAAGGGTTTTTATGGGTTTTTAGATACATCGCAAGGGAGATTAATATTTTCAAAGGGGAAAAGGTTTCACACTAGGGAAAAGGGGTTTTTAGGTAGGGGAATGAGTTTGGAGGGTAAATTGCTAGGAAAATGTGTGAAACAAAGGGAAAGGGTGAAAATGAAAGGAAAAGGTGGAATTGAAGGGATGATGAGGAAATTAGTAAGGATGCAGTGGGGAATGAAATGAATGAGAGGAAGTTAACCAAATCAACTTATGAACCTCTTTTCACCTTCATAACTGCTTCTACACACTGAAACACATGATCAAGTATGGTAAATGTGTTTATGCCTCAATCAAATTTGTACTTCTACAACCTTTCTTCTACCTACCCATTTACTTACCCTAACATTTTCTCTTCACTTAATTGGGTGAATTTAGGCTAGTAGGCCCTTTTCTTTCCTTTTTTTTTAAAACAAACTATCTAATTCTAACCTTATAACATCCAAGGGCTCAGATTAAATTGATGAGCTCCTTATTATTCTCTACCTAACTACTGATCTACCAAGAATAAACATTTTGGCTAGATCTTTATTCTCTAACTCTAAACATGAAATTTAAAGCATGAACTAATCAAGATTAAACTATTTGATTGTCCTAGGTTGTGGCATTTATGACAAGCTGCACACAACCATTATTTTGCATAATAAAGTAAAAGTAGTGGCACTTGGACTTGCACACTTTCAGAGTTTATGCTTTTTTATTTTCTATCTAACCAAACATTTTATTTTTGCCTTCATTCTTTAGGGCATCTATTCTGACATTTCCTTTGATATGGACATATTTATGAAGACATTTCCTAACATTTTTTATTCAATATTCTTTTTGTCCATATCCTAGCTTAACATTTTTTGAAAAATATTCTCATTTCTTGACTAATTGATTCTAACTTATCAAAACCAAAAAAATGCTACAACATTGGCTCCAATTGGGGACTATTTTCTCCTATAGAATGCAGAGAACCTGTAGATCCATGTGCCTTTTCCTTGGGCTATGGAGTCTTTTGTTGTAAAGAATCACACTAACAGATTCAAAATTAAAAGAAACCAGAGTTTTTACAATGGTAGTAATAAAATCTACTTCATCTTCTCAGTACTGAATGTAATGTTTGAGAAACCTTCCATTTACAGGGTAAGTAGAAAATATCCCCTCAATATTTTGTAGTACAAAAGTGTTGTTTCCCTTCACTTCATCAATTGCTAAAGGTCCAAACCACAAGTTGTCAAACTTGTCATGCTTTCCTTTTTCTTCTCTCCTTGAATCCCATCTTAGAACTAGATCACCTTCCTTGAAGTCCCTTTCCCTAGATCTTCTGTCAAACAGGCTCTTCATCTTACTCTGATACTTTTTCAATTTGTATTGAACTTCATCTCTGTTTTCATTTAGTTCAATAATCTTATTTATTCTTCTTGAAAAAGTTTCATCTGTTGAATCCTGCAAGAATTTCAAAATAGGGAAGGCCAAATTGTCAGGGAAGATTGGATCTTTCCCATAAACTAACTAGAAAGGAGATTTACCAGTAGAGCTCTTTGGAGTAATTCTATTTTCTCATACTGCATAAATTAAATGACTCCCAACTCTTTTTATGATCTACTAGAGTCTTTTTTATTACCTTTACTAGACTTTTATTGGAAGATTTAGCAAGGCCATTACTTTGCGGGTAATATGGATTTGAATGATGCAACAAAATATGATATTTCTGGCAAAACTCAATCATTTTAATACTAGAAAAATTTGTTGCATTATCAGTGACAATTTGAGTTGGGCAACCAAATCTAGATAAGATATTCTCTTCAATAAATTTCATTACTACTGAATCAGTATCATTTCTCAATGGAATTTCTTCCACCCATTTAGTGAAGAAGTATGTTGCAGTGAGGATCCACCTATGCTGATTAATTGAAGTAGGATGAATCTCTCCAATAAAATCTAATCCCCAATGGCTAAAAGGTTTTGAGACTATTGATGGAACCAGTGGGAGAGCTGCTAATTTTTGCTTACCAGCAAACATTTGACAAGGAACACAACTTCTGACCTTTGCTCCTACTTGTAAGAACAATGTTGGCCAATAAAATCCTCCCCTTAATATCTTATATGATGTTGCTCTTCAAGCATAATGTCCTCCACAAAATCATGTATGAAACTGGTCAATGATCATGTTGACACCTAATCATCAGGATTGGGTGAATAAGTGAAATTGATGTAAATAAATAATAGAGAATAGGAATAGTCACCGGGAGATGAAATGAACAGTCTCTTCCTCATGATATAATAAAAACAAACCTGAATGAATATCAACGAATTGTTTTTGAGGAGTTACTGCCTAGTTTGACACGGTATCAGAGCCAGTGCCATTTTTGGCTTCTAACTGCCATTGTAACTCCCTTTTGCCATTTTTTAGTAATCTGGGTCTTCCCTCTACTTGGTAATCAGGGTCTGCCCTCTGCCTGATAATCTCAGTAACACTTGAGCTTTTGTTGCTCTCTCCACGCTGGTATAATAACGCTCCATTGCCAGACCTGCTCCATTTGCGATTTACCATTATTCTCTAACATGGTTTTTATGACAGCGTTTTTATGACATGGTATGACAGTACTATATTGAAATAAAGTATCTTAATCAAACATAGTGCGTATTCAAACGCACTTTGATATCCACTCTAATACCTCTATCAGAATCATTTTTTTTAGCAACAGAAGTTTTGTTTACAATAATTCAATCATATCTATTGTGGGAATACTTCTCACTGGCAAGGAGAACTATCATGAGTGGTCCCGAATGATAAAACAAACCCTCATTTTCAATGAGTCATGGAAAGGAGTGTGTATTGGAGACGAAGACAAAGAGCTAGAACAGCCTACCTCAGATAAAGATCTCGCCATTTGGGAAAATAAGAACAACAAAGCCTATGCATTAATTACAGCATCTGTAAGTGAAGAGGTGAGTCACCATATTTCACCATTTTCAACTGCTTTCAAAGCCTTACAAAAGCTGAAAGAACTCTATGACTCACATGCTACAGTTGAATTTGTTCAACTCATTATTAAACTCTTCACTCTTGAATTGCAAAATAATGATCCTCTTGCTCTTGCATCCGAAGTAAAATCTATAATGCATGATATCAAAGCCACTAAGGTTGAATTGGATATTCCTCTTCTCACTTTTCTCAAGGCACTTTATCCTACTTACTCCAATTATCTTGAGTCATTGCAAGCAAATGGAAATCTCAAAGATATTACCTTTGACTCTCTTGTGAAAGAATTTGCTGAAAGAGAGAAAGCTTTTGGAAAGAAGACAGCCCCTGAATCTTTTGAAGAGGTTGTGTGCCTTGCTCATAAAGAAAAGAATCCTGCTCAGGATTCCTCGAGAGGAAGAGGTGGTCGAAGAGGAAGAGGAATATATTTCAGAGGTAAGGGGGGCAGACACTCTCAAGGAGAAAAGTCAAATTTGCACTGCATACGCTGCAAAAGAAATGGATCACATGATGCCTCTACATGCAAGTTACCTTGGGACAAAATTGAGCAGCAAAGAAACCAACAGAAAGGTAAAACTAATGACATAGACAAAGTTAAAGCACCTGAATCCGCTCATTATGTTGTGGCACAATGTAATATCGGAGTAAATGAATATTTATTTAATGCTTCACTTGCTTATTGGAAAACTTATTGGTTTCTTGATTCAGGAGAAACTTGCCACATGACTCATAGAAAAGATTTTTTTGAAGAATTTACTGATAATGTTGATGGAGCAGTATACTTTGCAGACCAATCAAAAATCAAGCCATCAGGGCTTGGCACAAATCAAGCTCAAATTTCCTAGCATTCCAGACTTTATTCTGCATCATGTTCTATATCTCCCACAGCTGAAGAGAAACTTACTATCCTTGGTACACATCTACCAGCAAGGTCACTCCATTCATATGTTTGATGGAAAGCTTGAGGTGAGAAAAGCATCTGGCCACTCACTTGTCATGAGGGGAATAGAAGAAGAAAGGCTTCTCAAGCTGCAAGGTACCTCTGCTCATGCACAACATTTCTCATACAATTCTCATTATCAAGAAGGTACACTTCCATAAAGTTTATTATGGCATGCTAGATTTGGACATTTGAACTATGACAACCTCCGCTTGTTGAAGAAAAATGGTGTTACTGGTTTTCATACAATTTCTATGAAAGTTAAGTAATGTGATGCTTCCATTCTAGGAAAGCATAGCAAACAATATTTTCATGATTCACATTCAAGAACACATAGAAAAATTGAACTCGTTCATTCAGATTTATGTGGTCCAATGCCAGTTCCTTCTGCAAATGGAAATAAATATATGATGACATTTATTGATGACTACACCAGAATGTGTTGGGTTTATTTATTGAAGAACAAATCTGATGCTTTTCAAACATTCAAGAACTTTCATATATGGTTGAAAATGATGCACAATCTCATATTGGCTCTATTCACACTGATAATGGAAAAGAATACACTTCAAATGAATTTGAAAACTATCTTCGCCAACATGGGATCAAACATAAAACAACTGTGCCTTATAATCCCCAACAGAACAATGTAGCTGAAAGAATGAATAAGGCAATCTTAAATATGGTGCGCTCCATGATGTTTTCCAAAAATGTAAAGTTGATGTTTTGGGCTGATGCAGTTCTATGTGCTGTATATATAAATAATATATGTCCATCTAATGCTATTAGAAACAAGACTCCATATGAAATGTGGTATGGGCACGTTCCTTCGGTAAAGCATCTCAAGGTCTTTGGTTCCACTGTTATGACTTGATACGGTATCAAGAAACAAACTTGGTGCAAGAATTGGTAAGTGTATCTTCCTGGGGTATTCAAACACCTCCAAAGCATACCGTCTCTATGATGATGTTAATAAAAAGTTTGGTGTATCTAGAGATGTAATCTTTCTTGAATCATCCAAAACTAACAATGTTGTTGAGTGGCAACTTGATCGATTGGATAGATTCACAAATGTAAAATCATTTCAAGAATTTGATAATCAGATTCCACATCTTGAAGGGGGGATTCCTATACTAGATCAACATCTGGAATCTTCTTCTGAAGAACTCTCTCCCCCGCATGAAACTCCAATAACAGATGATGCTTTAAGTGATGTGATTGATAGAATTGGGAGACTCAGTCTTGATTCAGTCCCAACTCAATCAACGGAGCAGCCTGGACCATCTGAGAAAGGTCCCCCAAAGTGGCTGGTAAAGACACTTGAAAGTGTTCATCATGGCGAGGTTGGAAAGACAGGAACTAGAAATTCAAACCAGCAAAATGGAGGGGATGTATATGACTCTGATTCACCTGTTGATATGGATGTTTCTTAGGATTATGAATTGAATTTGTCTACAAATTTCAAACCAAATTCCTTCAAAGAAGCTACTTCTCATGATGAATGGAAAGAATCGATGCAAAAGGAGTATGATGCTCTGATAAAGAATGGCACTTGGAAGCTGGTTGATCCTTCATTAGGAACCAAACCAATTGGCTGCAAGTGGGTCTACAAGAACAAGTATAAAGCAAATGGCTCACTTGACAAGCACAAAGCCAGGCTTGTGGCAAAAGGTTTTTCACAGAAGGAAGGGGTCGATTATGAGGAGACTCTTTCCCCCACAGCAAAATGGGCTACCATCCGGACACACTCTGCCGTAGCAGTGCAGAACAGTTGGAAGTTCCATCAAATGGATGTAAAAACGGCTTTCTTGAATGGAGATCTAAAAGAGAATGTTTTTATGTCCCAGCAAGAAGGATTTGTTGTGAAAGGACATGAACATAAAGTATGCAAACTTGTGAAATCCTTGTATGGCCTCAAACAAGAACCGCAAGTCTGGTATGAAAAACTAACTGAGCATCTTCTAAAAATCAATTTCAAACATTATGATCTTGATGATGTAACTTTATTTGACAAGAAAGTTGGCAAAACAGTTGTATATCTTATGGTATATGTGGATGATCCTTTGATGACAGGGAACAATGAAATCTACATTGCATCCATAAAGAAGGAATTGAGGAAAGGTTTTGAAATGGTGGATTTGGGCTATGTTCATTACTATATTGGTATTGAAGTAACTCAACATCCGAAGTCCATATTTATTTCTCAAAAGAAGTACATTGGAGATCTGTTGAATAGGTT
This sequence comes from Pinus tabuliformis, assembly GCA_031772625.1. NCBI lineage: Eukaryota > Viridiplantae > Streptophyta > Pinopsida > Pinales > Pinaceae > Pinus > Pinus tabuliformis. Next base: position 1,188,244,300 of record CM062809.1, read on the forward strand.
TGGCATGACAGAATGCAATCCTCTTACTACTCCAACGGAAAAAAACTTAGAGCTCACATCCATTAAAGGAAAGAATTTGAGGATGTAACAAAGTATAGACAGCTTGTAGGAAGTCTGAACTACCTAACTACTACCAGACCAGAGATTTCGTTTGTTGTTGGAATCCTCTCTAGGTTTATGCAAAAACCTTGTGAGGGACATTGGTCTGCTGCAAAAAGAGTTCTAAGGTGCTTGAAGGGAACTCAAGACTTTGGAATCAAATATACATAGGTGGATGACTTTAGCCTGATTGTATACTCTGAATCAGACTTCGATGGAGACAAAGAAATTGGGGTATCTACTAGAGGTTATGTTATGAGTCTTGGATCAGGAGCTGTCTCCTAGAGATCACGCAAACAATCAGTTCCAGCAGATTCCACAACAGAAGAAGAATATGTGGCAGTAGTTGAGGCAACAAAAGAAATTGTGTGGCTCAGGAAAATTCTTGAAGATTTGCAGGTAAAAAAAGTACAATCAACTCCACTCATGATTGACAATACCTCAGCAATAAAATTGGCCAATAATCCAAATTTCCATGATCGAACGAAGCACATCAATACAAAATATCATCTGATTCGACATCATGTTGAGGCTAAAACAATCCATCTCCACCATTGTTCCACTAATGAGCAAATTGTACACATCTTCACCAAAGCGCTTGGAAGAGAAAATCTTGAAAGATTTAGAACGATGCTTGGACTTACCAACATCCCTTCAGATTAAGGGGGGGAATGTTGACACCTAATCATCACGATTGGGTGAATAAGTGAAATTGATGTAAATAAATAATAGAGAATAGGAATAGTCACTGGGAGATGAAATGAATAGTATGTCCCTCATGTATATAATAAAGACCAACCTGAATGAATATCAATGAATTGTTTTTGAGGAGTTACTACCTGGTCTGACAGATCCCTTCAATTCCTAATTCTGTTAAACATAATAACAAAATATTCAGTGGGTCTTTCCAGTAAAAATTTTCATTTATGATACAGTACTTGACTGCTTTCAGTTTGAGAGTTTTACACTGGCTTTTGGAGAATGACATTGGACATTCAAAATGGATCAAGAAATTTACAATGTCTTATCAATCTGACAACATAAATTTTTCATCAATGTTTAAAGGGCTAATCTGATCTGAAGGTAAAGGTTCTTATGGATTCTTTTCTTCATGATGAAGGGAAGGTTCTTGTGTATTCTCCCATTCTGCAAGGACAAAAGGTTCTTGTGTATTCTTCTTTTCTAAAGTTTGAGAAGGTTCTTGTGGATTCTTCCCTTGTATCTCTAAAACAGAATTGATTCTCAGCACTTTACAGTTGGATTCAGCTAGAAGCTTAGCTAATCCTTGGCCTTTTACTAGCATTGCAGTTTTGATAGTTAGATGAAACTCCAGAATTTGAGTGATCCATCTACCTCTCTTTGCATCAGTGTCTGGTTGGGTTAAACAATTTTCACAGCATTGTTAGGAACATAAGCAGTAATAGGAGAATGTAGGACATACATCCTGAATGATTTCAGGGCTTGAATAAGGGCATAGGCTTGCTTCTCAATTATGTCATACTTAAGCTCGACATCTCTCATAACCTTGCTGAAAATGGCTATGGGTTGGTCATGAGAATCTTCATTCTTTTGTAGTAGAACAGCAGTAAGGGTTATTTCTGAGGCAAAGGAAAAGATATTAAATGGTTTAGTGTAATCAGGGCTGGCCAAGGTGGGAGCTTCAGAGACAGCTTTCTTGATCTAATCAAAGGAATGCTTGGAAGAGACAGTCCATTTAACTTCATGATCCTTTTGGAGCATGTCAGTTATATATTTTACAATCTCAACATAATTTGGGATGAATATTCTTAAAAAATTAATCTTGCCTAGAAAATCTTGAATCTCCTTCTTGTTTCTAGGTAAGTTCAATGTTTCAATGGCAGACACACACTTGGGATCAATCACCACTCCTTCTTTTGAAATTGTATGGCCTAGTAGTTTTCCTTCTTTGATAGAAAAGAGAGAATTTTTAGGATTCAATGATATTCCAAATTTTCTACACCTGTCAAAAACCTTCATCAAGTGCTTTAGATGTTTCTAGTCAGAATTAGAAAAAACATTTATGTCATCAAGATAAATGACTACAAATTTATTTAGCTGACCCACAAAAGCTACATCCATAGCTCTCTAAAATGTTTCTCTAGCATTGGTTAAGCCAAATGGCATTCTAACACACATGAATGTACCCCATGGTGTAGTAAAGGTTGTCTTCTCTCTGTCTACTGAATCAACATTTACCTAATTATAGCCTAAAAAACCATCAAGCATAGAAATTCTTTGTGCTCCTGAAACCATTTGAAGTAACTGATCCGTTTTGGGCAAAGGATAGTTATTGTTTAATGATTCCTTGTTCAAATTTCTAAAGTCCACACAAAGTATGATTTCTACATTCTTCTTTCTAACAAGAACTAAATTGGCAACCCAATTAGAATATCTAAGAGGGAGGATGATCTGGGCATCTAACAATTTCTTAATTTCCTTTTCTACAGTTGGTAGAAGAGTTGGATTGATCCTCCTAAGTTTTTGTTGATAAGGAACTGCTTCTGGATTTAAAGGAATCTTATGTTGTATTAATGAAGTATCATAGGTTTTTAGATCAGCATAGGTCCATCCAAAAACATCCTTATAAGTTTGAAGTAACTTAAGATATTGAGCTTTGATCTCAGGATCTAGAGATGCACAGATTTTGATGTTTTTAATATCATTTGTTCCAATATTAATTTCTTCTATGTCATCTTGTGAAGAAATGGGTTGAGGGTTTCTGAGGAAATCGTTTTAGTCAAACAATTTTTCTAAAGGGATGAAGCCTTTGGGAATAAAATTGTTATACAATTGAATAATGTCATGATCAACCATTTTTGAATTGAAATTTGAAGTATCATTTCCATCTACATTTTCATCTATTTCTGTTTTATCTTCATCAATTTGTAGAATTGAAAAATCATCTATAACTTGTAGAAAAGATTTCAAATGTTCATCATCTTCAAATATCTGTCGGTGTTTTAGATTGTCTGGGATGGATGGTCTGTACTTGAATTGTATTTAATAGAGTACATTGGTTTGATCATGAATTTTAAATGAACTAGCAGAAACATCTAAGGCATCTGCATCAATATTCTGATATCATGGAATATAAGTCAAATTAAAAGCGTCAAAGAAGTTTTCAACTGAATCCCAAACTTGTTTCTATAAGACCTAAGTCTAGGATGCTTAGTCTAGGAAATATTTCTCACTTGTTTGACAATAAATTCTGAATTAATAAAACACTTAAGTTTTTAACCTTTAAGCTTTTGGCTAATTGCAGTCCCAAAAGGAAAGCTTCATATTCAGCCACATTATCGGTAACTTTGAAGTCAAGTTTGCATGATTGGGTGATATTTCCTTTTTCTAGTGAAATTAAAACTACCCCAGCTCCTGCTCCATATTTTATACAAGAACCATCAAAAAATAGTTTCCATACATCAGTTTGATTTGGTTCAGGACTTTCAATTACATCTTATATTTTAACTTGAGTTTCATGTTTTTGGTTTGAAGAGAGTTGAAAGCAACCAAAATCCTGATCAATTGCATAAATGGGATGGTTCTTAGGCTGGTCAGTTTTGCAAACAATGTGCACAAATATTACCTCTCTATATAACCTTAGTTGTTCTCCCCCATAAACTAGAATAGTAGCATAAGACATATCCATCTGAAGAGTTCCCCCTAATTTGGGACAGTAAAACCTAGAAAGGAGCATTCCAAATTTGGGAGGGATGTCTGTGACAACTATATCAAGCACTACACTATTCACTGGGATTTGGAAAAGGGTGACTACTAAATACTTAATCAATCCTAAACAGGGCACCCTTTTAGAATCAAAGGTGTATAAGTCATGATAGGATCTAGTTGTGTCAAGCTTCAAATGGTCCATGATAGTTTTTCGCATGAGGTTATGTGATGCTCTAGAATCAAGCATACAATTATATAACATGGAATCATTTGTCTTAAGAGTTACATAGAAAGGAGGCACTATTTCATATATCATATCTGAGCTAGGATCAAAGACAATTGTTGGTTTTTCATCTTGCAAACTAATGATATCACTTTAGCATCAACCGAGGTGTTTTGTATCCATTTGGAGACTTGATTTTTATACCCAGGGTTTTTAGAAGGTTCTGAAAGTGGAATTGGGATTTTAACTCTTTCCGGGGTTCAATTATTGGAGTCTCCTTAGGAGGTCTTCCAGGGCCAGGTCTAGGCCTAAGATCATATCTCTTGTTCAACTCTGCAATTAAAAATTCAGAGAAGGCATGGTATTTAGAAACATGTGAGGATTCTTGATCTTCTTGAACCTGATTTTGTTGTGAGAGAGGAATCATAAATGTTTGATTAGAGGAAGTGTCCATGTTATTGATATCTTCAGTAATATTTATAGTATTTTCATCAGGTTATTGATCATCTTTCAGTAAAGGAGTGGGAACCTGCTCATCATTACTAGGTCTCTAAAGAATTTGTATTGTGGATTCCTTCTATACTGACCTTGCTTTTGATTTTGATTTTTGGGTCTAGTAACTGTTTGTTGAATTGTCCTAGGTTGAGTCTCAATCTTGGAAATTTTATTCAATATATTTCTAATAAGAGAGTTTATTTCATATATTTTAGAACATCCAATTTTAGTCTTAGAAGAACTAGAGGAACTAGAGGCTTCTTGAATAGATTTGAGTTTTCTTTGGGCCTTTTCCTCTTTAGCTTTCAAGGAAGTCGAAGCAGCGCTATTTAATTCCACCTCTATAGCATTTGTTTGCATATATTCAAGCTTTCTTGAAGTTCTCTCTTTTAGCATTACAACAAAATCATTGCCAAAGGTTTTAGAAAACCTGGACTTCATTGCTGCTACAGGGGGTTTACAATCAGGGGGCATCTTATGATAAAGTTTGTTGAACCTTTTGATGAAATCTAATACAAGTTCACCAAAATTTCCTTTAATTTCTTCAAATTCAGTCAAAAAGTAAAGAGGATCTTTCTTTACACCCCATCGGTTTTGTTATCACTGAAAATAGTGTAGTCAAAAATTTTTAGCCTGGCTTAAAGAGTGAGAATTTTCGCAGCGCAGCCCGTTTTAGTGATTTCGTAGCGTGCTACGAAAAGGGGAATTTGTCTGAATCCACAGCCAATCTTACACAGCTGTCTTATTTATCAAAATCCATTATCAGTGACTGGCTTATGTTTGAGAGAGATGTTGCAAGTTTCCAGGGGTGTTATATTGGTGAAGAATGAGAACATGTTGCAAGATTATGTGCAGAAGCAGGGGATATTTAATGTGTGTTTAAATGGCTACAATCCACCTAAACCTTGTATGCCGGTGGAGTCCTTGTGAGTTTGAGATTTACAGAGATTCATGGTGTGGCAAATTCTTCAAATGGTTCATAGTGCATGCATTAGGCATCAAATTCTTTTACAAGTTCTTTTGGTTCACGGTATTATTTTAATGAAATACTTCAAGTTATTTACCATGTTATCATGATTCAACCTGAGGAGATGTCTACTGTGAGCCACAGTTCTTTATCAGAATTCGGTGTTCTGGGTTTTGAATTGGGTTATTCAATAGAGAATCCAAATTTATTGATCCTGTGGGAAGTTTAATTTGGTAATTTTGCAAATGGCGCCCAAGTCATTTTTGATCAACTCATAAGCAGTGGGAAATCGAAATGGCTTCGCCAATCTGGACTTGTTGTTTTGCTTCCTCATGGATATGATGGCCAGAGCATCCTTTGATTGTCATGTCTCCAAAGAATCTTCTTCGGCACAAAGACTGCAGATCAAATCTGTCTTTCGGGCAAACAATGGTTAATATGATGAATGTACCCGATTCCTGGCTTTATATGATGCACAAGTTTCCAAGGTTTTAATATACAGGTTTGATGAATCATTCCGAAATATTAACTGGACATGATCCTCTTTTTGAATGATGATATCGTGGTACAGAAAGATTTGACTGCACTCTGGTCTGTCAACCTCCAAGGAAAAGTAAATGGTGCAGTTGAAACATGTAGCGAGAAGTTTTCATTGCTTTGACAAATATCTGAACTTTTCTAATCCTCACATAGCCCAGGAATTGATCCGAATACTTGTGGTTGGGCATATGGAATGAATGTTTACAACTTGAAAGAATGGAAGAAACGTGATATAACTGACATTTACCACAAGTAGCAAAGCATGAATGAGGACAGGGTATTGTGGAAGCTTGGAACACCGCCACCGGGTTTGATTACATTTTACAACTTGACCTGCCCTCTGAGTAGTTCCTGGCACGTATTGCGCCTAGGATACAACCCAAGTGTCGAGTTTTCAGATATTGAGAATTCAGCTGTCTGTCACTATAATGGAAACATGAAGCCGATGTTATCGTAGAGCAAGAGCGGTTGCATGCTTTATCGCTTCTATATGTATGAAAAGGGTCGCCATGATTAATGACACCGGGATAGAAATGTGGCAAACGAAGATATTAGCTGTTCGTTCATTTGCTCTGCCACCGATGAAAGACAGAGACACCTGGTTGATATTTGTTTTTCCTTGCCGGAAAAGGGGTAGTCGAGTAGTGTTATATGCTACAAGGCCGCCATTTTTAGTGGCACAAGAGCTGGTTTTAGGTTAACTGGTGTCGTTAAAAGGGTGAGTGCGCATTAAATAGAAATAAAAGAAGGATGGCGCAAAGTGGCAGAGTTCGAAATAGATGAATTTCTTTTGTCAAGGTGGATGGTATTATTTAGATGCTGTCTTCTACAAACGGGGTAACGTGCCGGTTACATGCTCCATCTGGCGACCAAGAAACTTCTCAAGCTGTAAGCAAGGCTTCATCAGATTTCGAGCTCAAATTTTACATGCTGGTTAATGACTACTAAAGATCCTAAAAAGTTGTTGAAGGTTTTCGTCAATGCATTGCCACAAATGTCTCAGCATCGCAGATTGGCTATCATGAAACATCTGCTAGGGGTTGTAGGTGAAGAAGCAAGTTTGCCTGTCCTTCTGTTATTACTAATTGAGATGATGGTTTCAAGAACTTTAATATCCTCTCAGAAAGCACAAAATCTTGAAGGCATACCGTTGGATTCAAAGTGGGAAATTGAGTTTTCTGTACAACTGAGTGGGCAATACACATCTAGAATATGGCTTCCAGCTTTAGTTAAGCCTTTTGCAAGGAGCAAGAACAGATGTATATATTCTGGACCTACTTCAACCAGAGTGCAAAGGAGATGATTCATTTTTATGGACCTTACAAATTGAAGCTACAAGTTTTATTACAAATTACCTGAGAAATTCTGAATTGGCTTTTGAGCTTGAAATTGCACATGATCAGGCAGCTTTGCAGGAAGCACTAGGAGCTCTTATGGAACAAGTAGTCTTACAATTGCAGATTATTGATAGAAAAACTAAAAAACCAATTGTTCCTTCTGGTCTCAAGAATGATGCAAGAGAAGCTGCATATAGTTTATTGAATACTGTCACAAAATTGATGGTTTCATCAGCTTACTCTAAGGGCATCACATCCTTGTTGAAACACTCAGATGCAAATGTCTACGAAAAGGCACTTCGATTGCTTTGTGAAAATTTGAAAGACAAGGTTGGGCTTGTACAACAGCCGAGAATGAAGTAATATTCCTATAGTTGAAGTTGAAGTGCATTTTTAGGGAGTTGAGGTTGAATTGTTGTGCCAATTTTGGAGAGACCGTGTAGGGTATTCCTAGAAATCATTCGCTCAGCCAAGTTCTGGAATATTTGTCCATATTGCTGCCTTTCAAAGCAAGGTTTCGATCAGCTAATTACACCCTAGAGGAGGACAAATGATTTACTTGCATTTCAAGAATTTGTGCCAAGTCTATCTTCAAAATGTGGAGCTGAACTTGTGGTCGAATTTACTACAACTACTGGGCCAAAAATCTGTCTTAGGGACTGATATTTTCATGTTGATCTCAGATCTGAAGTCATTTGCTCACTATAGTGGCTGGAAAAAGGGTAGATATACGATGGGGCAACTGCAGACTTGTGGTCATGTGGTGTCATCCTATTTGTTTTAATAGCAGGTTACTTGCCTTTTGATGATCCAAACCTTATGACATTGTATAAAAGATATATAAATCAGATTTTACATGCCCTTCATGGTTTTCTTCTGGTGCAAAAGAGAAATTACAAGATGAAGATGCAAGGTTCAAAGACTGGAAGAAAGGGTCATTTGAATGTAGCTACAGAGGTATTTGAAGTAGCTTCTTCTCTTTTTATGGTTGAAGTCCGCAAGGCTAGAGGTGATACCTTGGAATTTCATAGGTTTTACAAGAACCTTTTGGCAGGCCTAAAAGTATCTCCAGAAAGCAGAGGAATCCGAGCATGCTGTTTGAGTTTGTTTTTAGGAAAAGCTATTGACATTGAAGCCTGGCAGCTAAACAGGATTATTTGCAAATTGTTGTTCATTTGTTGGAATGAGGAAGATCATTAATAAATGTAGCACAGTGTTAGCAGAAAACTAGTGAGGGGGACTGTGTTCTTAAATCACACAGCAGTTTCGTAGCGCGCTACGAAACTGCTGTAGGTGATGATTTTAAAAAAAACACAGAGCAGCTAGTGTAATACTGTGAGCAGGAGTTGTGAAAGAGAGACATCTGTCTATGCCACCTACAGTACATTCAAAAACATGGTAGTACTTCATGCCTGGGGTTGTTAAATGATTTGGGAACATGTTGCTACACTTTCGGAGAAGGTTGGGAGACATAGACCATTATAATAGGAGCACACTTTCTGGTCATTAAATGAGCCATCAGCGCTTTCAAGCATCCCAAGCCAGTATTCGTTGTATCTGCAGCTCAGCCATCTCAATCCAACTAGCAAAAGGACATGTGTCAAGAGCCAGAAAAGCATCAAGCATACGAGGAGAAAGGAATTAATGTTTTAGTTTGATTAGGATTGTGTGCAATTACATTTCAGCACTTTGTAATAAATGCATTAATTAAATAGCATGTAGGTAGAGTTAATAGCCACCTTCGAGGCTCCCCTCATGCTGGAGGAGGAAGCTCGAGGTATTTTAGTTTTGCCTATATATGGGCCAAGGTAGGATGTAAAAAGGGTTGGATTGTATATACAAAAACAGAGTTTTTTAGAGCTTATGAAAAGACTGTTACAGTAATGGCAAACAGGGTTTTTCCTCCCAAGATTCTCAATGCATCTTTTTGTTCAAATGTGATGGTGGTTTAGTTTCTTAATGTTCTTTTTACAGCCTTGTTATGGTACAATCCCTCAGAATTCATATTATATGCTCTGACTTCCTGTGTGCTTGACAAGCTGTGGGTTTTGGTGAAGCATGTTTGAACATCACTCAGAATTCATTTTTTAATGCTCTGACTTCCTGTATGTTCAGCAGGCTTTGATTTAGGTGAATTATGTTTGAACCTTTGATGATGCAAAGAGCCTTGGCTTCTATGAGATGACTGTGATTTGGTTTATTAACTGTGAGAGACTCCATAGCCCAATGAAGACTGATTTGATGTATGTCCAACCAGCTATATTTTTATAAATGTGTGAAGAGTTAGCCCTCTAGTGTTTGAAGGATTTGGTCAAGAGTCGTGAGAGAGCCCTCTCTGATTAGGAAGGCTAATTCCTAATCTAAAGTATGGTCTGAAACAGTTACATGAAACTTGGCTTGGTTGCAGCCCCTAGTACTGGTTTTGTGATAACATTTTGGTGCGTCTGCCGGGAGCTTAAGATTGAATTTCTGAAGGTAGCAGGAGTTCAAATGATTTTCAAGGCTGCAAAACTACCTTGGCGACTCCATTATTGAAGAATTCAAAGTTTATACATTTATGGTGATTCCACTGGAGCTATGAAAGACCCAGAAGCTGCCATTATTTGTTCAAGGTATGCATGCATAGATTTCTCAGGACTTCATGGTTTCCCAAACCATTTTCCCAAGGATGTTTATTTTCTAAAGAATGGTCCAAAATACAACGGAGAAGATTTGAGTTTAACCTTGGATCATATCTCAGATTTTTGTCATTTTGCTGAGGTTCTTAGAATTAAACATGAAGATATTTGCATAAGGCTATTTTATGATTCTTTCCAAGGGAAATGCAAACAGTGGGTTGAATGCTTGCCTGCCAAGTCCATTAAGTCATTGCCAGACTTTTGGCTTTTGTTCTTGGAGGAATGGATAGATAGGCCAGAGGTGGAAGTAAAATCTCCTTTAGTTGAAGGTTTTAAACAGTGGAATGATGATCATAATAAAGAAGAGACAAATGAATCTTTTTCTTTGTCCCTGTCCTCATATCTGGAATCTTTTGACTGCAAGTCAGAGGATAAGATGAAATTTTTTGATGAATTTTCCAAAGACATTGAGAAAGAAATTGAAGGTTTAGAAGGACAAATTCAGGAATATAATTTTCATGATCATGATCATTATTCTCAGAAATATTTTATGGCTGAGCGCAAGGAGACTATGCTGGTTCCCCTCTCTTTTACGTTTGAGGAACTGAACACTGTGGTTGAAGATCAGTTTGCACAGCTGGAAAGTGTCGAGGAAGGACAAGCTGATCATGTGTTTTGGGATCCTATAGCTGATTACATGGAAGAGTTTTATTCTCCAGTGTTTCAGCTTACCTATGAAGATCAGAGACAGTTTCAGTGGCAGCGGTCATTACATTATCACATTGGATCTGAAATCCGATGTAGTCAAAGACATTTTCAGTGGCAGCTGTCATCTCACTATCACATTGGCGCTGAACTTCGGGATAGGCAAAGAAGTCAAATGTCAGATAAAGCAAATGACTGGCTGCATTGGAAGTTTCATATTGATTGAGCTGAGGAAAGTTTAAATGGTTAGGGTAGGTAGGTAGGTAAATTGCAAATAAGCTCAAGGTTGGCTGAGCATTTATTTTTCAGTAGCATTAGTTTCTTTCTCCTACAGTCAGGCTTGTCAAGCAAATTTTTGTCTGTCACAAATGGACGAGGCACTGGAGCTGCATGTTCTTAGCGCACCACAAGGGCACACTATCCCAAGTGGAGCCACTGTTATCACTGAAAATAGTGTAGTCAAAAAATTTTAGCCTGGCTTAAAGAGTGAGAATTTTCGCAGCGCAGCCCGTTTTAGTGATTTCGTAGCGTGCTACGAAAAGGGGAATTTGTCTGAATCCACAGCCAATCTTACACAGCTGTCTTATTCATCAAAATCCATTATCAGTGACTGGCTTATGTTTGAGAGAGATGTTGCAAGTTTCCAGGGGTGTTATATTGGTGAAGAATGAGAACATGTTGCAAGATTATGTGCAGAAGCAGGGGATATTTAATGTGTGTTTAAATGGCTACAATCCACCTAAACCTTGTATGCCGGTGGAGTCCTTGTGAGTTTGAGATTTACAGAGATTCATGGTGTGGCAAATTCTTCAAATGGTTCATAGTGCATGCATTAGGCATCAAATTCTTTTACAAGTTCTTTTGGTTCACGGTATTATTTTAATGAAATACTTCAAGTTATTTACCATGTTATCATGATTCAACCTGAGGAGATGTCTACTGTGAGCCACAGTTCTTTATCAGAATTCGGTGTTCTGGGTTTTGAATTGGGTTATTCAATAGAGAATCCAAATTTATTGATCCTGTGGGAAGTTTAATTTGGTAATTTTGCAAATGGCGCCCAAGTCATTTTTGATCAACTCATAAGCAGTGGGAAATCGAAATGGCTTCGCCAATCTGGACTTGTTGTTTTGCTTCCTCATGGATATGATGGCCAGAGCATCCTTTGATTGTCATGTCTCCAAAGAATCTTCTTCGGCACAAAGACTGCAGATCAAATCTGTCTTTCGGGCAAACAATGGTTAATATGATGAATGTACCCGATTCCTGGCTTTATATGATGCACACGTTTCCAAGGTTTTAATATACAGGTTTGATGAATCATTCCGAAATATTAACTGGACATGATCCTCTTTTTGAATGATGATATCGTGGTACAGAAAGATTTGACTGCACTCTGGTCTGTCAACCTCCAAGGAAAAGTAAATGGTGCAGTTGAAACATGTAGCGAGAAGTTTTCATTGCTTTGACAAATATCTGAACTTTTCTAATCCTCACATAGCCCAGGAATTGATCCGAATACTTGTGGTTGGGCATATGGAATGAATGTTTACAACTTGAAAGAATGGAAGAAACGTGATATAACTGACATTTACCACAAGTAGCAAAGCATGAATGAGGACAGGGTATTGTGGAAGCTTGGAACACCGCCACCGGGTTTGATTACATTTTACAACTTGACCTTCCCTCTGAGTAGTTCCTGGCACGTATTGCGCCTAGGATACAACCCAAGTGTCGAGTTTTCAGATATTGAGAATTCAGCTGTCTGTCACTATAATGGAAACATGAAGCCGATGTTATCGTAGAGCAAGAGCGGTTGCATGCTTTATCGCTTCTATATGTATGAAAAGGGTCGCCATGATTAATGACACCGGGATAGAAATGTGGCAAACGAAGATATTAGCTGTTCGTTCATTTGCTCTGCCACCGATGAAAGACAGAGACACCTGGTTGATATTTGTTTTTCCTTGCCGGAAAAGGGGTAGTCGAGTAGTGTTATATGCTACAAGGCCGCCATTTTTAGTGGCACAAGAGCTGGTTTTAGGTTAACTGGTGTCGTTAAAAGGGTGAGTGCGCATTAAATAGAAATAAAAGAAGGATGGCGCAAAGTGGCAGAGTTCGAAATAGATGAATTTCTTTTGTCAAGGTGGATGGTATTATTTAGATGCTGTCTTCTACAAACGGGGTAACGTGCCGGTTACATGCTCCAGCTGGCGACCAAGAAACTTCTCAAGCTGTAAGCAAGGCTTCATCAGATTTCGAGCTCAAAGTTTACATGCTGGTTAATGACTACTAAAGATCCTAAAAAGTTGTTGAAGGTTTTCGTCAATGCATTGCCACAAATGTCTCAGCATCGCAGATTGGCTATCATGAAACATCTGCTAGGGGTTGTAGGTGAAGAAGCAAGTTTGCCTGTCCTTCTGTTATTACTAATTGAGATGATGGTTTCAAGAACTTTAATATCCTCTCAGAAAGCACAAAATCTTGAAGGCATACCGTTGGATTCAAAGTGGGAAATTGAGTTTTCTGTACAACTGAGTGGGCAATACACATCTAGAATATGGCTTCCAGCTTTAGTTAAGCCTTTTGCAAGGAGCAAGAACAGATGTATATATTCTGGACCTACTTCAACCAGAGTGCAAAGGAGATGATTCATTTTTATGGACCTTACAAATTGAAGCTACAAGTTTTATTACAAATTACCTGAGAAATTCTGAATTGGCTTTTGAGCTTGAAATTGCACATGATCAGGCAGCTTTGCAGGAAGCACTAGGAGCTCTTATGGAACAAGTAGTCTTACAATTGCAGATTATTGATAGAAAAACTAAAAAACCAATTGTTCCTTCTGGTCTCAAGAATGATGCAAGAGAAGCTGCATATAGTTTATTGAATACTGTCACAAAACTGATGGTTTCATCAGCTTACTCTAAGGGCATCACATCCTTGTTGAAACACTCAGATGCAAATGTCTGCGAAAAGGCACTTCGATTGCTTTGTGAAAATTTGAAAGACAAGGTTGGGCTTGTACAACAGCCGAGAATGAAGTAATATTCCTATAGTTGAAGTTGAAGTGCATTTTTAGGGAGTTGAGGTTGAATTGTTGTGCCAATTCTGGAGAGACCGTGTAGGGTATTCCTAGAAATCATTCGCTCAGCCAAGTTCTGGAATATTTGTCCATATTGCTGCCTTTCAAAGCAAGGTTTCGATCAGCTAATTACACCCTAGAGGAGGACAAATGATTTACTTGCATTTCAAGAATTTGTGCCAAGTCTATCTTCAAAATGTGGAGCTGAACTTGTGGTCGAATTTACTACAACTAGTGGGCCAAAAATCTGTCTTAGGGACTGATATTTTCATGTTGATCTCAGATCTGAAGTCATTTGCTCACTATAGTGGCTGGAAAAAGGGTAGATATACGATGGGGCAACTGCAGACTTGTGGTCATGTGGTGTCATCCTATTTGTTTTAATAGCAGGTTACTTGCCTTTTGATGATCCAAACCTTATGACATTGTATAAAAGATATATAAATCAGATTTTACATGCCCTTCATGGTTTTCTTCTGGTGCAAAAGAGAAATTACAAGATGAAGATGCAAGGTTCAAAGACTGGAAGAAAGGGTCATTTGAATGTAGCTACAGAGGTATTTGAAGTAGCTTCTTCTCTTTTTATGGTTGAAGTCCGCAAGGCTAGAGGTGATACCTTGGAATTTCATAGGTTTTACAAGAACCTTTTGGCAGGCCTAAAAGTATCTCCAGAAAGCAGAGGAATCCGAGCATGCTGTTTGAGTTTGTTTTTAGGAAAAGCTATTGACATTAAAGCCTGGCAGCTAAACAGGATTATTTGCAAATTGTTGTTCATTTGTTGGAATGAGGAAGATCATTAATAAATGTAGCACAGTGTTAGCAGAAAACCAGTGAGGGGGACTGTGTTCTTAAATCACACAGCAGTTTCGTAGCGCGCTACGAAACTGCTGTAGGTGATGATTTTAAAAAAAACACAGAGCAGCTAGTGTAATACTGTGAGCAGGAGTTGTGAAAGAGAGACATCTGTCTATGCCACCTACAGTACATTCAAAAACATGGTAGTACTTCATGCCTGGGGTTGTTAAATGATTTGGGAACATGTTGCTACACTTTCGGAGAAGGTTGGGAGACATAGACCATTATAATAGGAGCACACTTTCTGGTCATTAAATGAGCCATCAGCGCTTTCAAGCATCCCAAGCCAGTATTCATTGTATCTGCAGCTCAGCCATCTCAATCCAACTAGCAAAAGGACATGTGTCAAGAGCCAGAAAAGCATCAAGCATACGAGGAGAAAGGAATTAATGTTTTAGTTTGATTAGGATTGTGTGCAATTACATTTCAGCACTTTGTAATAAATGCATTAATTAAATAGCATGTAGGTAGAGTTAATAGCCACCTTCGAGGCTCCCCTCATGCTGGAGGAGGAAGCTCGAGGTGTTTTAGTTTTGCCTATATATGGGCCAAGGTAGGATGTAAAAAGGGTTGGATTGTATATACAAAAACAGAGTTTTTTAGAGCTTATGAAAAGACTGTTACAGTAATGGCAAACAGGGTTTTTCCTCCCAAGATTCTCAATGCATCTTTTTGTTCAAATGTGATGGTGGTTTAGTTTCTTAATGTTCTTTTTACAGCCTTGTTATGGTACAATCCCTCAGAATTCATATTATATGCTCTGACTTCCTGTGTGCTTGACAAGCTGTGGGTTTTGGTGAAGCATGTTTGAACATCACTTAGAATTCATTTTTTAATGCTCTGACTTCCTGTATGTTCAGCAGGCTTTGATTTAGGTGAATTATGTTTGAACCTTTGATGATGCAAAGAGCCTTGGCTTCTATGAGATGACTGTGATTTGGTTTATTAACTGTGAGAGACTCCATAGCCCAATGAAGACTGATTTGATGTATGTCCAACCAGCTATATTTTTATAAATGTGTGAAGAGTTAGCCCTCTAGTGTTTGAAGGATTTGGTCAAGAGTCGTGAGAGAGCCCTCTCTGATTAGGAAGGCTAATTCCTAATCTAAAGTATGGTCTGAAACAGTTACATGAAACTTGGCTTGGTTGCAGCCCCTAGTACTGGTTTTGTGATAACAGGTTTTTAAATATTTTTGTAATCTCTTCCCAATTTCTAATGGAATTTACAGGTAACTGCCTAAACCAGATTCTTATATTTACTTCAAGTGACTATACAAACAATCTCATGTAAACATTTTATTGTTCAATATTCATGTTGTCTGCAAAGTCTAGAAAATATTGAAGATGGTCCTCAGTAGTAGGACTAGTTTCTCCATTGTACCTAGGGAGGTAATTCAAGTATCCAGCTGGGAATGCATCGAGGTTAGTAGGTAAGACTAAAGCTGCATATCTAGCCTGTACAATAGGTTGGAATGCCATAGTAGAAGGTTGTGTATGAGGTGTTTGGGTGGATGAAGAAAAATAAGAAGATGAAAAAGAAGAAGGAGAAGGTGATTGAGGGGGTGTGTGACTATGTGGAGGTGAAGAAGGAGGGGATCTCCTGAATAACTGTAAAGGAGTCTTAAGAACTAACTTTGGGACCTTTGAAGGAATGCCCTCTTTTGGTTCAAAGAGTGGATTTGAATATACAGTGATGGTCTCTTCATTTCGTTCCGAAGTAAATGCTTCTGGTCATTCAGAAGTGGAAGGGAATGAATAAGTGGTAGGGGATACAAAATCTGTGGGTTTGTATTCATGCAAATGAACACCAACATCAGACTCAATTTTAGGTAATCCTAGTGGTAATGGGGGTTCTAGATGCTTTTCAAAGGAATGAATGAGGAAAGCTAAATCTAAATCAACTCCCCTATCTAATAGTTCAAAAACCCTAGGAGGTATTTGTGTCAAATCAGGATCATATGGAATATTACTAAAAGGATCAAATGATACTAACTCTTTAGACTACAAGGCAAAAGACAAAGAAGGAGATGGTTGTTGCCTCCTTCTAGAACTACCTTTTCTTAGAAGTTTTTTAGGATCTGACAGAGGGTTAACTAAGTAATCACCTTAAAGGAATAGAATGTATATCATTGTCCCAAGAAAACTTAATGGAATTCGAGTCCCTGGCAACAACGCTAGGCTGATGTTGTACCTCTGAGATAATAGTGGTCAACTATCAATGCTAGAGCATCTAAGATAATTGTTTTGGGGGTTTTTGTTTTAATTTGGAAGACCAATGAATAAAATATATGTAACACTATAATGCCTAACCTTTTGAATAATATTAATCCCAAAGTAAAGGGCTGCTATAAAACTTCACATAGTGATAAATCTTGAATAGTGGTGAGCAGAAACAAAAAAATAATATGATTATTACAGTTTTCAAACAGAAAATTAAACAATCATAAGTATGAATACCTCTAACCGATGTTCAGAAGGTTCAAGAGAATATGCTTATGCTTACAACAAGATATTGATGATTTATTGATTCAGAGAGAATTAATTAAACAGACAGTTCATTAATCCATTCTCTTTAATGATTATCACATCACAATCTTATAGGAATAGATTGAGACACAATTATTCCTAGCTAGGTATCTCTATAAGACATGAGAATATGAAGAAAACATAAGGTGTAACATTGAAAAAATTTACAGGAAACACAAACTATGTAAAACTGAATTCAGAATTCTCTGCTTTGTATTAAGGGTCTAGAAAAGCTAGTACATCAAATGTTTACAAATGCTTCTTCAAGAGTGAACTCTCTTTCAATGGTCAACCTAGTTCAATGATGAATAATGAACATTTAATAACTCGAGAAGAGATTTATTTATACAATAGTAGAACTAAAAATATCCTAAATTGTTTAAGGATTTATTCTAGGAAAATGAAATATCTTCATGCAATAAGATAGAGACAGCTATTGAACTGTTGCCTATTGTCCCTGTTATTTAGGTTCTACTGGCTTTGATCTTTGATATTTTTCCTTTTAAGCTACTTGTATGTTTGATATTCACGTTGGATGTCATATTTACTTATGACCTTTCATCTGATACACTTTAATCTATATGTTTTATTTTCCTCCTCTATTTTGTCTTTTAACTGTGTAAATTGTTTGTTTTAACATTTATGTGTAAAATGACTTTTTCTGCCCTGTCTCTAGTTTAAAATTAATCTTCTGTTTGTACAAAAACTTCTGATAAATTAAGCCATTTGAATTTTATGAGAATCTTGGAGTAAATAGGTTTTTAAATAGTGTCAAAATTGTTTATCCAGTCTCCTGGCCTTCTGCTAATCACCTGCAAAATACAACAATTGTTAATAAAAAAATAGGTTGACAGAGAGGGCCACAATGGCTTCATTTGAGTTGAAAGGTCTATGGATGGAGTCCGGAGAATTTTTGAGAGGTAAACAGTGGTTAAATCGGTTGCAGAGGCTTAGGGTGGCACAGGAGGGTTATACAAGTTTTACTGTGTAAATGGACGAAAAGAGCGAATCTGAGGGTTTTCGCATTTAAACAGTTAAATGGTTAACTTTTTAAAATTTGGCGCAAAGTTAACAGTGGATGGTTTGTCATATGCAGGGAGCAGTTTTGAAGGCTAATTGCACCGCATTTAGCCATGGAGTGGTTTTTCTCCGAGGGCACACGAGTTAATGTGGGAATGACACGTAGCCACAAGGGGCCCGAGCAAAACCACTAATTTCGTGTGCTCTTGGGTGGGTAAACATCAGAGATCAGGGGCACGCGATATGGTTGTGGATCATTAGATCTAGGAGTAGGTGATTGGATGGCTATCGTGCGGTCAAGATGCACGGAGGGAGCAGGCGGAAAGATTAGCAAGCCCAAGGAATAAATACAAAGGATTTGTAATTATTTAATGAGTAGACTGTGGGTTTAAAGTATAACGTGATGGGTTTAATAAAGTGGGGTCGAGGTTAAAACATAGTGGATATGAGTTAAACGGGTATATTGGCGAAGTTTAATTAGATAAAGTGAAGGGGGAAATTTATACTTAGGGTAAAGGGTTTTTATGGGTTTTTAGGTAAATCACAAGGGAGATTAATATTTTCAAAGGGGAACAGGTTTCACACTAGGGAAAAGGGGTTTTTAGGTAGGGGAATGAGTTTGGAGGGTAAATTGCTAGGAAAATGTATGAAACCAAGGGAAAGGGTGAAAATGAAAGGAAAAGGTGGAAATGAAGGGATGATGAGGAAATTAGTAAGGATGTAGTGGGGAATGAAATGAATGAGTGGAAGTTAACCAAATCAATTTGTGAACCTCTTTTCACCTTCATAACTGCTCCTCCACACTGAAACACATGATCAAATATGGTAAATGTGCTTATGCCTCAATCAACTTTGTACTTCTACAATCTTTCTTCTACCTACCCATTTACTTACCCTAACATTTTATCTTCACTTAATTGGGTGCATTTATGCTAGCATACCCTTTTCTTTCCTTTTTTTTTTTAAACAAACTATCTAATTCTAACCTTATAACATCCAAGGGCTCATATTAAACTAATTAGCTCCTTATTATTCTCTACCTAACTACTGATCTGCCAAGATTAAACAGTTTTGCTAGATCTTTATTCTCTAACTCTAAACATGAAATTTAAAGCATGAACTACTCAAGATTAAACTATTTGACTATCATGGGTTGTGGCATTTATGACAAGCTGCACACAACCATTATTTTGCATAATAAAGTAAAAGTGGTGGCACTTGGACTTGCACACTTTTAGAGTTTATGCTTTTTTCTTTTCTCTCTAACCTAACATTTTATTTTTTCCTTCATTCCTTAGGGCATCTATTATGACCTTTCCTTCGATATGGACATATTTATCAAGATATTTCCTAACATTTTTTGTTCAATATTCTTTTTGTCCATATGCTAGCTTAACATTTTTTGAAAAATATTTTCATTTTTTTACTAATTGATTCTAACTTATCAAAACCAGAAAATGCCACAACAAATTATACTCATGAAAACATCCCACAAGTTTGTAGCTTGTTCTTCCAATATATTAATCGGCTTTCCCCAGCCTAGTTATAAAAAAAAGCATGCCTCACTTTTGTATTTTCTAACATAGTTTTCCTCTTCCATTTGAACATTAATTTGTTCATTTTATCTCATGAACTTAATTTGAAAGACTCAATTGTTATCTTTTCTTCTTTAGTTAAGAGCAAGTGACAAAGGAATTCTTTGTTTTGGCATCTCTCCTCAACACCTATCTCCGTACTAGTGCTTTCAGTGAATAATCATTGTTGGGCGCAGGAATTGCAATTAAGCAAGCTCCTTTCAACACTTAATTTGTCAACCCAAGGTTTCATACACTTTTAGGCATGGCACAGGAAATTCCAAGAAATTACATGAACCTTCTCTAATTGTATTCCTACTTCTTAAATAACAAATTTATAAAATCGAAAGAAAAATGATGATCAAGCGACAATTGATACTCAAAGAAAGTCTAGTGCTGGAATAAATGAAAAGTACTTTTGCACAAACTAAAATGGATTCTTAATTCATTGTGGACAATATTAACTAATGAAATGACCCTTTATATTTAACTTCACTGACACAGTGTGATAAATAATTTATTCGGTGTATATGTCTTCTTTAAAGATATTATTTCCTCCACTATATTGTTATTCTTGTACTACAACAACTTTCTTGTACTAGAACATTGTGCCAGCACTAGAATGAGGTTTAGATACCAAAAGGATGTTTTGTACTTGTACTGAAATTCTGACCTTCATGCAGGAGTTCTAAGTCTTTGGGCTAGAACACTCTGATCATGTATTGGATCTGAGATTCCTGCACCAGATAATCAATATTTCTGCACATGATTTCTAGATTACTTTCGAAAAATAAAAGGTGTGTTAAGTTAAATAGAGTGAAAAGCAAACAAAATTTGAAAGTAAATTCTCACAAGCAGAAAGATGCTTCAACCAAACTTATATTCTAGATAGGAAATGATTTTCAAAAGTTAAATTAAATCTTTCTTTAAAACAGAAAACTCTTTTATGTAGTTACAGAAATTATCTAGTTGTGTAAATAGGTTTTACCTGAGATACATTTGCATATAATTTAGATATGATTTTTGATGTTTTAACTCAAAAGGTTAATTTAATAATTATGTTGGAATTATGATGCATGTGTTGTACTTGATGGAAACCCACTCGTAGAAGAACAACTCACTTATATATATCTAGATGAATCTACAGAAGAGATATCAAATGTGATAGAATACATGGGATGTAGGACAGCTCAAAGGAATCAGAGAACGGTTCTCAGTTTGACAAGTTAGCTTTTCCATCAAGTCCAAAGGGGGAGATTGTTTGCATTATGATACAAGTGTTGTCCTTGATGGCAAGATGACAGATTATAGTGCAGCAGGTCAGTAGCAAATATTGATGATCAAACTACAAAAATGAAGAAAGAAGAGTATATACGCAGGTTCACTATATACCAAGTCGCGTACATATGCATGTTATATGCAGGTTCACTATGTACCAAGTCACGTATATATGCAGGTTCGCTATATACCAAGTAGGGTATACACGCAGGTTATACATGCAGGTTCACTATATACAAAGGCATGTATACACGCGGGATTTCTGATCAAAAGTCGCGTATGCATATGCACGCACTTTCATGCACGGAAAAGTGCGTACATGTGGGAAAGCTTATTTTTGGGTCCGTGGTATTTAGACCTATGGTTTTGGTCCTTGGTATTGCATCCGAAGTGTTGAACCCAGGTATTGGGTCCCTAGTATTGGTTCTAAATGGTTTTGGACCATGGTATTGAGTAAGGCCTAAGACTATAAAAGGAGAAGAAGATCATTAGGCAAAAGCAATTTTGAGAAGTGATGAATATCTGATGAAGTGTGAGATATAGTATGCTGGTTATGGGTTTGTGATGTTGTGATTGATCTGAACCTAGGATGCACCCATGTGAATGATGATGAACAATGGATCGAGATCTTAAGGCTTGGAATGTTTTATCATTATATGGTTTGATTATGGATAGACTAGATCTGAATTATTGATGCATGTTTTATTGTATGAACGTTATGATCTGGGTATGACTGATATCTAGAATAGCTGCAAAGTTATGAGTAAATATTTGCAGATCTGTACACGGGTTGGCTTTGGTGAAAGTGCGTATGTACGCTGGTTTGATTCATCATAGTAGCATATACATTATGAGACATGATATTTGAAGTTGCAGTTGGATCTGGTTATTGTTGCAGAGTTCTGTTGTCTATTCTGGTGATTGTGTTGTTGATAGGGATTCAGTGTTTCAGTATTGGGTGATTCAGAGACTGATGATGCAGGTGTAGTTGATGGGTGTTTTGCAGTGGTGATTGATTTTGTGCTTCAATGTTGTTGATGGGTCCAGTATGAAAATTGGATGAAATGTGGCCTTCAGATTATGGTGTTGTGCTTCAGGAGTATCTAGTCTGAGAATTTATGAAACGTGGTACCTAGAGGAAGAAAGAGAAGGTTGTAGCCTTCTGTAGATCGGCACCTACGTACTAGTACATCAGCTAGTACAAGAGCTAAGGGCGTGGCAACTCCCTTCGAGTAGCAGCTGGAAAACGAGTGAAGGTTGGAGCATTCAGTAAGCCGGCACCTACGTACTAGTAAATGGATCGGCTAGTACAAGAGCTAAGGGGGTTTTAGCTCCCTTCCAGGAGAGTCTGGAGAATTAGAGAAGGTTGTAGCCTTCTACAGGTAGCAGCATGTGTACTGGTATAAGACTGCACCAATACAGAACTATTGTATAAAGAAGTTTCTTATTAAAAAGAAGATTGAGACAACTTGCAGCAGGTGGTTTTCACCCACATTGGGTTTCCACCTTACATCATGGTGTTCATGTGTGCTTCTTGTGTGTGATGACCTGTTCTATTTTACTGCTCCTGTTTACTATTCATATGGTTAATAATGTTCTGATGCACTCATTAAGGATCAACTAACTGAATCATAAGTTTATTGGATATACGCTTGTTGCATTACACATAGTTGTGTATACACGCGGTTTGCCTTAACTGAAGTAGCATAAATGAATCTTAATATGGAAATGAAAAAGTTTTATTGATTTAATAACATTGATTCACCCCCCCTCTCAGTATTATTTCCAACAAATTAATCATGGAATTCAATCCTTTCTTCGAAAGTGTTCAGTGCAAGCACAGACCTATAAGTTACTACAAGAATTATTCCATATTCATCACAACATAATTAAATATTAAGTGAAATCTCAGATGTTAATAATACCCTTAGTTTAGAAACAAAAATAAATCTTGCAAGAAAGAATAAAGAACTCTTGCGAAAGGAAGGAGTAAAAGACTTGTGAAACTGAACCAATGAAATCAACTTGCAAAACCAGAAATGCACTTGTACAGGCAGCGTGCTTGTACTAATCTTGCAGAAATGAAATCAAACATTAAAAGGAAAGCTTATGGAAATTGAAATCAAATACTTCTAAGCCTTCACACCATGGATCCATAACACAATAACTGTAAATCAAATCAAATCTGTGACTTGTGAGGAAAATCAAAGTAAATAACAAATTCACTCCTACACTTTAAATTAAATTAACACGCCTTTAAAGAAAGGGAGAACGAGTTGGGTTGGTCGAGCCCTGGCCAACCAACTCGTTTCCCTGTTAAGAAATCAAGAAACGTAGTTGGTCAAAGATTCACCACAATGCAAATGGAAAATGAAACTACGTACTAGCGCATTCCTTTATATTAGTTTCAGAAGAAAAATTACATATTGAAACTATGATCCAGCCCAGAGAGGTGATAATCCAAAATAATTACAATCTCTTAGCAAAATTTTACCATAGCATCGCTCCTTAATTCCTATCAGAGTTTTACATTATATACAAGCCTTCAGGCCTATGGTTGTAACAAAATCATAACAGTATCTTAACTAAGCCTTTCGGTTGTTTACAAAATGCTAATCAAAGATATGTGGCTGAGGTCATGATCTTCAATCTGCTAATTTCTCTGTCGCTCTGAACCCAACTCGAGGTCAACTGATCCTTTACCAAAGATATGCATCGATTGGTGAGTTGTCATGGGAGTGCAGGAATCTACCAGCTGGTGCAGGAATCCTACCAATGAGCTGTCACAGGAGTGGAGGAATCTGCCAGCTAGTGCAGGAACCCTACCTGCACTCAACCATTCTATCACAACAACTAATACATTTGTTTATCAAATACTTTAGGAAAGAAAAATATTAGTTGCAAGGATAATTAAAGGTATAAAATCCATAAATAAGTAATTAAGTCCATGATAAGCCTTTAAATATGAAAATACAAACAGGGTGCAGGAATGTGCATAATTTTAGAAAAAGGTATAGGAATGAATAAGGTCTTAGGTTAAAAGAGAGGTTTAGGTAATGTGTCTAGAGTAGTATAGAAGTTAAAAAATAGGACAATTTAGCCTACCAAAATCCTCCCATCCCTATTTTGTTGTGTGTCCTCACAAAACCTTTACCTGCTGCAAAAAAACCAAAATAGGGGAGTCTTATTTCAATATTGTATTTGTATGCTAATTCCCACTTTCATTGTCTTCCTCTTCTTGCCTTGAGCCTTCTTGAGACGTTTGGTCACCTCTCTGAGATGACCATAGCACTTTGATGCTCGAAATTTCCATATCTTCACTTGGCATTTTCCCCCTTCACTTTTCCTTCCAGCTCTATGTTCTTTTGTTTCTGCATTGTCCCTTTTAATTTCAAAGTCTGATTCAGTACCCCCATCCCATTGATGTGTTTCTTAAGCTCTTATATCAGAATTTTTAGGTGGAGAGTCGGGTCTTCCTTAACAAATTCTTCCTGTGCAGGAATTTTCTTAATAGTTGACTCCAAACCAGTGCTGGCATCATCGAGGTCGATATCACCCTAGTCATTAACCTCCTTCATTTCAATATCATGAATGGTTTCAGTACCCTTCACTTCAACATCCATTGGATCCTCTATTGGGCCTTTATCTGCACTTGCACTAGGTGTCGGCGTCATTTTCCTTTTCTTCATTTTTCCAAGCAAAACCGAAAAGGGTGTGATGTCTTCTTCATCAATATCCCCCTCGCTAATCATTGTATGGTACACAACATCCACAAGCACTGTAAGGTTTTCTGTGGCTGGTGAAGGAGGTAGGGAGTCATCCAAATTGATTGGGGAAGTCGATTGAATGTGGGCTTCCTTCAAGGAGGCAGTCCTCTTGACCAAGCTTCAGGTCCTCCTTTTTGATGTAGATGGGGTTTCAACAACGAGCTCTCGCTCCTCTTCCTGTACTAACTCTTCTCTATTCTTAGTCTTGGTAGGGTGCAGGGTTAGGGTTTCAGGCTTCCCCTTCTTTCTTGCACTCTTCTTGCTAGAGGATTTCCCTGCACCTCTTTTCTGTAACTCATTAAAAAATACTTCGCAGGTCATATTCTTGAGCTCCAATTCCTTCTTAACTAAAATTTCAATCAACCCATGATGGTATAACTTGCATGTGACTTGGCTCGTCTTACCTTTTTGAACTCCTTTTGACATTTTATTCAAGCTTCTTAGCAGAAAATAAGGGAAATTGATAAGTTTACCTGACTCAAAATGTAGCAACAAATGAATATGATACAAGAAGTTCAATGAGTAGTGACCCTTGTAGGTGAGGAACTTTTGTAATATCTATAGCAGGTCTTTCCACTTCCCTTGTGTGGCACTATGTGGCAGTCCTTTCTTCCAGTTCATTTTTTGTTTTCTATCGACCACAAACCGATGCTACTTTTTCTTCTCGATCTTATTTTGAATCACTTTTCACCTTCTGTTGGTAATCTCGTGGCTTGTGATATAGACTGTTCTGTTACTTCAAATTCCAATGATCCTACCTTGGCTCGGCTCCCATCAAATTTCTGAGCAAACTCCAATGCCACGGTTGAGTCAAAGTCATTAAATTTCAACAGATATGGGAGGAACTTGGATTCCTGCTATTGTGGAAGATTGTTCTAGTATTTGGCCATTTTCTCTAACTCTTTCATAGAAGAGGGTTCAATTCTCAGGGGCGCCATCCTTAATTCATTGAACTTTGTCTAAAACCTTTTAGAAAGATGACATGGTCAGGATTTAGGAGCTTTGTCTAAAACAAACCTTGTGATAACTGAGCTATCCAACCGCCACTATATTTGTTGAAAATTGGCAACAAGAAATTGCTAAAAATAGAAATGCTAAAAATAGAAGTTTGGGCATCAATGTTGGGTTGGGCAACAGGGAATGAAAAATGGAAGTGCTAAAAATAGAAGTTCTATTTTTAGCAGTTCAAGTTGGATTCCTATTTTTAGACAGTCTTTGGTCTAAAATAGGAAGTAAAATTCGAATTTGGTCTTACCACCAGTTTGAATATTAATTAATTAATTCTCCATGAGTTAATTAGCTAAGGAAAATCAAACTTGAAGTCTTTGTAAGAACATGCAATAATTTCTCCACTGATTGGGGAATGTGTCCTTGATTTACTCCACTGATTGAGGAATTAAGGATGAGTTATTTAGAGGATCAGTTGACGTAGTTTAACTTAGTCAAGTTCAGTTAGATTAATTTAACAAGCTTTTAAATTAATGAGATACAGTTTGTTAATGCTTGCATGCATGTGACAACTGTTATTTTCAAATAACTGAGTATTCTCTCATGGATAACTGATGCATGGAAGTTCAGACAGATACCCAATTGAGATCAGAGAAGGGACAGTGTACTATCAGTTGGATGAATATTTTTCCTATAAAGGAAGCTCATCCATGATGAGGATTTATCTCCTTCAAGTTTGTGCAGTTAGATCAGAGATTAGTGAGTGTGTGAAGAGGCCAATTCACACAAGTGGCAACACTAGACCCGAAGAAAACTGTACAAGGAAATAGGAGGCTTGGAGGGTAGAGGAGAAGGTTTGTGAGAAGCCTTTGGCTCTCTATGAGCAGTAGAGGGATTGTACTAAGAGCTGGATAGCTTTCGAGATAAGGCTTTGTGTAATCCAGACTATATTTCCACTTGTATGATAATACAGAGATGGGGTTTTAGGCAGGTGCATTCCCCGGGTAAATTCTTCTATGTTATGTGTGATTGATTCCTTCTTATCAGTTATATGTGTTCATGCTTGATGTTGCTCATGTTTGATTAAGCTTCCGCTAAATTGGTTGTAGAAGTAGATCAAGTGTTTTGCTTTAGTATATTGCATTATCAGGTGATCTACAAGTGGGAAATTTATACATGGTATCAAAGTTGACTAATTTGTAGAAAAATTCTACAAAATTCTACATGGTATAGGAGCACAGGTGATCAAGGAGAGAACAATACTAAGAGGAGATTTCAAAGTTTTGAGTTTTGGACCGAGAGTTTGTAGAGCAGATCTGAAAATTTTTGTACAAAATTTTTAGAAATAAATAGCAGATTTGGATTCCTTGTGGCAAAATACCCAAAAAAAAAAAATCGGTTGAATCGGAGTTCGGATGAGGGAGATAGCGTTGATTTAAAATCAGTTATTTTTCTAGAAAATTTCGTGATGACAGGAAAGTGGAAATAGATTGGCGTGCCATCCAAGAACCTATATGCACTTGATGTACGAGATGCATGCAAAGCCTTGAGGAGCAAGGCAAAGGCTAGAGACTTGGTGATTGAGAGGGAGAGTATATTACCTCTCAACATGCAGTGCCAGAAGAAGTCTTAGACAATTGTGGAAGAGCCATGATTGGTGCAGCAGCTTCAGGAGGTTGTGGAGTAGCCACAAAAGGGGAAGCTGAGAGGAGATTGAGTAGAGAAATCTACTCATGCAAAGACCTCCAGTATGGGGTAATTTTGAGCCAGGGGGGCAGAGGGATCACATCTAGCCATACCTCTAGGTAGGAGGTGGGGTGATGTGGAGAGAACGTCCCATGGAGGAGGGCCAGGATCCTTGAGGTACCCAACATCTTGAATGAGACCTTGCTATGGGAGCCTCGATGTGGAGTAGCAGGAACTGACTGATTGGGTAGAGATAGATGCGGATGGAGTGGCAGAGAGAGTTATAGTGCAGGGAATCCTAGGACAACAGAGAACATGCAGGCTACAACAAAGCCAGAGGCACTAGTGTGTTGCACTGTACATGGTAGCATAGAGAAGGGTGCAACAATGCGATATGCATGGAGATGTTGCAGTAGCACAGAGGTCAGAGAGGGAGCACTTGTCAGCAGTAGGTAGAGCTTCAGCATCAGAGTATGTTTCTAGCCCAATAGAGTGGTCAGTTGGGAGTTTTTTTGTTCCGAGAGTTGCTAGAGCAACCACACTTGGTAGATGTGTTGCATGCAGAACATTCCAGAGGTACAGGATCAGGTTTGAGAGGAAGCCTTTCTTGTTGAGAGGGAGTGTTGAAAATTGGCAACAAGAAATTGCTAAAAATAGAAGTGCTAAAAATAGCAGTTTGGGCATCAGTGCTGGATTGGGCAACAGGGAATGAAAAATGGAAGTGCTAAAAATAGAAGTTCTATTTTTAGCAGTTCAAGTTGGATTCCTATTTTTAGACAGTCCCTAGTCTAAAATAGGAAGTAAAATTCGAATTTGGTCTTACCAGTAGTTTGAATATTAATTAATTAATTCTCCATGAGTTAATTAGTTAAGGAAAATCAAACTTGAAGTCTTTGTGAGAACATGCAATAATTTCTCCACTGATTGGGGAATGTGTCCTTGATTTGCTCCACTGATTGAGGAATTAAGGATGAGTTCTATATTGAGAGGATTAGTTGACTTAGTTTAACTTAGTCAATTTTAGTTAGATTAATTTAACAAGTTGTTAAATTAATGAGATACAGTTTGTTAATGCTTGCATGTATGTGACAACTGTTATTTTCAGATAACTGAGTATTCTCTCATGGATAACTGATGCATGGCAGTTCAGACAGAGACCCAGTTGAGATCAGAGAAGGGACAGTGTATTATCAGTTGGATGAATATTTTTCCTATAAAGGAAGATCATCCATGATGAGGATTTATCTCCTTCAAGTTTGTGCAGTTAGATAAGAGGTTAGTGAGCATGTGAAGAGGCCAATTCACATAGGTGATAGCACTGGACCCCAAGGAAACTGCACAAGGAAATAGAAGGCTTGGAGGGCAGAGGAGGAGGTTTGTGAGAAGCCTTTGACTATCCATGAGCAGCAGAGGGATTCTACTGAGAGCTGGATAGCTTCCGAGCTAAGGCTTTGTGTAATCCAGACTATATTTCCACTTGTATGATAATATAGAGATGGGGTTTTAGGCAGGTGATTTCCCTGGGTAAATTCTTCTATGTTATGTGTGATTGATTCCTTTTTATCAGTTATATGTGTTCATGCTTGATGTTGCTCATGTTTGATTAAGCTTCCGCTAAGTTTATGGTAGATGTAGATCTAGTATTATGCTTCAGTACGTTGCATATATCAGTTGGTTCTACAGGTGAAATTTCTACACGATATCAGTGAGCTAGCTGATTTGTAGAGAAAATTCTACAATATTGGCCACTTCCTAATAGTCATGCTCTATCATTAAATATAGGCCTTAGGACGGATGAGATATGGATAGGTTATGGTACAAGCAGAGATGATCATTAGTTAAGGCGGTGGTTAAGGTGCCATGATTAATATGACAGTCATGTGCAATATGGTATGAGGTTGGGTTGTCATTAATAGGTAATGAGATTTTTTTTTCAAAAGGGTGAGTATGCGATGATGGTTAAATCATACACATCCCACAATCACTTCATTATTTCACACAAGGTGTACATGGTACTTTTTTTAAAAGTAAGATTTCATAACTTAACTATCTTTGTACTTAAAAGATTTCCTTCCTATTTTAGCAGATGATAAAACAAAGCTTAGTCATAATAAAAATTATTGAATGCTATCAACCTAGAACTGATGCATTCATTCTACCTACACACGATTTTCATGAAACAAGAATAATCTTTCCAGATGTGCATTATTGCACCAGGTATTCCTACACCATATTACAAATTTTTGCACTAAAGACCATTGTTCCTGCACCAGGACGTGTAGTTTTGTACTCAAAAGTGCTCAACAGTGTGAATTCCTACACTTAACATTTCTACACTCGAACAGTCCTACACCGAACATTATCGCACTGAACATTCTTACAATAAACATTTCTGCACTCAAACAATGTTGGGATGGGGTCCCCTAGCTCAGTTTTGGGGTAAAAACCCAAGTTTTGATATAAATTTCGGTAAAAGATGTAAAGTCTCCACAATTTGTGGATGTGGAGCTCGTAGATAGTTAGGAGTCAAAAGGAGGTTTTAGCCCCTGGTTTATGTAAAGATGAGTCGGTTTTGAGATCCACCCATGGTCCGCAAACCATGATTGTATGTGAAAAGCTATAAATAGGTGTGTCTTAGAGAATCTAAGGCAGAGATCTATGCCCACATCTGAGAGAGGAAAAAAGGACAAGTAATCAGCAGGTAGATAGAAGGAGAAAGGCTTTGTAGCTGAGTGTGTGAAGGCCTAGAGTGGAGTCCGCAGCTAAGTGTGTAGGGCAGTTCGAGTCTGTAACCTCATATTGAAGATCAATAAAGAAGATTGTTGAAGAAATTCATGTGTTTATCCATTTACTTCTGTTATTTATGTTTGCAATATATACTATGATGGAATAATGCCTTTATGAAATATTGATTTATTGATGTGTGACTCTATTGGATAAGTCTTATTAAATATACACAATTCTTGTTAAGTACTTCCGCAAAGATTGTAATACATTCTGTTATGTTTATTGAGTACTTAAGTAGATCTGTGTGAACTTAGATCTAGGGTTATTTTATGGTGCACATAAGTGACTGATTCATCTGTTAAGGGTCCACAAATACCTATCATAGACCTTCACGAAGGTCTAGAGGTCATTTAGAGGAAGTTACATTACTAAGCCCTAGGGGCTTATAGATCTGTGTGAAGGAAGATCTAGGTCAATAAAAGACATCACACTGATCTTTGGATGTGGAAACTTGGTTCCAACATCCCCCCATATTGCTTCGGTTGAGACTTCAGCCTATGCTACATGGGTTGATGTCAAAAGAGCCAGTAGTGTAGGGTTTTGTTTGATGCAATTAACTTTGAACCTAAGTTAGGACCCACTAAGCCAACAAATGGTTTCATTGCTGGGACCAAGATCTGCATAAGGAGATGTGTGATGTCGAATCACTGGAATCTGACCAAGAAGGAAATTGAGAAGTGGTTGGATAGGAAGATTCACGAATTCATAGTGCAAGAGAACAGGAATCTGCACTTGTCAAAGGAACAGTGATTGGACAGATATTTTTACACAGAAATAGATGAAATTTTCTTCTGCACCTTCCCGGTCGAACTATCGAGTGGATAGCTAAGTTGGTAGACGACCAAGGAAGGTGGAGGCTTGATGGTCCAATAGGGTGGACTTTGGAGCTAGTGCAAAGGTTGGAAGCCTATGAAGACAAGATCATGCGCACTATTGACTACTGGCTCAATCGAATTATAGGAGGATTTGTCACAGAGTTCGCAGTTGATACCTCAGTCAGCTACAACGAAGAAAAGAGACACTTATTCAAGGGACCACAAGGTAAGTATCTGAGATCTTTGAATACCTGGATTAATAAATGGGTTATGTTGTTGCCTTGATGTTTGGATCTACGTGAAGTGGATGGATCTTTAGAAATCGAGAGAGAGCAGGTCCTGAATATAGCCTGTTGATTAGACCTCCTTCAAGCGACAATGAGGGAACGATACAGACCTCATGGGAGAGTGTGGTCCAACTGATAAGACAGGGTTTTCCACAGGTACATCATCCATCCACTCCACCTCCACCCTCACCTCCACAGCATACCCCTTCTCCCACACTACCGCCACCACCACCGTCATTCAACATGTCAAACTCAATAAAGTTGTCGATTTTCAAGGGTATAGGGAGTGAAGATACATATCAGTTCTGGTTTGTTGTGAATGCTATGTGGACTACGTAGGATATCACTAATGACAGCATAAAGAAGGTGCAATTGGTTACTACTCTATAGGATCACGCGCTCACATGGTATATTAAGTATTGTGTTGATCATCCTTTAGCAACGCTAGCAGAAACTAAGGATTCTTTAAACAAGGAGTTTAGTAAGCCTAAGTCCAACTCACAGTCAGTCATTGGATTTAAGGAAATCACAATGAGGGCTGGTGAGACACCTTAGGAGTTAGATCAAAAACTAAAATGTGTGATCTGTGAAGCTAATATGCAGCTCACCTATGCAGCTCACCAATGGTCAGCACCGCGACTGGTTTATAGCCTTGCTTCTGCCCACCTAAGGATTTCTCTATCATAGTAGAAGATAAGAACTTGGGAAGAAGCCCTGGAAATCGTGATGAGACTACATGAGACGTCTATTCAGGACGTGACTTTGGGAGTTTAACAAATTTACTCGTAATTGTAGAACCTCTGCTTGGAATTGTAGAGCTTGAAAAAAAAGGAGGAGGCTAGGCCAGAGGTGTGCGAGGAAGTCTGGTGCCCCAAGTGTAAGAGCTAGGGGCATGATAAAGACCACTGCCCTGTCTTAGCAAATTATATTATTGGGGAGGGACCAATTCCCTTGAGGCAGGAAGCTCTAGTAGGACTAAGTGTGGGGCCCATGCTACGGTGCGCTATTTTTTAGGTGTCTAGAAAACACTTAGTGGATAATTTTTATTTATTGTAAAAGTTTGTTCAAACACCACAACAGTTGTTCTGTGATTTCTGCAAATCGGTGGGCCACAATGAGTGCCACTGTCGTAGCTACGAGTTGATGATGGAAAGAATGCCTACATATCGAATGCAAGTAGAAAATCAAACTCCAGATCAGACGCAGGATGAGTACATGGAGGTTATCAAGGAAGAGGATGGGGCCGATGAGGTGGAGGACCTGGTAAAGATTGTGTTTAGGTTATTTTCTATAACTATCAGACACCAAGGCACTATGTGCAGGAGTGTCAGAATCAGACATGCCCGTCCTGTCAATACTGCAGCTAGTTTGACCACACTATAGAAGAATGCCATGTGCTGATAGTTGAGATGCGGGAGAAGAAGGCGTAGCGTAAGCAACCTACGTAGAACTTACAAATGATGAGAGATAAGCCCCGCGACGAAGATTTGAATGTAAAAATCATGCTGAGAAGCAGAAAAACAACTGGGGATGATAAGGGAAAACATCTTGAAGAGGATGGATGGGTCCGCAAGGCCCCAGAGAAGGAGGTTGGGTTCGATCTGGAGCACGCAAAGGAAATGTTTTTGGAAGCCAAGAAAAGCTTCGTTGAGGCATCTACCTTAGGAAGCTAGAGAAAAGTACTAGAAACCAGTGCACCTATAGAGGTTAATCCTGTAGAAGTTATCACTATAGATCACCTGATAATGCAATGTAACTAAAGCAAAATACTTGATCTACTTCTACTATCAAACTTGCGGAAGCTTAATCGATTTGAGCAAGATAAAACAGAACACATATAATAGAGAAGAAGAATCAATCACACATGAAACAAAGAAGAATACTTTGGGGAAAGCCTCAGCTAAAAACCCCGCTATTTGTATTATCATACAAGTGGAAATATATTAGGATTACACAAAGCTTTAGCTCTCACAGCTATCCAGCTCTCAGTACAATCCCTCCCACTGCTCAGAGACAGACCAGACAACTCATATGCCTTTCCCTCTATCCTCCAAACCTCCTATTTCCTTTCACTATTTTCCCTAGGTGTTCCTGCTGTAACCTTGTGTGACACTGATCTCACACACTGCTCCAACACATTGTAAAACTGTGCAATCCTCAAGGAATAAATTCCTTCTGCATGCAAGAGATTTTCTTATAGGAAAATTCTTGCAACTGATAGTACATTGTCCCTACCTTTAATCTCAACTGGGTCTTTGTTTGAACTGACATGCATGAGTTATTTATGAGATAATATTCAGTTATCTGGAGTACACTAGTTTCATGCATGCATGCATTAACTAACTGAACTCACAATCAGTTCCACAAACTTTTTGCAACTAATCTAACTGGACTTAACTCAGTTAACTAAGCTAACTATTACAACTCAAATAAAACTCATCCTTATCTCCTTAGTTAAGGGATAACTTCCTCAATCAAAGGAGTAACTATTGCATGACTTCACAAAGACTTCATGTTTGAATTTCTCCAGCTAATTAACTCAGGATGAATTAATTAATTATTTTTCAAATAGCTAGTGAGACTAAACTCAAATTTTATATCTATATTTTAATTCAAGGACAAATTAAAATTGGAATATATCCTGAAATGTTATCTATAGAAATGCTATTTTTAGCATTTCTATTTTTAGCAGTTCTTGTTGCTATTTTCAACACTCCCTCTCAATAAGAAAGGGATTATCTACCACCCCCGATCCTATCTCTATGGAACTCAAATTTACACTTTGATAATGCCTTAGTCAAAATATCAGCATCTTGCTCCTCGGTCGAAATATACTGCAACAACATGATCCCCTCGCCACACAGTCTCTGAGATGATGATACTGAATGTTAATCTGCTTGGACCTATCATGAAATATTGGATTCTCAGAGAGTTTCATACAACTCTGATTATCACAATAGATTGCAGTTGGATCCATCCTCTGATCAAACAACCAACTATAATTTTCGACATCCAAATGGCCTCACATGCTGCCTGACTTGCAGCCATGTATTCAGCCTCTACTGAGCTGAGTGCAACTAACCTCTGTTTCCTGCTGTACCAAGAAACTGCAGCTGAACCAAGGTTGAAAATTCCTCATGATGTGCTCTTCCCATGTGATGGACTTCCTGCCTAATCTTTATCTATCAAGCCCTATAGATTCACTCCCTTTGACCATCTGTACCATAATCCATACTGAGATGTGCCTCTGAGGTATCTCACAACATGCTTAGCTGCCTTCCAAAACAACTTGGTAGGCTGAACCATAGCTTGACTCAACTGGTTCACCGCATAGCACAAATCTAGTTGTGTGTTCACTAAGTACATCAGTGAACCCACAAGTTGCCGATACACAGTAGCTTCTACTACTTCTCCTAAAGTAGCATCCTCCTTCCTCCAGTTACTGGCTAGAGGAGTCTACATGGGCTTACACTTCTCAATGTGGAATCTCATGAGTATCTCATTAGTATACTTGCCTTGAGACACAAACAACTCCCCATCCTTCTACCACACTTCCATGCCTAGAAAGTAGTGCATGAGACCCATGTCTTTCATCTTGAACTCTCTTGCAATGTCCTCCTTGCAAGACATGATCAACTGATCATCACCTGTCAATATCAGATCATCAACATAAAGAACAATGATCAACGGCTTACCTTCCACCATGATGTGGTACAAGTTCTCTTCCGCTTCACTCTTTGTGAAGCCCAACCCAGTGAAGTAGTTGTTGAGCCTAGTGTACCAAGCATAAGGTGCTTGCTTCAGCCCATACAAAGCTCTCCTCAGTCGGCACACATGTGACTCATGATCGAAGGTCTCAAAACCTTCCGGCTACTCTATGTACACCTCTTCCTCAATCTTTCCATTGAGGAATGTAGTCTTCACATCCATCTGATGGATATTCCAACCCATTTGTGTTAATAGTGCCAACATCGATCTGATAGATGAGTACCTTGCTACAGGAGCAAAAGTCTTGTCATAGTCGACCCCCTTGACCTATGAGAAACCACGGGCAACAAACCTTACCTTATGTTTCTCCACACTACCATCAGCAGCTTTCTTTACCTTGTAAAGCCAACAGGAACTCACAACTGACTTGTTCTCCAGTCTTGGAACCACATCCCAAACACTATTCTGAACTATGGAGTCATACTCTTCCACCATAGGATCAACCCAAATCAGCTGCTGCACTACTTCCTCAAAGGAAGATGGCTCGGTCTCAACACATTCCTCAACAAGGGCCATGTATCTAGTGTACCTATTAGGTAACCTCCTCTATCTGCGTTGAGAAGATGGTTCTCCCACATTCTCTCTCGCATCCAACAACAATCTATCAGCTTCTCTCATGTGCTTCTGCCCATCTCTGGAAGACTCTGCTTGAGTGGATTTATCCACTCCTGGAACCTCTGCATGCGGCTACTCCGCATCAATCTAAGGCTCCTTTTCCTTAGGAACCAAAAGTTCCTCCACAGCCTGTAGTTGGAGCTCCCTCTCGAGGGAAAATCACATGGCCTTCTACTCATCAAACATAAGATCTCTACGAACCATTGTCTTCCGACTGGTAGGAAAATACACCCGATAGTTATGAGGTGTATCAGTGTACCCCACAAGTATCCCCAACTCTGCTGTCGACTCAAGTTTCTTCCAAGCATCCTTGGTCACATGGCAATATACTAATGAGCCAAAGATCCTGAAGTGACCTACATCTAGTCTCTTCCTGGAGAAAGCTTCCTCTGGTGTCTTCATCCCAAGAATGTGATGCAGGCTTCTATTCTGGAAATAGACTGTTGCATTGCATGCCTCAGCCCACAAATGAAGTGGTAGGCCTTGTTCATGCAGCATCACCCAAGCTACCCCCACAATCGTTATATTCTTCCTCTCGGCCACACCATTCTGTTGTGGGTTATGAGGTGCCATCAACTCCCATTTAATTCCTTCCACTGCACATAAGTCCTTAAACTCTTGAGAGACATACTCTCCACCATTGTCACTTCTTAAGGCCCTGATATTCTTCCCTAATTCTCTCTCAATCAAAAATTTGAACTCACAAAACTTTTAGAAGGTTTGATCCTTCTTCTGCATGAAATACATCCAACATTTATGAGAAAAATCATCAATGAAAATCACATAATACCTTTTCTTAGCAGTGGAGGCTGTCGAGAATGGTCCACACACATCTGTATGAACTCGCTCCAAGATTGCTTCAGCTCGACTATCTCGATCATGAAAGGAATATTTTGCATACTTACCCAAGGTACAACCTTTGCATGTGTCCACTTACTCAAGTTTACCTTTGGGAAGTCCGGTAGAAATCTATTGCATTATCTTCAAGGCCCCATGATGCAAGTGGCCCAACCCCCTATACCATAACTCGCCAATATCTTGGCTTTTCACCAATTCTGCTTTGGAACTCAATGCAGCACAGTCATCTACCTCCAGCTTGTAGAGATTCTTCACTTGAATCCCAATCCTCTTGGTCTGACCCGTGGCTATGTGTCTCAGGAACGCCTTTCCTTTACTGAAGACTACATCATAGCCTCTATCTTCCAACATCGTGACTGATACCATGTTTTTCTTTAGTCCATGCATATACTTTACATCATTAAGGGTGAGAGGAGCTCCATGCTCCCTCTGAAACACAATTGTACCTTCACCTGAAACACGGTGCTTTCCATCATTGCCCATCTCTATGCACATCTTGAGGTCTTTCTCCTCCAAGGTGCTAAATAAATTCTGATCCCCGGTCATGTGGAATGAGGCTCCACTGTCCAGGTACCAAACACAACCCACCATCGATGAAACCATGCATGCGATGAGGGTAAAATCCAATTCGAAATGTGAGGCCAGTGCCTCACCTTCTAATCCTTTCGAGGATCCCTTCTTGGATTTCTTCAATGGACAATTAGTTGCATAATGGCCGACCTCATGATAATTAAATTATCTCACTTTAGATTTGTCAATCTTCTTCCCACCATGGGAAGAAATTGATTTGGAATGGGAAGCCTTCCCTTTCCCTTTCCTCACCTTATTTTCTAAGGCTAGATTTTCTTCATCATCATGCTTAGATGAAGAACCATCTCTAGTGCTCCTCCTAATCTCCTCTTGCATCAGATCCGACCATAGTCATTCCTAATCCGGCAATTTCTCTCTTCCATTCACTGAGTCTTGGTAGCTATGCTAGCTCTTAGGAAGACCGAGGAGAGCAAGACTCACCATATCATCATCGGTTGTCATGATTCCTACACTTCCAAGCTCATCTCTACAGGTGGTGAGCTTGTTCAGATATGTAGAAATCATGTCGCCCTTTTCACACTTGATTTTCCGAAGCTTGTCCTTCAGCACCATCTTCCTTTGGTCGTTGTTGTTTTGATATAGGTCCTTCAATGTCTTCCACATTGAAAATGGAGTCTCCTTCCCATGGAGACTCAAGACAATATGGTCTTGAACTCCCTCCAGAAGAATCCTCCTCACTCTCGCCACACATTTCTTCCATTTCACCAATTCTTGGGCATTAGTTGTTGCTGGCTTGGGGACTTCTTGATCAATGAAATCCTTCAAACCATTGACTTCTAATTCCACTTCCATGTGATCCTTCCATGCTATGTAATTAAAGCTTCCATCCAAGGCATACTCAAGTCTCAATCCATTGGACGCCATTGGTGAACTTTGAGATGTGATAAGAAATTGACTTTGTACCTACAATCAAGAACTTCGAACTTCGAAATTTTCCCTTATCAATATGTTGTTCAGAACTCTGATCACCTTTTCTCTGATACCATGTAGAAATTCTCACTGTAGATCACCCGATAATGCAATGTAACTAAAGCAAAATACTTGATCTACTTCTACTATCAAACTTGCGGAAACTTAATCAATTTGAGCAAGATCAAACAGAAAACATATAACAGAGAAGAAGAATCAATAACACATGAAACATAGAAGAATACTCTGGGGAAAGACTCAGCTAAAAACCTCACTATCTATATTATCATACAAGTGGAAATATCTCAGGATTACACAAAGCTTTAGCTCTCAAAGCTATCCAGCTCTCAGTACAATCCCTCTCACTTCTCATAAACAGACCAGACAACTCATATTCCTTTCTCTCTCTTTTCCTACTATGACCTTGTGTGACACTGATCTCACACACTGCTCCAACACAATGTAAAATTGTGCAATCCTCAAGGAATATATTCCTTCTGCATGTAAGAGATTTTCTTATAGGAAAATGCTTACAATTGATAGTGCATTGTCCCTGTCTTTAATCTCAACTAGTTCTTTGTCTGAACTAACATGCATGAGTTATTTATGAGATAATATTCAATTATCTAGAGTACACTAGTTTCATGCATGCATGCATTAACTAACTGAACTCGCAATCAGTTCCACAAACCGTTTGGAACTAATCTAACTGGACTTAACTCAGTTAATTGAGCTAACTAATTACAACTCATCCTTATCTCCTTAATTAAGGGATAACTTCGTGTTGATGCCTCGAAAATTGCTGCAACAACAATGGGGGATAACCACCCGGTCCAGACCTTAAAGCAGCTCCTTTTCCGTTTGAATTAGTGGCTCCGACTGGTTTAAATAGGTCTAGTTACCTTTTCCCTATCGCTATTAGTTTATGATGTATCTTTAACTACCAATAGACAGAGATATTAGATCACTTCTTCTTGCTGATCAGGCAAGAGAATGACCTTTAAGCTGATTTGGGTTCAGCCAAGCCACAACTAAAGTTGTGCCTCTTTGAGAAGAGAACTTAAAAGAATGTAGAAATTACTCTAAATGCAAACTTATTCTATAATGCAAGCAAAATAAACTAATCTTAATCATATCTTAATTAGGCAGACATAGATCTAACCCATCCAAGAGCAAGATAATTAAAGTATTGGGATATTAAATATGTCTTGTTTATAATGAATATCAAGTTAATGAAGTAGTTCAATTAACTGACATTATGGATACCAAAACACATCTTATTGAGACCTATTAACTGAAATAATAAATCAACAACACTCGGGAAGTAGTTCACAAAAATGATATTGATTATCAAATCAGTAAATCCAATAATTAACCAATAATATGTGGAAATAGTTCACAACACATTACCATTCAATGAATCAATTTTATAAGACAGATTTCTGAGTAAATAGTTACTTAGAAATCATAAATTAATTCATAAGAACAGAGATACATAATAACAACATTGAGACAAATTACCCATATTGAAAAAAGTGCACAAATATGAATAAAATGACACATTCTTGTTATCATAAAAATAACACTGATATTTAAAACAATAGTATTAAAAATACCAATTTATTGCATCAATTTCTCTGTCCCTGATCTCCAATAGCTCTTTACATTGCTTGAACTTCTGCCTTCAAAACTAAAGCGACAATAGTGCAAACTTTGCCCATCATGCATAATTCAATATACAAAAGAAAAATCCTCAATAATTCCCAATTCTGAGATTTTCTCTCATTTCTCCTACAACTCTAAATTCCTATTACAAAAGTGTTTTCAGAGGTCTAAAATTGCAGAGAGAAACCCCTTATTACATTCTGCAATCTACTATTTATAATACTTGCCAAGGAATTATTGAGAGGAAAGTTTGTTGAAGAAAAATCTGCCTAATTAGTTTTATTTGCTCAAAATTCCAATCTTTAATTGCTGGAGCATTCTCATTGATTGAAATCATTTTCTCTATATCTCTTCTATTGTTTTCCTGCAAGAAGAAATCAAAATAAATTAAAATGCAACAATAAAATTAAAATGTCATTGTTGGCATTTAAAACAAATCCAATTAAATATAATTAAACAAATAATTGAAAATAAAATATAAGTTTTCTATTGACGTCTGGGATGGTTTAATTGGTGAAGGATATTATTAATAAATGGATCTGCAATTAGAAGAGGCTTGGACAAATGAAAATGCAAAAAATAACTCAGAAAATTGATTTTGTTTTAGAAATTTGGAGCTTGATCTTCTGCCTAATTTTCAACCCAATAAATGACCAAATCTGTTAGTGAAACCTCCTCAGAAATGTTCTCATTGATTTTATCTTTCCAATGAGCCATATTGGGCCTCATTTGGCCAAGTAAAACTCAATCTATGAGTTTCCAAAGTAGAAGAGTTAATTCTTGGCACAATTCTGGAATTTCTGTTACTGAGCTAAAAATCAAAATTTTAATTAAAAATCTAATCCTAAATTAAACTCTAATTACCTAATAATTAATTCTATTTTATTATTAACTAAACTAAACATTTAATAAATTGTGATTAATCTAACTAACTAATACAATTAACAAATTAATCTAATTAATAATTAATAATAATTTAATTTTAATTCAATTTAATTAATTAAATTTTATATATTAATTAATTTAAAATTTATTATTTTAATATTAAATATTTATTTTAATATTAATTAAACTACCCTCCATTCCCATTTCATAACTATCCTCCTTTACTTACTAAACACACGTATGAAACTTAAAAACAAAACATA
The DNA here is from genome assembly GCA_031772625.1 of Pinus tabuliformis. Taxonomy (NCBI): domain Eukaryota; kingdom Viridiplantae; phylum Streptophyta; class Pinopsida; order Pinales; family Pinaceae; genus Pinus; species Pinus tabuliformis. The sequence goes on from CM062809.1 coordinate 1,188,285,153, forward strand.
AAAACTTAAGTTAATGCCCGTTGAGTTTTTGTTTATCGGCAATCGGCATCGGGGAGGTGTTGGGGTTTAAACTTTGGCACATTCGAAAGATCCAATCCGATCTTCTGATCGGGTAATAAAAATTATTTTAATATTAAACTAAATGAACTTGTCATGTACGTGTAAGTTTTGAAATGCCTCCATGCCTTTTCATGATGAGGAAATTGGCAATCGGGAGAATGGATGTATCGGGGGGTTTGTTAAACTTGCGATATATGAAAACTCCGATGCAATTAGATCCGATCTCTCGATGTGATTTAATTTTTTTTTTTTTTTTTAATTTTATATTGTTTTATTTTAGTTTTATTTTAATGAAGTTTAGTTCATAAACTACAGCCACTTTAATAAAAATAAAAATTAAAGTACAGCCACTTCGAAATTTTGGGCTTTCGAGATTAGTAAACAATTTGAAATATTGGAGTAAATTACTAAAATCCCGTTGCTTCATAATTTGGCTATATAAGTAAAAAAAATGAAAAAAAGTTAGTAAAAATTCACTAGGGGTTAATATTTAAAATAAATGCATTATTGAACTAATTTATTTACAAAATGCAATATTATACATTTTATGCATTTTTAACCGAGACTAGATAAATGATGAGACTTCAAAGGAGTGCCATTTTCAAACCAATTGACCAAATGAGATGAAACAAATGTCAATCGGAAGCTTATAAAAAATCGATTCTAACAAAGCAATCAAAACAAGAACTCAAAGAAAATGACAAATTAACAAAAACGTAGGATAATCAACTAAATAAAAATTCTTAAAAGGCATTTAGCCAAAAAATTTATAAAAAGGGTCCCCATTATTTGAAGTGAACACATCAATAATGGGGGGGTTGTGCTTTTACCACAACACTTCCTCAATCAAAGGGATAAATGTTGTGTGATTTCACAAAGACTTCATGTTTGAATTTCTCCAGCTAATTAACCCAGGATGAATTAATTAATTATTTTTCAAACAACTAGTGAGACTAAATTCGAATTTTAATTCTCAATTTTAATTCAAGGACAAATTAAAATTGGAATATATCCTGAAATTCTATTTATAGCAATGCTACTTTTAGCATTTCTTGTTGCTATTTTCAATAGACCCCTCTATCTTTACCACGTTCCTAGAAACCTGCATGAAACTTTTGTGCAATAGCAAGGCTGTGAAAGGTCTGCAGGAATTGATAAACAAGTGTGTTGGTAAAGAAAATACTCCTGATGGACACCGCGCAGCAAGGAAAATTGTCAAACATAAGGCAAGAACAAGGCATGAGATGAGGCTCACCACGTAGATAGGAGATTATGAGATGGACCAGGTCATTCTAGATATGGAGTCTGATGTGAATGTTTTGCCTAAACAGACATGGGAGAGAATGGGGAGACTTGCGTTGTAGTGGTCTCCGATCCAACTAAGAATGGCCAACCAGCAAAAGATCATCACCATCGGACGACTACATGGAGTCACTGTAGATATAGAAGGTGCGAGCGCACTAGCTGATTTTGAAGTAATAGAGATCGTTGACAACAACAATGCCTACCCCGCTCTCCATGGAATTGACTGGGCCATTGATATGAATGGAGTCATCAACTTAAAGAAGAGTACAATTTCATTTGAGAGGAAATCTCTTCGGGTTATAGTACCATTGGACCATGCAGAAGGACCGCACTATACTAAATCAGTTCATGACTACAAAAAGAGTGATGATGACTTGGACCAAATATAAAAAATAACAGCTCAAGATCAAGACTAGATTAATCCAACAGATGATAGAAGGATTGCATGGGACCAGGGAAATTCCTGTAACTCGGATTCAGATGAAGAATTGGAGCATTCGCAGAATAGGTTGCATGAAGTATCTATGCTGTGCTGCAACATGATGACTAAATCGATGAGCTATATGTCATCGGAGGTAAGAAATTTACCCTATTATGATGGTTTAACTGACGTGGATAAGTCTTTAGATTGCTTTGAACAAGAAGTCCATAAGGATCATCACTTCCAAGCACTGGATTTAGCGCTACGCCCGCACGATGGTGGGGTACGCACAAGGAAAGCTTCAATGAATGGCGAGATTATAGAAGGATGATGAGGTTGCGATTTGGTCATCCTAAAATTCAACTAACTGAAAAGTACGATAGGAGAAATGATCGGCGCTATAATTTAGCAAAGTGGACTAAAGCTTATGGAACAAAGTCGCAGTGAGAGTGGGTGCACTTATTCTGTCATACTTTAGATACAATTCATATGAATTTGTATGTGGAAATGGAGTTCTGCCATGGCACCACAGAGTTGGATATATTAAGGGAAGGATTCTTAATGACCTTCAGTTTTGAAGATGGGTTCGACGGCATTGATGAAGCTTTGCAGGAGGTTAAGGCCGCGATCTTCAGAATTCTATAGGATCTGTTGGAGTTGGTTCAACCATATTGGAGCACCCAACTACACCATGCGCTGGAATTTTATAATGTGATCATTGAGGGGGAGGATGAAGATCCAAGAAATATCAATATTCCAGAGGTAGAAGGCTGTCGCAAGGTCGAAGGTCGGAAACTAGAAAGCCCGGACATCACCATGCAATTGAAAACCAAACAAGTAAACATTGGTACTAAAGTAGAGCCAAAATTTGCGAAGATTAGGGATTACTGGGATGATGCCATAGTGTATAAAGTTGTTGAGCTACTCCACGAGCACCAGGATATTTTTCACACCAAGTTTTCGAACCTGTAGGCGACTTGGGTGTGATGAAAATCACTTTGAAGCTGGAAGTGAATCCTATTAAGCAGAGGTTGTATCGCCTTAATTCCAAATAAAAGGAAAAGGTCTGCTTGGAGTTGGATAAGATGTTAGAAGTAGGCATCATCAAACCTATGGAGGAATCTAATTGGGTGAGACTGATGGTGGTTCAGGAGAAGAAACAGAAGGGAGAAATAAGGATTTGTGTAGATCTAAGGAAGCTTAATGATTCCTATGTCCATGATCCTTTTCTGACACCATTTACTGATGAGGTATTGGACAACGTTGGAGGGTAGGAGGCCTACTCATTCACTGATGGATTTTTGGGGTACCATCAGATTAATATCATGCCACGAGATAGGACCAAAACAACCTTTGTGACTGAATGGAGTTGTTTTCGTTATACTGTAATGTCATTTGGACTTAAGAATGTGCCTATAATATTCTCTCATGTAGTTATACCAGCGTTTAAGGAGTTTATTAATAAGTTCTTGGAGGTGTATTTTGATGACTAGACGATGTTCGGTTTAGTAAAGCACCATGTAGCAAGCCTTCGCCTGATGCTGGATAGGTGCCATAGATACTAGATCACGCTGAATCTAAAAAAGTGTCTATTTTATACCCCCTTTGGGATCTTGTTGGGTCATGTGGTATGCAAGTAAGGGTTGATGGTGGACCATGCCAAGATCATGGTAATAGTGAATTTAGAGGCATCAATAAGTGTCAAACGGCTGTGTGCAATGCTCAGACATACGACATATTACAAGAAGTTCATCAAGCCTTATGCTCAGATTACCGCACCCATGGAGAAACGACAGAAGAAGGATGCTACATTTTATTGGGATGAAGAATGTCAACGCAGTTTCGATGTATTGAAGGAGAATATGGTCACCGCGCCGATTTTGCTCTTCCTAGATTGGAAAAAGGAATTCCATGCACATGTTGATGCCTCTTGCATTACATTAGGAGCAATGCTAACACAGGCCGGCGAGGGAGAGATGGACCACCCTATAGCCTTCGCAAGTAGAAAATTATCAAAGGCTAAGAAGAATTACTCAGCAACAGAGCACAAAGGATTGGCTATGGTATACGTGCTGTAGAAGTTCAAGCACTACTGTTGGGCAGACATTTCAAAATGTACACAGATCATTCTGCCTTGAAATAACTGGTCAACAAGCCTGTGTTGGGGGGGGGGGATCTATCGATGGTTGCTGCTCTTCCAGAAGTATGACTTTGAGGTGATTATGAAGTGAGGGAGGTTGAATGCAGGACTTGACCATCTGTCGTGGATCAAGACAGGAGAGGAGCCTACCAATTTGGAGGAAGGGTTTCCCGAGGTGAACTCTTCACAATGCACGTAGTAGATAACCACTTTGCATATATTAATGACTTTTTTACTACAAGCACGACGCCAGAAGGATATTACAGCAGCAAAAGAAGGAACTAGTGGTGCATGTGGCGAATTTCTTAGTGATTGTAGGACATTTGTATAATATGGGCTCACACAAGATATCATGACGATATGTGCTAGATTTTGAATGGAATAGCATCCTCACTGAAGCTCATGGAGGGGTTGAGGGAGGACATTATGCAGGAAAGGTGACAACGCAGAAGATTTTGCATGTAGGGTTATGGTGGCCTGCTGCATAAATATTCTAAAGCGTCTTGTAGGGCATGTGATGCATGTCAGTGAATGGGTAGACCATCACGAAGGGACGAGTTGCCACTGAATCCTCAAGTATTGTTACAGCCATTTGAAAAATGGGAAATTGATTTTGTTGGGCCAATTCAGCCCCCAGAAAAGAAGACAAGTGCACACTATATCATCACCGCAATGGAGTATCTAACCAGATGGGTGGAGACACAGCCAGTGAGGGATTGTATAGGGGCCACAACAGCGAATTTCTTATTTGAGTATGTGTTAACTAGATTTGGCTACCCAAAAGTGTTGATGAGTGATCAAGGTATGCACTTCCTAAATGAAACGATCAGTGCATTGACTGAAGAGTTCCAGGTTTATCATCAAAAGAGCACACTGTATCATCCTCAAGCTAATGAAACAGTTGAGGCCTTTAATAAGATTTTGGAGAACACGCTGACAAAGATTTGTAACGCACAGTGTAATGATAGGGATGTGCGCATACCTGCATTGCTATGGACGTATAGGACTACTTGCAAAAAGATGACAGGATAGAGACCCTTTAGATTGGTCTATGGCATAGAAGTTATCATACCTATGGAATATATCGTGCCTAGTCTACGCATAGAAGATTTCACAAGCATGGAAGATCACAAGCCTTGGAAGAACGGCTTGTGCAACTGATGGAGCTTGAAGAAGACAAATTCTTGGCTAGATTCCATCAAAAAGTATAGAAGGAGCGTGAAAAAGCATGGCATGATCGACACATCAAGTTGTGTACATTCAAAGTAAATGATCTGGTTTTATTATATAATAGCAAGTTCACTAAGTTTCCAGGGAAATTTTAGATGCACTGGCTTGGGCCATATATTATCAAAGCGATTACAGATGGAGGTGTCATTCAGCTCGTGGAGCTGAATGGATAACCTTTTCTGGGAAGGGTCAATGGAAGTCAACTGAAGCCATATATAGGGTACCCGACTCAATGAATATATGATGACAGGACAGTCTTAGTGCTCTAGCTAGTTGTAAGGAAATGTGAGACTATAAACTACACTGCCAAGATTGGAATACTACGTGGAAGGCGGGCTGCACTGAAACTGGTGAAGTTAGAGTATAAGAAGTTGCACGAAGGGAGTTGTGTTATGAAGGGAGGTGTCGCACAGCACACCAGGAAAGTGACCATTGCAGTCATTGTTCATGATTTGACAGCCAAAAAAAGGTTGAGAGGAGTGGTTCGATGGCATTTAAGGCCAAAATCTTTGAAGATATGTTGCCAAAACAACATTAATGATCGAATTTTGGGGGAAAGGTCGGATTTAAATTAAAAATAACCCTATAAATTATGTGTGTCATTCCAACAAAGAACACTTTCCACACTTATGGTTTTTGAGTTGTGTTGTTTGTTGCTTATGAACCGCTCATTCTGGGAGGATTTGGTCGTGAGCCCTGCATTTGCCAATTCACCAGACTTGAATCAGAAGTGCATCCTTCACACCATGCTAGGACCAAGCCCTATTGATACTGTGAGCACTAGGGGAGATGTAGCGTTTGAAGGAGATGCTCCTGAGGTGGTGAGTATGGAAGCTTCGACTCCTATGACTACGGCACCGCGATCGCCTAGGCCGAAGCCTACCCCTGTTAGAGAAACATAGAAGCTAAAGAAGGATAAGCAAAAGAAGCTGGTGCTGATGCGCGAGTCACCAATAAAACACTCTTCGACTCAAAAGCATAAGAAATACAAGCAGACCAAGAGGGTTGTCGATTTGGAGGTTGAGGAAGGACAGGGCACCAAGGATATAGATGCTAAGGGAATGGAGCCCATTTCAAAGTTGCCAGACTATATCCCTCCATGCAAGGGGAAAAAAAAGGTCACCAAGGACCTGAACTCACACAAATTTGTTATTTCTATGCCCCTGCTACCGGAGCCTATGACTCCACCCGAGGTCAGAGAGCAATGCGAAGCCGCCATCATGGAAGGGATGACCACCTTGGAAGTCGTAGTCGCTGACTACATGACCTTGTTCGAATAGGATATGGATTTGGTCACAACTTTGTAGGAAAACCCAAACCTGCAGATTTTGAATACATAGATTCACAAGCTTCAAAAGTAGTATGACAAGGTTAGGGCGATGGCGCACTCAACTGCTACAGCACAATGCCTCGTCAAGTTGAAGGAGGGGAAGCAGCTCCTTGGATAGGTAGAAGCAGCTCAAAAGAAGGAGTTCATGCTTAAGGCTAGCTTCGAACCTTGGTTAGAAGAAGCTTACCAAGTATCAACCAACATTCAGGGGAAGTTGATGAGCTTATAGCAAACTCAGCAATCGATGAAGCTGGTCACGGAAGGACCAACTACAAAGTAGCTCGTAGAAGAGGTCAATTAGGTAGCTATGCAAAGTGTTGCCAAGGTTGCATTTGTGAAGGTGGAGATGGGGGATATTCATAGCAAGATCATCACGCCAGCTGAGTGACTTGAGGGCGAGCCACGACCTTTATGTTGGGGGCCTGTTGGGATGGGGTCCCCTGGGTCAGTTTTGGGGTAAAAGCCCAAGTTTTTATGTAAATTTTGGTAAAAGATGTAAAGTCTCAGCAATTTGTGATGCGGAGTGTGTAGATAGGTAGGAGTCAAAAGGGGTTTTTAGCCCCCAGTTTATGTAAATATGAGTCGGTTTTAAGATCTACCCATGGTTCACGGACCATGGGATTGTATGTGAAGATCTATAAATAAGTGTGTCTTAGAGAATCTAAGGTAGAGATCTATGTCTACATCTAAGAGACTAAAAAAGGGCAAAAGGAGAAAGGCTCCGCAGCTGAGTGTGCGGAGGCTTAGAGTAGAGTTTACATCTGAGTGTGCGGACCCCTGCAGCTGAGTGTGCAGGGCAGTTCGAGTTTGTAACCACATATTGAAGATCAATAAAGAAGATTGTTGAAGAAATTCATGTGTTTATCATTTTACATATGTTATTTATGTTTGCGATATATGTTGTGATCGTATAATGTCTTTATGAAATATTGATTTATTGATGTGCAACTATATTGGATAAGTCTTATCAACTGTATGCAATGCTTGTTAAGTACTTCCACGAAGATTATAAAACATTTTGTTATGTTTATTGAGTACTTAAGTAGATCTGCGTGAACTCAGACCTAGGGTTATTTTGTGGTGCACGTAAGTGACTGATTCATCTGTTAAGGTTCTGCAAATACCTATCGTAGACCTTTGCAAAGGTCTAGAGGTCATTTAGAAGAAGTTTCATTACTGAGCCCTAGGGGCTTATAGATCTACGTGAAGGCAAATCTAGGTCAATTAAAGGCATCACACTGATCTCTGGATGCGGAAACTTGGTTCCAGCATCCCCCCATACTACTTCGGGTGAGACTTCAGCCTACGCTATGCAAGTTGATGTGGAAAGGGCTAGTAATGTAGGGTTTTATTTGGCACAATTAACTATGAACTTGGGTCAGGATCCACTAAACTAACAAACAATCTTGCATTGAACATTCCTGCACTGAACATTCTTGCACTGAACATTCCTGCAGTAAACAAATATACCTACACTAGGGATATTGTGGCCAAAATTTTCTGATAAAATTCATAAGCTGGATTCTGAGGGATTTGTTGAGTCATAAAGGAGGTTTTATTCGCCAGATTTTATATATCAACACATGACTTTTGATCTTCTTCATAAGCTTGAATCATATTCTTCAATATGATCCATGAGGGAGAAAAGAAGTGGGAAAGGGGGTAAATTTTCAGAATGGGAAGGAAATTATGATGGGGAATTCAAGAGTGAGACTACCAAGAGGGACATATCGAAAAAGGGATCTGGGAAGAAAAGAGGGAAGAACGAAATCGGATAGGGGTAGTTTGCATGTGAAGAAAGGAGTGGTAAACATTATGGGATAAAAAGAAGAAAAATAGAGGGAATTTTACGAAAATCGAAAAAGAAGAAGGGCAAAATTTTACCTCAAAAATCAACCTGGATAGTGCCAAACCAAAATTAAATGCAGCGGGAATTGAGTGTTTCTTGTGTTAGGTTCCTATACTAATAGGAGTCATAATTTTTGAATGGCTGAGATTAAACCTGTAATATGTACATATCCTTGCTTTCTACAAATGTTTTCCATATTCAAAAAATTAAAAAATGTAAAGAGGGTATGTCCTAAAAGAAAAATCAAAGGACAAACAGAATAAAAAAGGTCAAAAAAAAAAATATGAACCCCAAGAAACGAAAAGACCATGAAAGTGTGCAAGTCAAAATGCCACTACTATTTACTTTTTGTACCAAATAAATTATTATGTACAACTTGTAATCTTTGCCACAGTCCATGATAGTCCAAAAGTTTAAACTTGGCTATTTCATGTTTTCAATTTTGTGCTTATAAATATTGAATAAAATCTAACCAAACTGTTTAATCTTGGTAGATAAGTAGATAGGTAGAGTGAATAAAAGGAGCTCAATTGTTTAATCTGAGCCCTTGGATGTAATAAGGTTAGACTTAGTTAGATTACTATTGTAAAAGAAAAGAAAATGTTTTGATAAGGGTTTTCCAACTTAAGTGCACCCTAATAAAGAGAAGTAAAAATGGTAGGATGAGTAGGTGGGTAAGTAGAAGAAAGGTTGCAGAATTATGATGATTGTTAGATAAAAGCATATTTATCACCTTCATCATCAAAGTTCTAAGTATGGATGAAAATTGGACATGCATCAAGTCCATGAAGTCAAATTGATTAATTTCTCTCACTCATTACACCTTTCACTTAACTAATTTCCAATAAAAAGTCTTAAGTACCCAAAATCTTAAGTCAAAGGGGCTCAAGGCATTTCTCTGACTTCTGGAGGGACTGGACCCTCAGCCCAATGACTTACAGGTCCTAAGTACTAAAAACTCCCTCATATACATTCACCCCCTTCAATTCACTCATATTCCCAAACAAATCACTTTTCCTAAGAAAAACACCATTTTCCTAAGGAAAAAGTCATTTGCCCCTAATAAACCCCCTTTTTTAAGGATAAAATCTTGTTATCCTAGGAAAAGTAATCACCCCCATGAAAAAGACCCCTTTTCTCAGAAAACCCAAAAATATTTTTAGCCTAAGTCATAACATATGTGTGTTAAAAGCAAACAAAGGCAATAGATACATTATACTTAGTGCTTTTTCATTCTCAACCATTATCATATTAATTTCTAACGTTTATATGTATAATAATTCCTAAAGAAAAGATATAACCCTTCCCTTATAAATAAATCCTTTTTATTAATACCCTGTCCCGTAAAGTTTGAAACATAAACTTTATTAATACCACAACTTGACTAATGAGTTAATTAATCGGTCAGCGATTAATTAATAATCAAAACCCTCCGCCAATAAAATCACCCCCGACGCCCTAAACCCACCTTAAACTATCATTTATTTAAACCCCGCCACGCTCAAACATCCGTTGGGCCCATCCATTACCCTTTGTACAAACTCCCCACCTCGATCACTGTGTGATCACCTCCCCTTTAATCCGACGACTATTAAACATATTGGGTAGCCTCAACACCCGAACTTTACCCACCCAATATGGGTTGTTTTCCTTTGGGCCCCGATGCAACATGGCGCCCGATGAGTGGGATCGAGCGACCTCCCCCCAAAACCACCCAGTCCACAAAAGCGGTGCGAACAAACCCACTTACCACCCCCCGCTAAATGACAAAGCATCACGTCATCCCACTAAAAGCCAAAAGTACTACTATTCCCATATGCCCACCAAATCATTGACTTTGTTAATAAAACCAAAAAACCTCATTATTTTTGTTTTATCATGGAAACAAATGTCCCAGACCTCCATTCACGTGATTGACGATGTCCAACCACCAACCTACGTTCAACGACCAACCTGCAAAAGCCACTAAACTCCAAATCCACCCTCCAGTTCACATAGACCTTCTGCAATCGTGCACAGTCACTTGCCGATCCATTCAGAGCCAAAATAGAAATTCCAGGTACTTATCCAAATCCACTGAAAACCTTGTCTCATTTCTGAACCAATTACTCTATTGCTTGGAATTAATAAGAAATTCAGTAAAAGAACTTCACAGTGACCCAAGACTACTCTATATTGGAACCCAGTTGCCCTAATTGACTGAAAAACCCCATTACCCTCAAGAAACTGTAAGTTCTATCCCCCATTCTTAAATCCACAAGAACTAAGAATGTCTGCCCCTATTGCCATGGATGTCAGGCCAATTACAACTCCCCATCTGGACTTAGACCATCTCCCTCTGGCAGATAAAGATTTCCAAATCAAGGACACTACTGTCCGTGAATCCCCTATTAAATTGTACTGCCGTTACAGTGATCAATACCTAAACCAAACTGACCAAATTGGGCTTTGGGAATCCAATTTTCCCAAGTACCAGTTCCCAGAGGTGCATATCTCCCCTGAAATTGTTCATTATTTCCATACCAATTACAACCCTAGTCAAAGAGCAGTGATGTCTCAAAACCAGGATGTACTCTTTACCATCACTATTGAATCCATCAATGAAATGCTTCAATTGCAACCAGGACAAAATCTGACCCCTATTTCCATTGGAGACCTGCTAGACCAATTTCCCAAGCTTACCACTACCAGGATTGTTGAAATGCTTCATACCTTCATCAGGTAGGGGAAGCATGTCCCAACGGAACCTCCTCCATATGTGGCTACCATATTTTCCCCATTTGGTTAGGATATAGTAGCAATGATCTCTTGTCTTTTAGGCTATACCACCAGTGAGTATATAGATGAAATCATTTTAGCCTTCATGTCCATTTTTACTCCAGGACAGCCCCCTGCTATCATGTATGATTATGCCAAGTACATATCTGATAGGATGCATGAACAATTTTTGAGAATGGATAATGAAAGAGTGTTTAAGTATTCTTCAGTTTTGTACCACCTTTTCTTATACTATCGAGCTGACAAGTTCCCATTCATTCTCCAAAAGCTTGACACTAAATGTCATCATAGGTCAGTGATTTTTTGGACTCCTTTGATACATAAGCATGATTCCCCATATCCATATACAAATTTTATTGATCTTTTTGTATCTCCAGTAGTGACCATGCTGCTATGAATTCCTCCTCCAAGAATCATTTCAGACATCAGGAGGATCCTACAGATGTCAAAACAACACAAAGTGGGAGATTGGTACTTGTACCAAAATCACACAGAAATTAGGATCTATGGCTATGAGTTGGCCCCATATAAACTGCCCAGATACCTCCCAATGAGGTTATTTGCTCTGGAGTACTACAGGCAGATAATCAACTCAGATGAGGTACATTTTGTTAAAGCCAAAAAGAAGGCCCAGCTCAGAATCAAAGATCAACTAGGCCCCTTTGTATGCAATAGTAGAGAAGCTGGAAGAGAAGCAGAAGAAATCCTTCAGAGACTCAAACTAAAACAAAGCTTCATGTGGAAATATGATCCTTGTGACTTCATCTGCAATAGAAGACAGAAAAACAAGTTGGCTCCCTACATTCACCACCGAATCCCTGAGATAGAGAAATATGCAAATTAGTTGGAATGGGTGGAGAATACTCTAGTGGACAGAGATAGCACTGAAGTTATCATTGAAAATGCACTAATTGATCTAGAGAAAAGGCTTGATGAAGGTTCTTTCCTACAGGTTCCAAAAGAATCCCAAGCAAAAAGTGAGCAACTAGCACAAGGAGAGTCACAGGGAAAAAGTGGATCACAGGTAGAAGAGAAATTCTAGGTACCAGAAGAGTCAGAGCAACTAGACATATCAAAGGAACTGACTCAAACAAACATACCAGAGCACATTATGAGTACTCCCCCAACTATGCAGACTCCTCTAAATGAGGAGAAAACCCTCAAAAGGAATAGGGAGGAGGCCACTAAATCAGGCAGAGAAATCACACAAACATATGTCAAAAGGCAAAGGTTAAATCCTTTCTCTGAGCGGGAATTCACAGAAGAAATAGTTGGAGCCACAAGCACAAAAAGAGAAGGGATTAGAAATACTACTCCGTCTGGAGGCACACAAGAACCTTCCACATCACACACTCAGATGTTGGAAAGACAGCAAAGTGTGGAAGTGTCCTCACTCAAGATGCCAACTAACAAAGATCAGGATATTAGAGAAAAGTACAAGGAAATAAAGGCCAGGAATGAAAAGATAAAAGCCCAAATCTATGCACAATACTTAAAGATGGCTCCCACCAATCAAACAAGGCTTATGTCAGCCTTTGATGTGAAAGAGGGAAAAATGCATATGACTTTCTTGAAGCCCATCCCTCAATAGCCCAAAATAACAACAAATTATCAAAAAGTAGATTTCGAAGTATTGACAAAGGATATCCATCCTATTGATCAGATTGAGCTGCACAAACAAACAGGAGAAATGGTATCTTCCACTTTGACAAGCAAAGCCATTGTAGCCCATCAATTATAGAGTTCATTGAATAATATATCAACACAATTTCAATTAGAGAAGGCTTTCTCACAGGCCAAGGATACAAGAATCAAGTCCTTAGAGGAATTAATCATTGAGTTGGGACACGATCCCAAAGATGTAAAGGCCATTGAAATGTTGATAAAGAAGAAGATTGATGACATAGCTGCTTTGAAGAAGCAACTCAAAATTCCACCATTGCATCATCCACAAACAATAGAAGTCCTAGAAACACAAAAAGGACAAGAAGAGCTTATGGCCTTGATCCTAAAGCTAAATGACCAACTGAAAGAAACAGAGAAAGAATTGGGCACATTGATTCATTCCAAACAGAGTGAAATGGCCACTACTACCACAGTTTCCATTCCCATAGTAACGATTGCAGTCCCTTCAACATTGGTAGCCTCTTTAGTGTAGGAATTTACAGGGTAAGTTCCTTAGAAAGAACACCAAAAGGACACCGCTCACAACCAGAACATAGATCAATACACCAGTATTTTTGATGTGGTTAAAACCCTCAAAGAGGGAAACAGTCCACGGCCTGAGCCAACGCGGCCACTTCAGGCAATTTATTAATCAAAGAATGAAAATTTACATAAGCTTCTCTCATGCACGGATTACTCTACAAATGACCCTCCATGCGCTTTAAATAGAATTCATGGACCAATCGGGTGTCAAGCCACAGATCAAGTGTCGGTAATACCGAGGAGAGAATGAACCGTCGGATCACTACATATCGTGACCATCGGATTGTAAGTTACAAAATGTACAACGGTAAAGAAACACACTTTACCTAACTCTATACCTAACTCTACACTAGACCAAGTTGTACTTAACTATTTCTTATGTGTCGGAATATCCTAACATCCCCCCTTAAGAACAACTTGGGATAGGATTGAAGGATTTACAAATATGACACAATAGGAGAAGGAAGGAGGCACTAGAGCCTATCCCCCCTTAGTGACAACTTCCTGAACTCCAACCATAAATCGAAGTTTAGTGAACTTCGCCTCTGTGAGAGCCTTTGTGAAGATGTTTGCAACTTGATCATCTGTTGAACAATATTGCACTTCAAGAACATGGTCATGAATGAGCTTTCTGATGAAGTGCATGTGCAGTTCAATGTGTTTGCTGCGCTGATGTTGAACTGGATCTTTGCATAGCTGAATGGCACTTTGATTATCACACCAAAGTGTAGTCAGATGCTGCTGCTGAAAGCCAAATTCTGATAGGATCTGACGAAGCCACAAGGCTTCCTTACTAGCTTCTACGGCACCACGATACTCTGCTTCTGCTGATGAAAGAGAAATGGCACCCTGTTTCTTGCAAGCCCATGTAATAGGTCATGAACCAAGAGTGAAGACATAACCGACAGTAGACTTCCGATCATCAGGGTCACCAGCCCAATCAGAATCAGTGAAACCAACCAATAGAGGAGCTGCTTCAACACTGTAATGAATCCCAAACTGAACTGTACCTTGAACATAACGAAGTATTCTTTTAGCTGCTTTCCAATGACTTTCACGTGGGTTTTGCATGAACCGAGCAACAAGGCCAACAGCAAAGGAAAGGTCAGGATGAGTATGGGTTAAATACAAGAGTTTTCCTACAAGTTGACGGTATAAGGTAGCATCAACTTCAAGGGAAGTACAAGTGACTAAAAGTTTGACTCCAAACTGAAAGGGAGAAGGGGCTGGCTTACAGTCTTCCATGTGAAAATGACGAAGAATATCACAAGCATACTTGGACTGGAAAAGGGAAATACCCTCCTTGGATTGCAAGACTTGAAGACCGAGAAAATAGTGTAAGTGTCCTAAGTCTGTCATTTCAAATTTCTTTTTAAGGCTGGACTTCACATGGTTTATAAGGTTTGGATCACTACCAGTGAGGATAAGATCATCAACATAAAGAACAAGGATGATAAGAGACTTGCCCACTCTCTTGGTGTAGACAGTATTGTCAGAATGACACCTAGAAAAGCCAGATTCTAAAAGAAAGCTATCCATTTTGGCATACCAAGCTCGAGGAGCTTGCTTGAGACCATAAAGGGATTTCTTAAGTCGACATACAAGGCTGGAGTCTTCTTGTATGAAGCCAATGGGTTGTTCCATATAGATTTCTTCATGCAAGTCCCCATGCAAGAAGGCAGATCTAACATCCATCTGATGGACTTCCCATTTGAAGGAGGCCGCAAGGGAAAGAACAAGGCGGATAGAGTTCATTTTGGCAACAGGGGAGAAGGTTTCAGTGTAGTCAATGCCTTCAACCTTTGAAAAGCCCTTAGCAACAAGACGAGCTTTATGTTTATCAACTTTCCCATCTGGTCCATACTTGGTTCTGTAAACCCATTTGCATCGAACAAGTTTTCGTCCCTTTGGTAGAGGAACAAGATCCCATGTATCATTTGCCAACAATGAATGATATTCTTCATTCATAGCTGCTTCCCAATCTGGATGGCCTGAAGCTTCTGCAAAGGTGTCACGATCATAATTTACTGGAGCTTGAGCCAGTAACGAAGAGGCTCTCTCGAACTGAGAACGTGTGCGTCGTTGATCTGTAGGATCACCGGCAAGATCACCTGCTGCATCTCGAGTAGCACGAACCCATTTTGGAAGCTCAGGAGCTGAAGGAGGATCCTGAGATGGTGGGGGAGGATTGTCATCCTCACTTTCATCATCTGAAGAAGAAATGTTTTCAAAGTTGGAAGAGATAGGGAGAGGTGGCACATTCGCCGGACGAGGTTTGCCGTTACACCAAAACCCGCAGGTGTTGGTAAACATTACAATCCAGTAACTAGGATCCCCAGGGTGGAAATTATGGATTCTATAGAGGTGCAGTGAACACCCCCCCTCAAACGTAACTTGGGGGAATCGAACCTGGGTCCAAGCTCTGATACCATGTAGGAATTTACAGGGTAAGTTCCTCAGAAAGAACACCAAAAGGACACCGCTCACAACCAGATCACAGATCAATACACCAGTATTTTTGACGTGGTTAAAACCCTCAAAGAGGGAAACAGTCCACAACCTGAGCCAACGCGGCCACTTCAGGCAATTTATTAATCAAAGAATGAAAATTTACATAAGCTTCTCTCATGCACGGATTACTCTACAAATGACCCTCCATGCGCTTTAAATAGAATTCATGGACCAATCGGGTGTCAAGCCACGGATCAAGTGTCGGTAATACCGAGGAGAGAATGAACCGTCAGATCACTACATATCGTGACCGTCGGATTGTAAGTTACAAAATGTACAACGGTAAAGAAACACACTTTACCTAACTCTATACGTAACTCTACACTAGACCAAGTTGTACTTAACTATTTCCTATGTGTCGAAATATCCTAACATTTAGCACCAATAGCTCCACCTACTACGGCACTGCCAGTCACAACTGAGTCCAAAACTACAAGTACCTCAACAGAAGAGACAACAGAGTTAGTGAAAGCCATGGAGGAAATTTCCATCCAGGCAACATAGGTTAAGAGACTTAGGGAGAAAGTGGCAAGCCTAGAAACTGACTGCAAGCTTGCCCAAATACAACAAAAAGAAGAAGCACAAAAAGCCCTAAGGATGGGTGAGAAGATAAAGGTCCTTGAAAAATATTTAACTTTGCAAAAGCCACTAGGACAAACTAAGGAGATGCTCTGGACCAATATCACTAACTCTATCAATGATATCTGGCCATCAATTCAAGTAATATTTGAGCAAACAGAATTGGTGAAAGTGGCCACCGAAGCAATACAACAGGTAAAAGAAGACCTAGGAGACCATCCTAAGGATGATGATCGACTCATCAAATTCTTGAACAGCAAGAACAGACATCAACTAAATGAGTTTGGTGTGGAGGACAAAACTAAATCCATCATTAAAATCAAAAAGGTTCTTTCTCAAAGAAACCTTATGCTTAACTTGGAGGAAAAATGCCATGACATGCAGGTTGGCATTGACAAATTCATGACAAAATTACAAATTTTGAGGGATAAAGGCCTTCCCAGTCCCATGGTAATCGATGACAAACTTACAACCCAATTGGACTATGCTGACAGATTAAAGAAATTGTCCAAGGGATAGGCAATCACATCAGGAGTCAAAGCATTGCCAACAGGGAAAGTATTATATGATACTTTAGAAAATCTATTTTTCCTAGAGCATGAGGTGAAACATCTGTTTGTCATCAAACCAAAATTTTCCAAATACACTGAGACAGATGAGATATATAGAAGGATGCTCAAGGTAAAGTTACCTGAAGATGGATGGTGGAAAAAAATGACAGATTTACTGTAAGCTACCACAGTAACGTGAAGGTACATGAAACAGGAAAACAAGGTCAAAGAGTAACATGTTAAAGAGTATCAGTCAAAGGTTAAAGACAAAAATGATTCCAGCGTACACATATCAGCTAGCTTAAAAGGGCTCAAGTTCAACTACAACAACTAGCACTACCACAATAAGAGGGACAACATGATGCAGTTTTCCATCTGTCTCTATCTTCATGCTTGAAGATATTTTGATTTCCTAGATTAATTCTCAAAATATTATGAGATATTTTGTAAATATTTTTTGTATAAATACTTCAAATTTCGAAGTATTTAGGGTGGATTCAAAGACATTTCTGTAGACATTTTCTTATCAAGTTAAAGTGTTATTGTATCAAGACTAGATTGGCTTGCTAGTTCATCGAATAAATCTTAGACATTTCACAGGATTCTTGTGTAAAGCGGAAATCAAATAAGTATTTTCTCTCATGTGTATTATTGTTTTTCCTTATGTTTATTAATAATCATATGTTTTTCTATGAAATCTGAATGGTAAACTAGGAATGATATTTTAGAACTTGCTTTAATGCACTCTGTCTTGATTGTTTACCTTCTTAATGTTTTCTGCTAAACTATCTTAGTTAGGGAATTCTTAATTTCTCCCTTACTTTCGTAGTTTCCCCCTTGGTCTATAGTAAAGGATTCTTAGTTGCCCTTTTCTCATGATCACCTCCTACTCTTCATCTTGATCCTGGTCTAAGGATTCTTCATTGCCCTTTCACCCTAGTTAGGACTATCTCATCCATTGAACCTGAAGATTTTCCTTTTGCTTTGATGGCCTGCCCTGTGAACACTCCCTTTAGTGATTTGGTATAGTTAAGCCATCCTTTGATTGACTCCATAGACCAATGGCTTGAAGGCCTTGCTCCATCCATCTATTCCTAGAATTCCACCACCCGATGAATTCAAAATATTATGAACACTAAGAACTAGCCTAAAATCCCACCCAAAAAAAAGTTAAATTATAAAGAGAGAGCCCTCTTTGGACTTAGGTTAGCTAGAACCTGAGTCTAAAAGATTAGGTTTGAGGTTACCTCAGATTATTGCTTATTTTGATAACTTCTAGGGAAGACTTCTGAGTGATAACATAGTGGCAACCATACTAGGGTTTGAAATCCTCAATCTTAATAAACCTTTGAGAAATTTCAAATTTTTATTTCAAGTCTCTTGAAGGATTTATTAGAAGTTGTTTATAAAAATCTCACAAAAAAATAAATAATTAGAAAAAGCTTGAAATCTGGCTTCAAAGAGAACTCACTATACTAGGGCTAACCCTGATCCAAACCCTCCCCAGGTAGTTGATAATCCTAATCTGATTTCAAGAATATCCAGAAAAAAAGAAAGTTCAGTCAGTCCTACGCCTTCAATTAAAGCAAATTCCTGCCCGGATGAGTGGTTCTTTTTAGAAGACCTCCCCTTTGACGAATATTTTGACCTTTCCCTTTTTAGAACCAGGTCTCAGAGCGCACTTGATGACATAGTTCTAGATCCAGAATTTACAACTAAACTGGAAGTCTAAAGGGAAAACTTGTCAGTTGATCAGTATATTCTAAATTTCCCTCAGTCATCCCTCACCACTGCTAAGATCTCTGAACTTTCTGAAATAGATTCAACTCCCTTTAGTTCACCATTATTCCATTCCATCTCTGAAGTTCATTCCTCACCTCCATTTATACCTTCACTTCCCCACCAACCTACCATTACACATCAGTCACCCATTACTCCCAGTTCCTCATTACCCCTTATATCATCCTCGGGAACCCAAACTCCCCTTCATAGCCCTACCCAACATAGATCCATGGCAAAAAGATATGCTCCTCTTGTGTTGCCTACTCCACTAGGTGTGATGCCACAAGACTACCAAAACAAAATCATCCAATTTGATGGCATAGGACCCTATACAGCACAGCAGCACACAAAAAGGATGACAGATCATTTTGAATTACATGAAATTGATATTGAAGATGTCCAAATGAGACTGTTTGCTCAGACTTTAGTTGGTGATGTAAGAACGTGGTTTAGATCTTTACCTGCTAATAGCATAAACACTTTAAAATTATTTTACCAAAAATTTTTAAATAGATGGGATAAGAAAAAGAACCCTCTGCAGATCCTTTTAGAATATGAAAACATTAAGAGAGGACCAAAAGAAATAGTGCAGGATTACTATACTAGATTCAACAATATATACAATGCAATACCAGCCGACCTTAGACCCCCACCTGGCTTAGCTCTGATAAAGTTTCCTAACGGGTTTGACACTGATATGGCATTCCAACTTAGAGAGAGAAACCCTCTAACTCTAGAAGATATGCAGAGTGTAGCAGTTAGTGTAGAAGCTAATTTGCTAGCAAAAAGAGCTAGGGTTAGGAACAAAAGGAGAGCACTCTTGAAAGAAGAAGACTCACCTTTTGACCTTAAAATGGATGCCCTAGCCAAAGGAATGGAAAAATTGATGGATAGGATGGAGAACATTGAAAGAAAGCCTCACTAGGATAATCAACAAGCACCTCCAGTGAGAAATCCAAACTTTAGAAAGAATCAAAATCAGAACACTGGAAAAAATGGACTTGATCAAAATATTAGGCCTCCTTTTCAAGAAAACTATGCTGAAACTTCCCATTCAGAAGACCCTGAACAAGACACACAAATTAACTTAATGGGATTAGATGAAGAGGAAACTGTCTTTTTGACTCAAGATGATTAGGAAACACATATGCTTCAGCAGTTGCAAATCCAATCAAGAGAATCATTCGATTACAAGCAAGGGTATGATTCTTCTCTCTTTGAAGTGCACAAATAGTACAATTTGAGGAGTAAAAAGAACATTGATACTCCTGACCAAAACAAGAAAATAGTACCAAATCATCCTAAGAAAGTTAAAGTAGTTCTAGTTACAAAAACTCTCCAAATCCTCTCTAGACCAAATCAGTATCCTTCTGGTCCCACCATTGTAGATATAACCAATAAACAACCCGTTGATAATCAACCATCCAACTCAATCCCCTCCAAGGAGACAGTGGAAGAGACTCCAAATATCACTTTAGAAAATTCACCAAGAAAGATTTCAAATACCGAAAAAGAAGAGCAATCTGCTCCAAACCTTGCTGTCAAAATTCCAAACACTCAAACAAAGAAATCCCCTTTTCCTTTCAATTTGGGGGCAAAGGTAACCAAATTTAAAATCTCGGTTCCTTTAATAGAGCTGATTAGACATGAAAATTACAAATCTCAAATAAGCAAATCCTTAAACTT
This sequence comes from Pinus tabuliformis, assembly GCA_031772625.1. NCBI lineage: Eukaryota > Viridiplantae > Streptophyta > Pinopsida > Pinales > Pinaceae > Pinus > Pinus tabuliformis. The sequence goes on from CM062809.1 coordinate 1,188,305,583, forward strand.
TGGTGAGAATGAAGACTCTGTTAACCTATTTGATGATCAGCTTGAGCTTATTTTCGGTCCTAATGTTAATGGAAAACCAGTGGAAGGAGGGATACCACCCTTTTACATTAGCCTTAACATTCACGATAAAATCCTACACAATGCTATGCTAGACTCTAGGGCTTCACACAATCTAATGCCTAAATATGTTATGGAGAAATTGAACTTAGATATCAATAGGCCTTACAAGGACCTGTTTTCATTTGATTCAAGTCAAGTTAAGTGCCTAGGACTAATAAAAGACCTTTTGTTTCCCAAGTACAATACCCTACTAAGACTATTCTTATGGACATAGTTTTTGCCGATATACCACCTAAATATGGCATGCTATTGTCTAGATCATGGGGGGCTAAACTCCAAGGATCTTTACAAGTTGACATGTTGTATGCCACAATTTTAGTCTTTGGACATCCTAAAAAACTGTATAGAGAGACCCTAATGTAGTGAGTAGCCAGGAGAGGCCTCAAAACTTCCCTATATATTCCATGCATTCTGACATCGATTCTTTCATTTTGTACAATGCTGAACCAAACCAAGAAAATACTTCAAACAGCATTGCTTCAAAAACAAAAGAAATTGCAATTGAAACAGAAAATAAAATTGTCCAAATTCAAGAGCTTTCAGATAAAAAATATGATCAAGAAGCCTTAATCAAAGAAGATTTTGTTCCCCCAGACAATAAGAATTATGAACATGAAATACTATGGCATCTTGAATTTGATGGATCGGTGAACAAATTAGGAGCAGGAGCGGGAGTGTGGATTTATAATTTAGAGAATGATCACTCAAAAGGTCATGCTTACAGGCTAAACTTCAAATGCACTAACAACATGGCTAAGTATGAAGCACTTCTTTTAGGTCTCAAATTGGTTAAAAGGTTAGGAGCCATAAGAGTTTCGATTATGGGAGATTCTGAGTTGGTTATTAAACAAATCAATGTTGTATATATGACTAGAGATCCTAGGTTAGGTTTTTATAGAGGAACAGTTGTAGAAATATTGAATACTTTTCTAGAAACTAAGCTTGCAGTCATTCCAAGGAAACATAATATGCAGGCTCATAGTTTAGCAATGTTTTCTAGCACTTGTAAGTTACCATTTCAACCTAACCATCAGTACACTACTGAGGTTAGGCATGGACCTGCTATCCCTGACAACTTAAAAATCTGGCAGATATTCACTAATGACCAACAAATAAACAATTTTCTAACTTTAGAGGAAGAATTTGTAAATAGCAACATAGATACTGACATAACATTAGATCTTGATTTTACAGATAAAATAGAAATTAACAAATTAGAATATGAAGAGATAGATAGATTCCATCCCACAAAGTTTACTAAATCAGATATTCAAAACCTAAAGCAAGTTGAAATTGATGAGATAATTAACGAAGATTCTGAAATCATTAATCTCAAAGAAAATTTTTTGCCCAAAGGATTAACTCCTTTGGAAGACTTGTTTGATTCAAATGATATCCCTAGAAAACCAAAAATGGAACCTTTAAAATCTGACATAAAGGAGTGTAACATAGGCTCTGAGGAAGATCCTAAATTGATAAAACTTTCAAAATCCTTACCTCCTACTGAAAAAGTAAAATACATTGAACTGCCAAAGGAATTCCAAGATGTTTTTGCTTGGAGTTATGACGACCTCAAGTCCTATGACACCATCATAATACAACACACTATTGCCTTAAAAGAAAACTAGAAACCTTTTAGACAGAGGCTTAGAAGGATTAATCCCATTCTATTGCCTTCCACTGAAAAGGAAATCAAAAGAATGTACGAAGCCAGGATAATAGCACCAATTAGATTCTCTAATTGGGTTTCAAATTTGGTGCCCACAAGAAAGAAAAATGGCGAGATTAGACTATGTGTTGACCTTAGGAGTCTCAATAAAGTTTCATTCAAGGACAACTACCCTCTCCCCAAAATGGATCACATATTACAAAGGGTGGTAGGTTCAACCAGGATCTCATTACTAGATGGGTTTTCTGGTTACAACCAGATTTTAGTTCACCCAGATGACCAAGCAAAAATTGCATTCACTACTCCTTGGGGCACTTTCATGTATGTGAAGATGCCTTTTGGGTTAAAGAATGCAGGAGCCACCTTTCAAAGAGATATGGATATAGATTTTGCTAAGGAAATCCATGACTTCCTAGTAATATACTTAGATGATATCACTGTATTCTCAAAATCTGATAAACAACACCTAGATCATCTAAGGCAGGTCTTCATCAAGTGTAGAAAGTATGGAATTTCTTTGAATCCTAAGAAATATTTATTTGGGTTGGAAGAGGGAAAACTGTTAGGCCACATAATCTCTAAAGATGGTATCCGAATAGATCCTGCAAGAATTGAAGCCATCTTACAGATACAGCACCCTAGGAGCATCCGAGAACTACAAGCCTTTCTAAGTAAAATAAACTTTCTTAGAAGATTTATTTCTAATTTAGCAAAAATAATTAGATTATTAAATAACATGTTAAAAAAAGATTCAACTATTAAGTGGACAGTTGAGGCTAAAAGGTTTTTTGAAGATATTAAGCTAGCCTTAACAAAAATACCAGTTTTGATCAGTCCAAAGTTTGATAGGGATTTCGTTATATTTTCTTTTGCCTCAGACCACACAATTGCTCCAATCCTACTACAGAACAATGATGAGGGTTTTGAACAACCTATTTCCTTCTTTACCAAAGCCCTAAGCGATGCCCCTTTAAAGTATAATATAATGGAAAAGCAAGCTTTTGCTTTAGTCAAAGCTACCAAAGATTTAAGAGTTTACATTATATATTCTCATGTAATAGCTTATGTTCCCAATGCTTTGCTCAAAGACATCCTAAATCAGGATGGTCCAGTTGGAAAAAGAGGGAAGTGGATAGCTACTATATTAGAATATGACCTAGAAATCAAACCTACAAAGTTGATCAAAGGCCAAGGTTTAGTCAGGCTCATGGCTGAATTGAACTATCAAGCCTTAGACATAAATTTTATAGCAGAAATGGATAATGGAGAGGAGATGGAAACTCCACCAATTAGCCAGGCCTTTATTGAATCACCATGGTATGCTGAAATTATATATGTTTTACAAAATCTACAAGATCCTCCTGAATTATCCAGGACTAAAAGTAGGTTCTTAAAAATGAAATCTTTAAAGTTTTGCATAATTGACAATGCTTTGTTTCGGAAGAACCACAAAGGCATCCTTCTTAACTGTTTATTAAAAGAAGAATCTGACAAAGTGTTACAAGAGTTTCATGCAAGTGACTGTGAAGGACATCTTTACTGGAAAACCATAGATGACAAGATTCTAAGAGCCGGTTTTTATTGGCCCACTCTGTTTTCTAACGTAAAGAAATTTGTAACCTCATGTCATAAATGTCAAATTTTTGAAGGAAAGAAAAAACTTTTACCCTTACCCTTGAAGCCAATATCTACTAAAGCACCATTTCAACAGTCGGGTCTTGACTTCATTGGTGAAATCCACCCACCTTCCTCTACCCAACATAAATGGATTCTCATTGCTACAGATTATTTTACCAAATGGATAGAAGCCATACCATCAAGGCAAGCCACTGATACTGTTATAATAACCTTCCTTGAATCCAACATCTTATCTAGATTTGGGTGCCCAACCAAGATCATCACTGATAATGTAGCAGCCTTCAAATCTAAGAGAATGATTGATTTCTGTAATAAGTATCATATAACCCTAGGTCACTCTACAACTTATTACCCTCAAGGGAATGGACTAGCAGAGTCCTCCAACAAGAGTTTAGTGAATATCATCAAAAAATTGTTGGAGGATAATAAGAAAACATGGAACAAGAAGCTAGTAAATGCCTTGTGGGTAGATAGGCTAACCACAAAGAAATCCATTGGTACCAGTCCTTATCAATTAGTTTATGGAATGGAGGTTGTTTTCCCATCTTCCTTGGGAACACCAATGATGAAATTACTCCAAGAGGTGCAGGTTGAGCCAAATGATATTCAAAGGAGAATCAACTAGACAATTCACTTACAGCAGACCAGGGAAGAAGTGTACATCAGATCCCAAGTTGTGCAAGAAAGGATCAAAAAAGCTTTTGATAAAAAGACCAAAGCAGGAGATTTCTACCTAGGAGACAAAGTTTTGAAATGGGACTCAAGAAGAGAGGATGAAGGTAAACATGGAAAGTTTGACTTCCTAGGGAAAGGCCCATATATCATATATGATTTTAGTTGTAATAATGTTTTTTTGCCTCCAAGAATTGGATGGCACAGAAGAAAAAGGAGGACTAGTTAATGGTCGAATGCTTAAACACTACATAGAACCTAGTTACTGATTTCACTAATCACTTGTACATATTCTATTTTCCAAAAGTTTAGAGTTGATTGGATAGTGAATTTTTGGAGTTGAAGCCCAAAGAGAAGGCCCTAAGTTTCAAAAATTTTACTGTCATAAATAGCAATAATGCAGAAAAGTGAAAGGGAAAAGTTGTAGAGTAAGATCACAACAATTCAGAATGGCCATTGATCTACAAGTTCTTGACATTTCACCTAGAAATGTCATCCCCAAGTGGAGCCACTGTTAGGTTCCTATACTAATAATTTTTGAATGGCTGAGATTAAACCTGTAATATGTACGTACCTTTGCTTTCTGCGAATGTTTTCCATATTCAAAAAATTAAAATATGTAAAGAGGGTATGTCCTGAAAGAAAAATCAAAGGAAAAAAAGAATAAAAAAGGTCAAAATAGATAAAAAAAATATGAACCCCAAGAAAATAAAAGACCATGAAAGTGTGCAAGTCAAAATTCCACTAGTATTTACTTTTTGTACCAAATAAATGATTATGTACAGCTTGTAATCTTTGCCACAGTCCATGATAGTCCAAAATTTTAAACTTGGCTATTTCATGTTTTCAATTTTGTGCTTATAAATAGAGAATAAAATCTGACCAAACTGTTTAATCCTAGCAAATAAGTAGATAGGTAGAGTGAACAAAAGGAGCTCAATTGTTTAATCTGAGCCTTTGGATGTAATAAGGTTAGACTTAGTTAGATTACTATTGTAAAAGAAAATAAAATGTTTTGATAAGGGCTTACCAGCTTGAGTGCACCCTAATAAAGAGAAGTAAAAATGGTAGGATGAGTAGATGGGTAAGTAGAAGAAAGGTTGCAGAATTGTGATGATTGTTAGATAAAAGCATATTGATCACCTTCATCATCAAAGTTCTAAGTATGGATGAAAATTGGACATGCATCAAGTCCACAAAGTCAAATTGATTAACTTCCCTCACTCATTACACCTTTCACTTAACTAATTTCCAATAAAAAGTCTTAAGTACCCAAAATCTTAAGTCAAAGGGGCTCAGAGCATTTCTCTAACTTCTAGAGGGACCGGACCCTCGGCCCAATGACTTACAGGTCCTAAGTACTAAAAACCCCCTCATAAACATTCACCCCCTTCAATTCACTCATATTCCCAAACAAATCCCTTTTCCTAAGAAAAACACCATTTTCCTAAGGAAAAGTCATTTTCCCCTAATAAACCCCTTTTTCTAAGGATAAAATCTTGTTATCCTAGGAAAAGTGATCACCCCCATGAAAAAGACCCCTTTTCTCAAAAAACCCAAAAATACTTTTAGCCTAAGTCATAATATATGTGTGCTAAAAGCAAACAAAGGCAATAGATACATTATACTTAGCGCTTTTTCATTCTCCACCATTATCATATTAATTTCTAACGTTTATATGTATAATAATTCCCGAAGAAAAGAAATAACCCTTCCCTTATAGTTATAAATAAATCTTTTGTTGACACCTAATCATCAGGATTGGGTGAATAAATGTAATTGATGTAAATATCATTTAATATCAGTGTTTTCTTTGGTATATTTAATATTGTTAAATAATGAATCCATACAAGTGAGGATCGTTTTATAGATGAGGAATGACCTGTTATAGAGTTAATCAAAAAAATAAATACATAAAATTAAAATAATAAACATATTAATAAATAATATAATAAAATTAATTAATTATTTTAATTAATTAATCAAATAAATTAGCTAATTAATCAAACAAAGCAATGAATCTTTTAAGCAAATTAATTAAAAATTAATTTTACATAAAATTATTAATAAAAAAAAAAATTAAATCAATAAATAATAAAAATTTATCAATTAATTTATCCCTTTACCTCATTAATTAATTAATTAATTAATCAAACTAATAAATTAATAATTAATAAACATATTAATAAATAATAAATAATAAAATTAATTAATTAATCTATTCTTTTAACTAATTAATCAGATAAATTAATTAATCATCTAAACAAATTAATGAATTAACTAAACAAATTATTTAAATAATTAATTTTATATAAAATTAATAAACATAATAATTAATTCAATAGAGAATAAAATTAATTAATTAATTTATCCCTTTAATCTTATTAATTAACTAATTAATTAAACAAATTAATAAATTAATTTAAATAATAATAATAATAATAATAAATGAAAAATTAATAAGATAATGGCCGACTAAATTTCATATATCTTTCCTTTAAAAACCTATATATACCCTAAATAGAGCTCTTGGATAAATCATTAAAATCTAGTGAATATCTATTGACGCATCCCCTGATGATGGACTCACTTGGTAGTCCGAAACGTTGGGTTCACAAAACTCTATAACAGGTCATTCCTCATCTATAAAATATTTAATATCATTTTTTCTTTGGTATATATATATATATATATATATATATATATATAACGTTGATATATATATATATAAAGGATTCCTGTTCTGCCCATATTGCAGAACTGACACCCCTGACCTGGTAGCAGTGTTCCATTGTAGAGGGCGGTTTTCGAAAAGCGTTCTCTGTGTTTTTCTGAATGTTGTAAACACCACGCAACCTCTCACTTGGCTTCCTCACGACCTCCATACCTAGTCAACTCCTTCTCTCGGCTCACTGGTTTCCATACTATGCTCCCATTCCACAGCTATCTCGCAGCATCCCACAGTGATACTTAACGCTCTGTTAACTGCGCCATTGCACAATACAATGCTTCCATCCACGCTGCCTGAGGGCGGTTTTCGAAAAGCGTTCTCTGTGTTTTTCTGAATGTTGTAAACACCACGCAACCTCTCACTTGGCTTCCTCACGACCTCCATACCTAGTCAACTCCTTCTCTCGGCTCACTGGTTTCCATACTATGCTCCCATTCCACAGCTATCTCGCAGCATCCCACAGTGATACTTAACGCTCTGTTAACTGCGCCATTGCACAATACAATGCTTCCATCCACGCTGCCTGAGTTGCCATCCACATTGGTCTTGTAATCTATCATTGGCGTGTTTCTACATAACTAAGTTAATATGGTTCTGTGAGAGAGTTTGTTTTTTTTTATAAACCTATATTCCATGGACAACTAGTATCGGTAGCATCATTTGTTCGCATCTGTGCAAGAATCCTTTCTGTCAGAGGAAAACTTACTTCATGTTGATCTTGGCATCTCCATTAACATTTGGAAGGTTAAACAGTTCCCAAATTGTGATGTCGTTGCTGCTCCTATTGGTCTCGGTGGCTGGTTCTCTACATAGAGTCATGAATGTCGAGGAACTTGTTGTTGCATCTGACTAATTCAATGGAATTGCATTATATGACCCACGAGGGTTCGATTCCTCTCCGGGCCAAATCTATGATGGAATTTTGAAGAGCTCGTGGTGCTTGCTTGTTTATTGACTGTGATATGCGTTAATCAACCAAAATCGTTGGCGTCGCAGTGTTTTCTTTGGTATATTTAATATCATTTTTTCTTTGGTATATATATATATATATATATATATATATATATATATATATATATATATATATATATATATATATATATATATAGGATTCCAAGCCACTACTTTTGGTATATAAAGCCACTGTTTTGGTACATGTAAAGCCACATTGTTTCATTGTCTCACTATCTTGGAATTATAGTTCTTCTGGTATTGTCGATTTTAGTCAATCATTGACAAATTTTTCAATGCATTCAATCATATTTATTGTGGGAGTAGTTCTCAGTGGAAAGGAGAACTATCGTGAGTGGTCCCGAAAGATACAACAAACCCTAATTTTCAATGAGTTGTGGAAAGAAGTATGTGTTGGAAATAGAGACAAAAAACCAGAATAGCCTACCTCAGACAAAGAGTTCGCCATTTGGGAAAATAAGAACAGCAAAGCCTATGCATTAATTGCAACATTTGTAAGTGAAGAGGTGAGTTGCCATATTTCATCGTTTTCAACTATTTTTGAAGCCTTACAAAAGCTGAAATAACTCTATGACTCACATTCTACACTTGAAGTTGTTCAACTCATGATTAAACTCTTCATTCTTGAATTGCAAAATAATGATCCTCTTTCTCTTGCATCTGAAATAAAATCTATAATGCATGATATCAAAGCCACTAGGGTTGAATTGGATATTCCTCTTATCACTTTTCTCAAGGCACTCTATCCTACTTACTCCAATTATCTTGAGTCATTGCAAGCAAAGGGAAATCTCAAAGATATTACCTTTGACTCTCTTGTGAAAAATTTTGTTGAAAGAGAGAAAGCTTTTGGAAAGAAGACAGCCCCTGAATCTTCTAAAGAGGTTGTGTGCCTTGCTCGTAAAGAAAAGAATCATGCTCAAGATTCTTCCAGAGGAAGAGGTGGTCGAAGAGGAAGAGGAAGATATTTTAGAGGCAGGGGGGCAAAAACTCTCAAGGAGAAAAGTCAGATTTGCACTACATATACTGCCAAAGAAATGGATCACATGACACCTCTACATGCAAAATACCTTGGGGCAAAATTGAGCAGTAAAGAAATCAATCCAAATGTAAAACTAATGACACAGACAAAGGTAAAGCACCTGAATCTGCTCATTATGTTATGGCATACTGTAATATTGGAGTAAATGAAGACTTATTTCATGCTTCACTTGCTTCTTGGAAAAATGATTGGTTGCTTGATTCAGGAGCAACTTGCCACTGTTAGAAAATTATGTATTACGGAGCAATGGAACACATAAAATATTGAAGAAATATAAACACAGAAAATGCATAAAACAAGAGAGACACAGATATACGTGGTTCACCCAGTTTGGGCTACGTCCACCCCGAACAGCCAGTCCTTCCTTTCTATTATCCAGCAAAATGAAGAGACACAACCTACAGTAGATCCGCTGTAATATCCTTTGTTTTCTCTCACAATCTCACCTCTCTGTTTCTCGCTCATAGAATACACATCTATTACACAGCCTCAAATACAATGCCCTCATACAAAGAGAGGGGGTTGCCTTCTAGGGCAAAAAACCCTAAACTAAACATAAGTTCTACCGTCAAATCATCCACCTAATGAACGGCCCAGATTGACTAGAAATTACTATACTTTTACAAGGAAATTTTACATCTGTTTTTAGCTTCGGGGGCGCTGCCCCCAAGCCCCCGCCGAGGGACCGTTGGCCCCCAGACCCCCCAGTCGAGGGGATCGGCCCCCTCGGACCCCCGTGGGGGGGACAAGTCCCCCCCCGCATGGAGGGGTGTACAAACTTCTTGGGGTATACATCCGGCTGAAACAAAGACCTCTGAAAAATCATGCTCCACACACAACAATCTCCCACTTGGAGAATGATTGTAGCAACTCCACCGCTGCTTCATTTGCTGGACAATGACTCCTCTTTGGACCCAGTTGTTTCTCATCTTCATCGTCATCCTTGAAGACCAATTGAAACTGAGCATGTTCTCAGTTTCTCCCTGGTTACAACTTTTGTTAGCATATCTGCAGGATTCTGGCTAGTGTGTATCTTTTCCAGCTTCAACTCTCCATCTTCCAACACTGATCGTATGAAATTGTACTTGAGTTGTATGTGTTTAGTCTTAGAATGAAATGCTGAGTTCTTTGCAAGACGAATGGCACTTTGGCTATCACTGTATAACGTGCCCATATCATGCTCCTTACCCAATTCACCCATAAACCTTTGTAACCAAATCATTTCTTTACTAGCCTCTGTAGCAGCAACATACTCTGCTTCTGTTGTTGAAAGTGCAACAACACTTTGGATTTTTGAAACCCAACTGACAGTTGTTCCACCAACAGTAAATACATATCCTATAGTGCTGCTCTTGTTATCTCTGTCACCTGCCATATCTGCATCAACATATCCCTGTAGGGAAATGTTTGAACCACCAAAGCATAATGCTTGATTTGTGGTACCTTTCAAATATCTGAGAATCCATTTCACTGCCATCCAATGTTCCTTTCCTGGATTGTTCATGTACCTGCTTACAACTCCCACTGCATGTGCAATATCAGGCCTTGTGCAGACCATTTCATACATTAAGCTTCCAGCTGCTGATGCATATGGAACTTTAGACATATAATCCATGTCTTCTTGGGTCTTTGGGCACATTTCCTTACTAAGTTTGAAATGGCTAGCAAAAGGTGTACTAACCGGTTTTGCATTGTGCATGTTAAATCTTTTCAACACCTTTTGTATGTACTCATTCTGAGACAATGTTAATTTGCGATTTTTCCTGTCTCTAGTTATTCTCATACTAAGGATTTGTTTTTCAGCTCCCAAATCCTTCATTGCAAATGAATTTGCCAATTTTCTTTTGAGAACATTTATTTCCTACATGTTAGATCCTACAACAAGCATGTCATCTACATACAATAACAATATAATATAGCTTCCATCATTTTTCTTTTTCAAATAAACACAATGATCAGAGTGACATCTAGTATAACCTTGTTCAGACATAAACTTGTCAAATTTTATATACCACTGCCTTGGAGCCTATTTTAAGCCATACAAGCTCTTCTTCAACCTGCACACTAGTTTCTCCTTCCCTTTCACTTCATATCCTTGTGGCTGCTGCATATATATCTCTTCCTCCAAATCCCCATGGAGAAAGGTTGTATTTACATCTAATTGCTCAAGATGCAAATCTTCAACTGCCACTAGACTTAAAATAGTTCTGATTGAAGTCATTTTAACATCAGGAGAAAATATTTCATCAAAATCAATACCTTTCGTCTGTGCAAACCCCTTCACCACAAGTCTAGCTTTGTACCTCTATTTTCCTCCATCTTCTTCCTTCAGCTTGTAAACCCATTTATTCTGCAATGTAGTTTTACCTGTAGGCAACTTGACTAAGTCCCAAGTCTGGTTATGCATTAAGGAGTCCATCTCTTCTTCCATGGCTACCTCCCACTTCTTCCTGCTTTCAACCTGCATTGCTTCTTCATAACATTCAGGTTCACCGGAATCAGTCAACAATAAATAATATAATGAAGGAGAGTATCGTTCATGGGGTCTACTTATCCTGGTAGATCTTCTAACACCACTTTCAGGTGTTTGGGGTGCCTGTTGCTGTTGTGGTGGTTGCTGCTGTTGTGGTTGTTGATTATTATTATTTCCAGGCACCTTTACTTTTTCAGTGATTTCATCAAGAACTATGTATTCCTTGTTTTCTTTTTCCTGTTTCTTTTCCTGCAACTGATTCTTATACAAGACCTTTTCATTGAATATTACATCTTTGCTCCTAATGATTTTGTGATTTTCATAATCATATAAGCGATAACCAAAATCATTAACACCATATCCAATAAAGGTACATTTCTTTGACTTTGCCTCAAGCTTTGTTCTATTTTCTTTATCAATATGGACAAAGGCCTCACAACCAAAAGGCTTTAAAAAAGAGTAGTTTACCGTTTTACCTGTCCATGCTTCCTCCGGAACACCACCATCCAAGGAACTTGAAGGCCTTTTGTTTATTAGATAAACAACAGTATCTACAGCATCTGCCCAAAACTGTAATGGCAATCCTGCATGCAATCTCATGCACCTTGCACACTCCATGATTGTTCTCTTCATCCTTTATGACACACCATTTTCTTGTGGCGTTCTTGGAACTGTCTTCTCTCTGCGAATTCCATGCTCTGAACAATACCTATCAAACTCTTTGCTGCAATATTCACCTCCATTGTCTGATCTAAGACACTTCAATTTCTTTCATGTCTCAATCTCAACCAAAGCTTTCCATTTCTTGAAAGTATCAAATACATCAGATATATTCTTAATACAATAAATCCAATTTTTTCTAGTTGCATCATCAATAAAAGTAACATAATAACGAGAACCATCGAGAGATGATACCTGAGCGGGTCCCCATACATCTATATGCACAAGCTCTAATTTTTCATTCTTTTTTTCTTTCCCAACTCTGAGAAATCTGACTCTCTTTTGTTTTCCATAAATGCAATTCTCATAGAAGTCCAAAACAACATTCTTCAAACCCAGCAACAAATTCCTTGAGTGAATAATCTTCATCCTCTTTTCACTCATGTTTCCAAGCCTATGATGCCATAATGTTGCATCTGCTCCTTTGGAAGTTAAAGCATTAACAGAGTTAGAAATACCATTGCATAAATACAATGTACCAACCTTTTCACCTTTTGCTATTATCAGGGCTCCTTTGGTGACCTTCCAAGCTTTATCTGTGAAAGTTGTCACACAACCTTCACCGCCTAACTGCCCTGTTGAAATCAGATTTTTCTTTAGATCTGGAACATGCCTTACCTCCTTTAGTAGCCATTGGTTTCCATTCTGCTGTTTTACAAGAACCTTACCCATTCCAAAAATTTTACAAGGTCTATCATCACCCAAACGAACTTGTCCAAAATCTCCTTGAACATAATCATGAAAGTATTTCTTATCAGGTGTGGCATGGAATGAGGCCCTTGAATCTACCACCCACGAATCAGTAATATTTTCAAAAGAAAGAATCAAAGCATCTTGTAACACCTCACCTATCACATTTGCTTCATGATTGTTTTCTTGCTGTGAATCTCCTTATTTTCCCTTCTGAGATCTACAGTCTTTCTTTAGGTGTCCTTTCTTTCCGCATTTCCAGCACACTATCCCCAATCTGGACTTGGATTTGCCTTTCCTTGATTTACTACGATATCCTGAGCTCTTTCCTCTTTCCATTTTTCTTCCCCTAGACTCTGCTCTCAAAGCATTTCCCGATGTCTCACCGAAGCTTTTCTGTCACATTTCCTCACTAAGGATAGCACTGACAACATCATTAAACTTTAAAGTACTAGATGCAGACACAGAATTACTAATGGCCATTACTAAACCATTCCAACTTTCTGGCAATGAGCACAATAATAACAGAGCTCTAACTTCATCATCAAAGTTTAACCCTATAGAACATAACTGACTTGTAACAGTATTAAAATCATTTAAATGATCTACAACACATCCACCTTCCGACATCTTCATATTAAATAACCGTTTCATAATAAATACCTTGTTTGAGGCCAAGGGTTTTTCATATAGTTTCTCCAACGTCTTAATCAAACCCTCTGTCATTGTTTCCTTCGAAATGTTGAAGGCGACCGACGCTGCAAGGCACAACCGTATTGTTCCGAGTGCCTTTCTATCGAGAAGGTTCCATTCTTCATCTTTCATACCCGTCGGCATCTTTGCTTTTCCGCCCAATGGTAAGTATAGATCTTTCTGATATAGATAATCTTCCATCTGCATCTTCCACAGTGAGAAGTTTTGGCCGTTAAATTTCTCGACCCTAAACTTACCATCTTCTGCCATTGCTCCCACTCGAATGAGGAACCCTTCTTTCTTGCGAGTTTATCAGCCAAATAGACCTTCGGCTCTGATACCAGTTGTTAGAAAATTATATATTACGGAGCAATGGAACACATAAAATATTGCAGAAATATAAACACAAAAAATGCATAAAACAAGAGAGACACAGATATACATGGTTCACCCAGTTTGAGCTACGTCCACCCGAACAGCCAGTCCTTCCTTTCTATTATCCAGCAAAATGAAGAGACAAAACCTATAGCAGATCTGCTGTAATATCCTCTGTTTTCTTTCACAGTCTTACCTCTCTGTTTCTCGCTCACAGAATACACATCTATTACACAGCCTCAAATATAATGCCCTCATACAAAGAGAGGGGGTTGCCTTCTAGGGAAAAAAACCCTAAACTAAACATAAGTTCTACCGTCAGATCATCCACCTAATGAACAGCCTAGATTGACTAGAAATTACTATACTTTTACAAGGCAATTTTACATTTGTTTTTATCTTCGGGGGCGCTGCCCCCAAGCCCCCGCTAGGGGACCGCTGGCCCCCGAACCCCCCAGCCGGGGGGGATCGGCCCCCTCGCAGCCCCCCGCGTGGAGGGGTGTACAAACTTCCTGAGGTATACATCTGGCTAAAACAAAGACCTCTTAACAATCATGCTCCACACACAACAGCCACATGACTCATAGAAAAGATTTTTTTGAATAATTTACTAACAATGTTGATGGAGCAGTATACTTTGTAGACCAATCAAAAATCAAGCCATCAAGGCTTGGCACAATCAGGCTCAAATTGCCTGGTCTTCCAGACTTCCTTCTGCATCATGTTCTATATCTCCCATAGCTAAAGAGAAACTTGTTGTCCTTGGTCCAAATCCACCGGCAAGGTCACTCCATTCATATGTTTGATGGCAATCTTGAGGTGAGAAAAGCATCTGACCAATCACTTGTCATGAGGGGAATAGAAGAAGAAAGGCTTCTCAAACTGCAAGGTACCTCTACTCATGCACAACATTTCTCATACAATTCTCATTATGAAGAAGGTACACTCCCATCAATTTTATTATGGCATGCTAGATTTGGACATTTGAACTATGACAGGCTCCACTTGTTAAAGAAAAATGGTGTTGCTGGTTTGCCCACAATTCCTAGGAAACTTAAGCAATGTGATGCTTTCATTCTAGGAAAGCATAGCAAACAGTCTTTTCATGATTCACATTCAAGAGCACATAAAAAAATTGAACTCATTCATTCAAATTTATGTGGTCCAATGTCTGTTCCTTCTGCAAATGAAAATAAATATATGATGACATTTATTGATGACTACACCAAAATGTGTTGGGTTTATTTATTGAAGAACAAATCTGATGCCTTTCAAACATTCAAGAACTTTCATACATGGATTGAAAATGATGCACAATCTCATATTAGATCTATCGCACTGATAATGGAAAAGAATACACTTCAAATGAATTTTAAAACTATCTTCGCCAACATGGGATCAAACATCAAACAACTGTGTCTTATAATCCCCAACGGAACAGTCTAGCTGAAAGAATGAATAGGACAATCTTAAATATGGTACACTCCATGATGTTTTTCAAAAATGTAAAGTTGACGTTTTGGGCTGATGCAATTCTATGTGTTGTATATATAAAGAATAGATGTCCATCTAATGCTATTAGAAACAAGACTCCATATGAAATGTGGTATGGGCACGTTCCTTCGGTAAAGCATCTCAAGGTCTTTGGTTCCACCTGTTATGCCTTGATACCAAAGGTACATAGAAACAAACTTGGTGCAACAAATCGTAAGTGTATCTTCCTGGGGCATTCAAACACCTCCAAAGCATACCGTCTATATGATGAAGTCAATAAAAAGTTTATTGTATCTAGAGATGTAATCTTTCTTGAATCATCCAAAATGGACAATGTTGTTGAGCGACAACTTGATCGCTTGGATAGATTCACAAATGAAAAATCATTTCAAGAATTTGATAATCAGATTCCACATCTTAAAGGGGGGATTCCTAGATCAACCTGTGGAATCTTCTTCTGAAGCACTCTCTCCCCTGCATGAAACTCCAACAGTGAATGATGCTTTAAGTGATGTGATTGATAGAATTGGGAGACTCAATCTTGATTCAGTCCCAACTCAATAAACCAAACAACTTGGACCATCTGAGAAAGGTCCTCCAAAGTGGCTGACAAAGACACTTGAAAGTGTTCATCCTGATGAGGTTGGAAAGACAGGAACTAGAAATTCAAACCGGAAAAATGGAGATGATGTAGATGACTCTAATTCACCTGTTGATATGGATGTCTCTTATGATTTTGAATTGAATTTGTCTACAGATTTCGAACCAACTTCCTTCAAAGAAGCTGCTTCTCATGATGTGTGGAAAGAAGCGATGCAAAAAGAGTATGATGGCCTCATAAAGAATGGCACTTGGAAGCTGGTTGATCCTCCATTAGGAACCATACCAATTGGCTGCAAGTGGGTCTACAAGAACAGGTATAAAGCTGATGGCTCACTAGACAAGCAAAAAGCCAGGCTTGTGGAAAAAGGTTTTGCACAAAAGGAAGGGGTCGATTATGAGAAGACTTTTGCCCCCACAGCAAAATGGGCTACCATCCAGACACTCTTTGCCCTAACAGCTCAAAACAGTTGGAAAGTCCATCAAATCGATGTAAAAACTGCTTTCTTGAATGGAGATCTAAAAGAGAATATTTTTATGTCCCAGCCTGAAGGATTTTCTGTAAAAGGACATGAACATAAAATATGAAAACTTGTGAAATCCTTATATGGCCTCTGTTATCACCCTAAAATCTTTGTCTCTAAACTTTGGAAAGTTGCCTTGTTTTTAGTCATAGTCTTATAAGTTTTGATTCATCTCATCACAATTAGTGTCATTCTCATTTACAAACCCTTCTTCTAGTCATGGTGTTAAAGGGTCTCTGGGTCATTTCATGCTTTAAGGGTTAGGTCATAAGGTTAGAAGTCTTTTAAGGTCATATCTCTTTTCCAAATAATGTTTGACAGTCTCATTCAATGTCCTAGAAGCATCACCAAGTGTTTAGAAGTCATATCTCACATTATTTTGGAGAAATTTTGAAACTAGCTACGAAATCACTAAACTAGGAGTTTTCGTAGTGCGCTACAAAACCCCTGAAAAACCCTGTTTCAACATAAAAAACTCTGCTTTCTGTGTTTACTAGTCAACTTCCAGAAGGGGTCCTGAGCAGCTGAGAACTAAATTTTGAAAAATTAAAGAGGCTTTTCTTCCTAACATACCAAAATACAAAAACCTCTTTCCATTTCTTCAAATTCGTTTTGAGGTGGAAGGAATTTATGGTTAAACTTGCGCTACGAAACTGCTGAAAGTCAAGCTTTGTCTTCTGGTTTTAGTAGTCGTTTTCAAGATCATTTTCTGGTCACAGGAAAAAGTATTTTGGAATTCTGAAGGAGGTTTCTATTCATCAAATCTCCAGATAACATAACCTATATCACTTTCTTCATAATTGTTTTCAGTTGGGAGATAATAAGCTTTCTTTGAAACCCAAATTTCAAAGAATGGATTTTTTCTGTTTGACACGTGTTTTTCAAGGACAGATTTTGGACAGCTGGAGAAGTGTCTTAAAAATCCAAGAGAGGTTTTTGTTCTAGACAGAATGGAATACAAAAACCTCCTTAAGTTTCAAAAAATGTGTCATGGATGAGGAGATAAATGCTCTGTCCCACGTGCCATTTTCAGGGATCCTAAACCTAAAAACAGGGAAACATGTTCCCTAATTTCTAGGGCTTGTCTTTAGCAGTAAGATGACCACGTGGAGGCTTCATCAAATTATACTTCTTGAGGTTGAAAGTTGTCAAAATTCTTTAAATGCTTAGATAAGGTTGTTGTAATCATGATAAGGAGTTACACTCCTAGTTGTATTAGGTCTCTAGGACTGCTAGTTAGGTGTCATTTGCATTTAATAGTTAGTTTTAAGTATCAATAGGTGTCATAGTAGGATGAATTCGAATTCCCCTCATGCTGGAGGAGGAATATCAGTTATGTAAAGGGCTCTATATATAGAAGAAGATCTAATGTACAAAAGGTTGGAAATTTTCAGAGAAAGACTCATATTGTGCCATTGTAGAAGATTATGTTTTTATGAATGCAGACTTTGGCTTTACTTCTCAGGATTCAGAAAGAGTTCAATGGTGCAATGGTGGCTTGTTTATGTGTTTCCTTATCTCCTTATTTGCAGTAGTATGAATGTATGATACTTAGAAGTCATTGGTTATGCTCTAACTTCCTTCATACATTTGTAGACTTTGTTTTCCTTTATGCTACTGATGTACCCTTCATATGATGAATTCTAGATGCCCTGACTTCCATGTAAAGCTAATTTTATTGTCATACTGAAGTATTTCTTGACTCCATAAGCCCAATGGATGCTTACTAATCATGTTCAACCATTCATATTTCTTCACTTGTTTCATAGAGTTAGCCATCTAATTCATTATCAAAAATCTTTAATCTTGTGAGAGAGCCCTCTCAAGTTGGGGAGGCTAAGCCTCAGCCAAAAGTTGGTTTGAAATAGTTAGTCAAATTCTTCCTGATCAACAGCCTATCAGGGGTGGATTTTTGTGATAACATTTTGGTGCATCTGCAGGGAGTCTGAAGATTATTCATTCCCAAAATCAAGAAGTTGAACTTCTGAAGGTAGCAGGAGCTCAGACATCTTTTTGAGGCTGCAAAACTACCTTGGCGACTCCACACATCAAATAACAAATTAGAAGGTGACTCCATTGCTAGAAGATCAGTAGCTTGATGAAGTTTCAAAATGAGTTCCATTGCAAGAATGAATGCCAGGTATGCCCCTATGAATCGGTCTCATATCCCTGGTTTTCCAAATCCTATGCCCAAGGTTGATTGGTTAGATGATCTTCCAATATTCAAAGATTAAAAGAAAGACGATGCTGCTCTTCATTTGGTTAGGTTCCATATGCATGTACATAGTCTTAAGGTTCAGTTCCCTGAAGATTGTCTCATGAGGATGTTTATGACCACTTTAGAAGGAAAGGCATGGTCTTGGTATAAAAGCTTGGAAAATGTTTCATTATATTCTCTTGCTAATTTCCATGATGTATTCTATGACATGTATAAAGAGTGTCATCCCTCCTTATTGTTGGTTAAAGATTGTTGTAAACATTCTTTGAGTCTTATTCAATATTTGGAGGATTGTTATGATGCTGGAGGAGGAATCTTAGTTATGTAAAGGGCTCTATATATAGAAGAATATCTAATGTACAAAAGGTTGGAAATTTTCAGAGAAAGACTCATATTGTGCCATTGTAGAAGATTATGTTTTTATGAATGCAGACTTTGGCTTTACTTCTCAGGATTCAAAAAGAGTTCAATGGTGCAATGGTGGCTTGTTTATGTTTTTCCTTATCTCCTTATTTGTAGTAGTATGAATGTATGATACTTAGAATTCATTGGTTATGCTCTAACTTCCTTCATACATTTGTAGACTATGTTTTCCTTTATGCTACTGATGGACCCTTCATATGATGAATTCTAGATGCCCTGAGTTCCATGTAAAGCTAATTTTATTGTCATACTGAAGCATTTCTTGACTCCATAAGCCCAATGGATGCTTACTGATCATGTTCAACCATTCATGTTTCTTCACTTGTTTCATAGAGTTAGCCAACTAATTCATTATCAAAAATCTTTAATCTTGTGAGAGAGCCCTCTTAGGTTGGGGAGGCTAAGCCTCAGCCAAAAGTTGGTTTGAAATAGTTACTCAAAGTCTTCTTGATCAGCAGCCTATGAGGGGTGGATTTTTGTGATAACAGCCTCAAACAAGCACCGTGAGCCTGGTATGAGAAACTAACTGAGCATCTTCTGAAACTCAATTTCAAACATTATGATCTTGATGATGCAACTTTATTTGTCAAGAAAGTTGGCAAAACAGTTGTATTTCTTGTGGTATATGTAGATGATATTTTGATGACAAGGAACAATGAAAGCTATATTGCATCCATAAAAAAGAAATTGAGGAAAGGTTTTGAAATGATTGATTTGGGCTATGTTCATTACTATCTTGGTATTGAAATAACTCAACATCCAAAGTCCATATTTCTTTCTCAAAAGAAGTACATTGGAGATCTATTGAATAGGTTTGGCATGACAGAATGTAATCTTCTTACTACTCCAATGGAACAAAACTTAAAGCTCACATCCATTGAAGGAAAAGAATTTGAGGATGCAACAAAGTATAGACAGCTTGTAGGAAGTCTCAACTACCTAACTACTACCAGACCAGACATCTCATTTGCTTTTTGAGAAGAATCTTCGGTGAAAATCACATAGAAAAATTTTTGCCAACACGTTTCGAACCAACCAGTGTGGTTCATCGTCAGGACAAGTTGAATGAGCAGATCTTGCTATGCATTATAAATAGATTGGGCAGAATGTCCAATGACCAAATTTCCAGATCAGGTAACGGCTAAAATGATAATAGCTAGATTGACCAGGGAACGGCTAGTTAGACCATGAAAGGCATAATTTATTTAATTAAGTAAGTTCAGTTATTAATTTCTTAATAAATGGACCATTTTTATAATTGAAAATATATGTTAGAATAAGCGAGTTAATATATTATAATTATAAAATAAATCAAGTCATAGAGAATAGTTGATTATATTTTAATTAAATATAAGTTAATTATATTTTAATAAAATATAAGTTAAGGGACATTTAAATCTTAATTTAAATTAAGAAAATAAATGAATAAATTAATTGGTTATCAAAGATGTTTATAAATATTAGTTAGTTGAATAAGTTAAAAATAGAATAATCTATAAATAGTAATTTCTATTTTAAAATAAAAGCTAAAGGACCTGTATTTATGAATATATATATTAAAATAAATAGATTAGTATCATATTTGAAGTCTAATTATAACATATTAACTCGCTTATTCTAACATATATTTGCAATTATAAAAATGGTCCATTTATTAAGAAATTAATAACTGAACTTAATTAAATAAATTATGCCCTTCATGGTCTAACTAGTTGTTCCCAGGTCAATCTAGTTGTTATCATTTTAGCTGTTACCTGATCTGGAAATTTGGTCATTGGACATTCTGCCTAATCTATTTATAATGCATATCAAGATCTGCTCATTCAACTTGTCCTGACGACGAACCACACTGGTTGGTTCAAAACGCGTTGGCAAAAATATTTCTATGTGATTTTCGCCGAAGATTCTTCTCAAAATTGATATGGATCACAGAAGCCTAAATTCTCTAATCTCATTTGCTGTTGGAATCCTCTCCAGATTTATGCAAAAGCGTTGTGAGGGACATTGTTCTACTGCAAAAATAGTTCTAAGGTACTTGAAGGGAACTCAAGACTTTGGAATCAAATATACACAGGTGGAAACTTCAGCTTGATTAGATACTCTGATTTAGACTTCGATGGAGACAAAGAAACTGGGATATCTACTTCAGGTTATGCTATGAGTCTTGGATCAGGAGCTGTCTCCTAGAGATCACACAAACAATCAATTCCAGTAGATTCCACAACAGAAGAAAAATATGTGGCAGCAGTTGAGGCAACAAAAGAAATTGTGTGTCTCAGGAAAATTTTTGAATATTTGCAAGTAAAACAAGAACAATCGACTCCACTCATGATTGACAATACTTCGACAATAAAGTTGGCCAAGAACCCAAAGTTCCATGATCGAACGAAGCACATCAATACTAAATATCATCTGATTCGACATCATGTTGAGGCCAAAACAATCCATCTCCGCCATTGTTCCACTAATGAGCAAATTGCAGACATCTTCACCAAAGCACTTGGAAGAGAAAAGCTTGAGCGATTCAGAATGATGCTTGGACTCACCAACATCCCTTCAAATTAAGGGGGGAATGTTGACACCTAATCATCAAGATTGGGTGAATAAATGTAATTGATATAAATAAATCATAAGAAATATGAACAATCATCGGGAGATGAAGTGAACAGTCTCTCCCTCATGTATATAATAAAGGCCAACCTAAAGGAATAAAATATGAATTTATTTGGAGGAGTTACTACCTGGCCTGACATCCTTTTTATTAATACCACATCCTCTAAATTTTGAACCATAAACTTTATTAATACCACAACCCGACTAATGAGTTAATTAATCAGTCAATGATTAATTAATAATCAAAACCCTCCACTAATAAAATCACCCCCAACGCCCTAAACCTGCCTTAAACTATCATTTATTTAAACCCCGCCATGCTCAAACATCTGCCAGGTCCATCCATTACCCTTCGTACAGATTCCCCACTTTGATCACCATTTGATCGCCTCCCCTTTAATCGACAATTATTAAACATATTGGGTGGCCTCAACACTCGAATTTTACCCACCCGATATGGGCTATTTTCCTTTGGACCCCGATGTGACGTGGCAGATAAAGATTTCCAAATCAAGGACACTATTGTTCATGAATCCCCTATTAAATTGTATTGTCGATACAGGGACCAATACCTAAACCAAGCTAACCAAATCGGGCTTTGGGAATCCAGTTTGCCCAAGTACTAGTTCCCAGAGGTGCATATCTTCCCTAAAATTGTTCATTATTGCCATACCAATTACAGCTCCAGTCAAAGAGCAGTGATGTCTCCAAACCAGGATGTAGTCTTTACCATCGCTACTGAATCCATCAATGAAATGCTTTAATTGCAACCAGGACAAAATTTGACCCCTATTTCAATTGGAGACCTACTAGACCAATTTCCAAATCTTACCACTGCCAAGATTATTAAAATGCTTCAGACCTTCATCAGGGAGGGGAAGCATGTCCCAATGGAACCTCCTCCATATGTTGCTACCATATTTTCCCCATTTGGTCAGGATATAGTAGCAATGATCTCTTGTCTTTTAGGCTATACCACCAATGAGTGTATAGATGAAATCATTTTACCCTTCATGTCTATTTTTACTCCAGGACAACCCTCTGCTTTTATGTATGATTATGCCAAGTACATATCCGCTAGGATGCACGAACAATTTTTGAGAATGGATAATGAAAGAGTGTTCAAGTATTCTTCAGACTTGTACCACCTTTTCTTATACTATCAAGTTGACAAGTTCCCATTCATTCTCCAAAAGCTTGACACTAAAGGTCATCTTAGGTCAGTAATTTTTTGGACTCCTTTGATACATAAGCATGATTCCCCATATCCATATACAAATTTCATTGACCTTTTTGCATATCCAGTAGTGACCATGCTACTAGGAAGTCCTCCTCCAAGAATCAGTCCAGACATCAGGAGGATCCTGTAGCTATCAAAACAACACAAAGTGGGAGATTGGTACTTGTACCAAAATCACACAGAAATCATGATCTATGGCTGTGAGTTGGCCCCATATAAATTGCCCAGATACATCCAAATGAGGTTATTTGCTCTGGAGTACTACAGGCAGATAATCAACTCATATGAGGTACATTTTGTTAAAGCCAAAAAGAAGGTCCAACACAGAATCAAAGATCAACTAGGCCCCTTTGTATGCAATAGCAAAGAAGCTAGAAGAGAAGTAGAATAAATCCTTCAGACTCAAACTAAAACAAAGCTTCATGTGGAAATATGATCCTTGTGACTTCATCTGCAACAGAAGACAGAAAAGCAAGTTGGCTCCCTACATTCACCACCGAATCCCTAAGATAGAGAAATATGAAAATAAGTTTGAATGGGTGGAGAATACTCTAGTCGATAGAGATAGCACTGAAGTTGTTGTTGAAAATGCACTAATTGATCTAGAGAAAAGGCTTGATGAAGGTTCTTTCCTATAGGTTCCAGGAGAATCCCAAGCATAAGGAGAGCCACCAGCACAAGGAGAGTCACAGGGAAAAAGTGGATCACAGGTAGAAGAGAAATTCCAGGTACCAAAAGAGTTAGAGCAACTAGACATATCAGAGGAACTGACTCAAACAAACATACTAGAGCACATTATGATTACTCCCCCAACTATGCAGACTCCTCTAAATGAGGAGAAAACCCTCAAAAGGAATAGGGAGGAGGCCACTACATCAGGCAGAGCAACCACACAAACATATGTCAAAAGGCAAAGGTTAAATCCTTTCTCTGAGCAGGAATTCACAGAAGAAACAGTTGGAGCCACAAGCACAGAAAGAGAAGGGAGCAGACATGCTACTCCCTCTAGAGGCACACAAGAACCTTCCACATCACACACTTAGATGTTGGAAAGACAACAAAGTGTGGAAGTGTCCTCACTCAAGATGCCAGCTGACAAAGATCAGGATATTAGAGAAAAGTACAAGGAAATAAAGGCCAGGAATGAAAAGCTAAAAGCCCAAAGCTATGCACAATACTTAAATATGGCTCCCACCAATCAAACAAGGCTTATGTTAGCCTTTGATGTGAAAGAGGGAAAAATGCAGATGACTTTCATGAAGCCCACCACTCAGCAGCCCAGAACAGTAGCAGATTATCAAAAAGTAGATTTTGAAGTACTGGCAAAGGATATCCATCCTATTGACCAGATTGAGCTACACAAACAAACAGGAGAAATGGTATATTCCACTTTGACAAGCAAAGCCATTGCAACCCATCAATTATAGAATTTGTTGAATAATATATCAGCACAGTTTCAATTAGAGAAGGCCTCCTCACAGGCTAAGGATACAAGAATCAAGTCCTTAGAGGACTTAATCATTGAGTTGGGACACGATCCCAAAGATGTAAAGGCCACTGAAAAGTTGATAAAGAAGAAGAATGATGACATAGCTACTTTGAAGAAGAAACTAAAAATTCCACCATTGCATCATCCACAAATAGGAGAAGTCCTAGAAACACAAAAAGGACAAGAAGAGCTTATGGACTTGGTCCTAAAGCTAAATGACCAATTGAAATAAACAGAGAAAGAATTAGGCACATTGATTTAGTCCAAACTAAGTGAAATGGCGACTACTTCCATAGCTTCCATTCCCACAGTAACAACTACAGTCCCTTCAACATTAGCAACCACTTTAGCACCAACAACTCCACCTGCTACAGCGCTGCCAGTCACAACTGAGTCCACAACTACAGGTACCTCAATAGAAAATACAATAGAGTTAGTGAAAGCCATGGAGGAAATGTCCATCCAGGAAACAGAGCTTAAGAGACTTAGGGAGAAAGTGGCAAGCCTAGAAACTGACTGCAAGCTTGCCCAAATACAACAGAAAGAAGAAGCACAGAAAGCCCTAAGGATGGGTGAGAAGATAAAGGTCCTTGAAAAAGATTTAACTTTGCAAAAGCCACTAGGATAGAGTAAGGAGATGCTCTAGGCCAATATCATTGACTCTGTCAATGATATTTGGCCATTAATTCAAGTAATATTTGAGAAAACAGAATTGGTGAAAGTGGCCACCGAAGCAATACAACACGTAAAGGAAGACCTAGGAGACCAGCCTAAGGATGCTGATCGACTCATCAAATTCTTGAACAACAAGAACAGACATGAACTAAATGAGCTTGGTGTGGAGGACAGAACTAAAGCCATCATTAAAATCAAAAAGGTTCTTTCTAAAAGAAACCTTATGCTTAACCTGGAGGAAAAATGCCATGACATGTAGGTTGGCATTGACAGATTCATGACAAAATTACAAATTTTGAGGGATAAAGGCCTTCCCAGTCCCATGGTAATTGATGACAAACTTACAACCCAATTGGACTATGTTGACAGATTAAAGAAATTGTCCAAGGAACAGGCAAGCACATCAGGAGTCAAAGCATTGCCAACAGGGAAAGTATTATATGATACTTTAGAAAATCTATTCTTCCTAGAGCATGAGGTGAAACATCTGTTTGTCATCAAACCAAAATTTTCCAAATACACTGAGACATATGAGATATATAGAAGGATGCTCAAGGTAAAGTTACTTGAAGATGAATGGTGGAAAAAAATGACATATTTACTATAAGTTACCACAGTAAATCTGAAGGCAGATGAAACAGGTAAATAGGGTCAAAGAGTAACAGGTTAAAGAGTATCAGTCAAAGGTTAAAGACAAATATGATTCCAGCGTACACATATCAGCCAGCTTAAAAGGGCTCAAGTTCAACTACAACAGCTAGCACTACCACAATAAGAGGGACAACATGGTGCAGTTTTCCATCTGTCTCTATCTTCATTCTTAAAGATATTTTGATTTCGTAGATTAATTCTCAAACTGTTATGAGATATTTTGTAAATATTTTTTTTATAAATAATTCACATTTTGAAGTATTTAGGGTGGATTCAAAGACATTTCTGTAGAGATTTTCTTATCAAGTTAAAGTGCTATTGTATCAATACTGGATTGGCTTGCTAGATCATGGAATAAAGCTCAGACATTTCACAAGATTCTTGTGTAAAGTGAAAATCAAATAAGTATTTTCTCTCATGTGTATTATTGTTTTTCCTTATGTTTATTAATAATCATATGTTTTTCTATGAAATTTGAATGGTAAACTAGGAATGATATTTCAAAACTTGCTTTAATGCACTTTGTCTTGATTGTTTACCTTCTTAATGTTTTCTGCTAAACTATCTTAGTTATGGAATTCTTGATTGCTCCCTTACTTCCGTACTTTCCCCCTCGGTCTATATTAAAGGATTCTTAGTTGCCCTTTTCTCATGATCATCTCCTGCTCTTCATCTTGATCTCGGTCTAAGGATTCTTCATTTCCCTTTCACCCTAATTAGGACTATCTCATCCATTGAACTTGAAGATTTTCCTTTTGCTCTGCTAGCCTGCCCTGTGAACACTCCCTCTAGTGATCTGGTCCAGCTAAGCCATCCTTTTATTGACTCCATAGCCCAATGGCTTGAAGGCCTTGCTCCATCCATCTATTCCTAGAATTCCACCACCCAACAAATTCAAAACCTTATGAACACTAAGAACTAGCCTAATATCCCACCCAAAACAAAGTTAAATTATAAAGAGAGAGACCTCTCTGGACTTAGGTTAGATAGAACCTAAGTCTAAAAGATTAGGTTTATAGTTACCTCAGACTATTTCCTCTTTTGATAACTTCTAGGGAAGACTTCTGAGTGATAACATAATGGCAACCATACTGGGGATTCAAAT
The DNA here is from genome assembly GCA_031772625.1 of Pinus tabuliformis. NCBI lineage: Eukaryota > Viridiplantae > Streptophyta > Pinopsida > Pinales > Pinaceae > Pinus > Pinus tabuliformis. Next base: position 1,188,332,410 of record CM062809.1, read on the forward strand.
CCTCAGTGTTAATAAACCTTTAAGAAATTTAAAATTTTTATTTCAAGCCTCTTAAAGGATTTATTAGAAGTTGTTTATAAAAAACTCACAAAAAGAAATAATTATAAAAAGCTTGAAATCTGGCATCATGCAGAACTCACTATACTAGGGCCAACCCTGATCCAAACCCTCCCCAAGTATTTGATAATCCTAATCTGATTTCAAGAATATCCAGAAGACAAGAAAGTTTAGTCAGTCCTATGCCTTCAATTAAAGCAGATTCCTACCCAGATGAGTGATTTTTTTTAGAAGACCTCCCCTTTGATGAGTATTTTGACCTTTCCCTTTTTAGAACCATGTCTCAGAGTGCACTTGATGACATAGTTCTAGATCCAGAATTTACAGCTGAACTCGAAGTCCAAAGGGAAAACTTGTCAATTGATCAGTATATTCTAAATTCCCCTTAGTCATCCCTCACCACTGCTAAGATCTCTGAACTTTCTGAAATAGATTCAGCTTCCTTTAGTTCACCATTATTCCCTTCCATCTCTAAAGTTCATTCCTCACCTCCATTTATACCTTCACTTCCCCACCAACCTACCATTACACCTCAGTCACCCATTACTCCTAGTTCCTTGTTACCCCTTGTATCATCCTCAGGAACCCAAACTCCCCTTCATAGTCCTGCCCAACTTAGAGCCATGGAAAACATATATGCTCCTCTTGTGTTGCCTGCTCCACTAGGTGCCATGCCACAAGACTACCAAAACAAAATTGTCCAATTTGATGGCATAGGACCCTATACAGCACAGCAACACACAAAAAGGATGACAGATCATTTTGAATTACATGAAATTCATTTCGAAGATGTCCAAATGAGACTATTTGCTCAGACTTTAGCTAGTGATGTAAGAAAATGGTTTAGATCTTTACCTGCTAACAACATAAACACTTTAGAAGTATTTTACCGACAATTTTTAAATAGATGCGAAAAGAAAAGGAACCCTGTGCAAATCCTTTCAAAATATGAAAACATCAAGAGAGGACCAAATGAAACAGTCCAGGATTACTGTACTAGATTCAACAATATATACAATGTAATACCAGCAGACCTTAGACCCCCGACATAGTTGTTGCTGATATACCACCTAAATATGGCATGTTGTTGTCTAGATCATGGGGGGCTAAACTCCAAGGATCTTTGCAACTTGACATGTCGTATGCCACAATTTCAGTCTTTGGACATCCTAAAAAATTGTATAGAGAGACCCTAATGTAGTGAGTAGCCAGGAGAGGCCTCAAAACTTTCCTATATATTCCATGCATTCTGACATCGATTCTTTCATTTTGTACAATGCTGAACCAAACCAAGAAAATACTTCAAACAACATTACTTCAGAAACAAAAGAAATTGCAATTGAAACATAAAATCAAATTGTCCAAATTCAAGAGCTTTCAGAGAAAAAAGATGAACATGATGCCTTAATCAAAGAAGATTTTGTTCCCCCAGACAGTAAGAATTATGAACATGAAATACTATGGCATCTTGAATTTGATGGATCAGTGAACAAATTAGGATCAAGAGTGGGAGTGTGGATTTATAATTTAGAGAATGATCACTCAGAAGGTCATGCATATAGGCTAAACTTCCAATGCACTAACAACATGGCTGAGTATGAAGCACTTCTTTTAGGTCTCAAATTGGTTAAAATGTTAGGAGCCATAAGAGTTTTGATTATGAGAGATTTTGAGTTGGTTATTAAACAAATCAATGTTGCATATATGACTAGAGATCCTAGGTTAGGTTTTTATGGAGGAACGGTTGTAGAAATATTGAATACTTTTCTAGAAACCAAGCTTGCAGTGATTCCAAGGAAATATAATATGCAGGCTCATAGTTTAGCAATGTTTTCCAGCACTTGTAAGTTACCATTTCAACCTAACCATCAGTACACTGTTGAGGTTAGGCACAGACCTGCTATCCCTAACAACTTAAAAAACTGGCAAGTATTCACTAATGACCAACAAATAAACAATTTTCTAACTTTAGAGGAAGAATTTGTAAATAGCAACATAGATATTGACATAACATTAGATCTTGATTTTACAGCTAAAATAGAAATCAACAAATTAGAAGATGAAGAGATAGATAGATTCCATCCCACAAAGTTTACTAAATCGGATATTCAAAACCTAAAGCAAGTTGAAATTGATGAGATAATTAATGAACATTCTGAAATCATTAATCTCAAAGACAAATTTTTGCCCAAAGGATTAACTCCTTTGGAAGACTTGTTTGATTCAAATGATGTCCCTAGAAAACAAAAAACGGAACCCTTAAAATCTAACATAGAGGAGTGTAACATAGGCTCTCAGGAAGATCCTAAGTTGATAAAACTTTCAAAATCCTTACCTCCTACTAAAAAAGTAAAATACATTGAACTGTTAAAAGAATTCCAAGATGTTTTTTATTGGAGTTATGAGGATCTCAAGTCCTATGAAACCAGCATAATACAACACACTATCCCCTTAAAAGAAAACCGGAAACCTTTTAGACATAAGCTTAGAAGGATTAATCCCATTCTATTGCCTTCTATTGGAAAGGAAATCAAAAGAATGTACGAAGCCAAGATAATAGCACCAATTAGATTCTCTGATTGGGTTTCAAATTTGGTGCCCACAAGAAAGAAAACTAGCAAGATTAGACTATGTGTTGACTATGTGATTCCCAAAATGGATCACATATTACAGAGGGTGGTAGGTTCAACCAGGATCTCATTACTAGATGGGTTTCCTGGTTACAACCAGAATTTAGTTCACCCAAATGACCAGGCAAAAACTACATTCACTACTCCTTGGGGCACTTTCATGTATGTCAAGATGCTTTTTGTGTTAAAGAATGCAGAGTCACCTTTCAAAAAGCTATGGATATAGTTTTTGCTAAGGAAATCCATAACTTCCTAGTAATATAATTAGATGATATCACTGTATTCTCAAAATCTGATAAACAACACCTAGATCATCTAAGGCAGGTCTTCAATAAGTGTAGAAAGTATGAAATTTCTTTGAATCCTAAGAAATCTTTATTTGGGTTGGAAGATGGAAAAATGTTAGGCCACATAATCTTTAAAGATGGTATCTGAATAGATCCTGCAAGAATTGAATCCATCTTACAGATACAGCACCATAGGAGCATCCGCGAACAACAAGCCTTTCTAAGTAAAATAAACTTTCTTAGAAGATTTATGTCTAATTTAGAAGAACTAATTAGATTATTAAATAACATGTTAAAAAAATATTTGACTATTAAGTGGATAGTTGAGGCTAAAAGGTCTTTTGAAGATATTAAGCTCGCCTTAACATAAACACCAGTTTTGATCAATCCAAAGTTTGATAGGGATTTCATTATATTTACTTTTGCCTTAGAACACATAATTGTTGCAGTCCTACTGCAGAAGAATGATGAGGGTTTTGAACAACCTATTTCCTTCTTTAGCAAAGCCCTGAGGGATGCCCCTTTAAAATATAATATAATGGAAAAGCAAGCTTTTGCTTTAGTCAAAGCTATCAAAGATTTCAGAGTTTACATTCTATATTCTCATGTAATAGCTTATGTTCCCAATGTTGTGCTCAAAGACATCCTAACTCAGGATGGTCCAGATGGAAAAAGAGGGAAGTGGATAGCTACTATATTACAATATGACCTAGAAATCAAACCTACAAAGTTGATCAAAGGCCAAGGTTTAGCCAAGCTCATGGCTGAATCAAATTGTTAGGCCTTAGACATAAATTTTATAGCAGAAATGGATAATGGAGAGGAGATGGCGACTCCACCAATCAGCTAGGCCTTTATTGAATCACCATGGTATGTTGATATTATAAATGTTTTACAAAATCTACAAGCTCCTCCTGAATTATCCAGGACTAAAAGTAGGTTCTTAAAAATGAAATCTTTAAAGTTTTGCATAATTGACAATGCTCTGTTTTGGAAGAACCACGAAGGCATCCTTATTAATTGTTTATTAAAAGAAGAATCTGACAAAGTGTTACAAGAGTTTCATGCAGGTGACTGTGGAGGACATCTTTACTAGAAAACCACAGCTGACAAGATTCTAAGAGCTAGTTTTTATTGGCCCACTCTGTTTTCTGACGTAAATAAATTTGTAACCTCATGTCATAAATGTCAGATTTTTGGTTCTGCGCTGCGTGACCTAGCTCCCCAGAGCTTTTGCACCACACCAGCGCTGCGCACGCCTACTACAGAGCAGCTGCGGCCCTCCTGGCAGCCATGCCCAGCGATGGGGGTTCGGAACCCCTCCCCCCCCTCTCCCTCCTGAAGTCCTCGATTTTCAAAAAATGGTAGATGCATGCAGCAAACGTCCTCCCTCTGCACAACAACAGAAATTTGTCAAGAAAAAAGACTGCATTCCCACGGTGGCCCTCCCTGAGGAAGAAACTTGTCGCTCTGCATTGAATCTAGCCGATAGAGGGCTCATTGGGCAGTTCACCGGCCTCTGGCCATCGCCCAAATCTATTGAAGACTGGATCAAGAGAAACTGGTCCCCTCTGATCAAGGAAGGAATAAAATCATATTTTGTAGGTAAAGGCTTCTTTGTATTCGTGCTTGAATCAGCAGAAGACCGGAGTCTCATCTTCAGGAACGGGCCATATTTCATGGGAAACCGGGCTTATATTTAAATAAATGGTCTCCAGATTTTGATCCAACCCAGGAGGTTCCTACTGCGGTTCCAATGTGGGTGCGGCTTCCCCATCTTCCCCTGCACTACTAGAGCCGGAAATCTCTCCAAATTATTGGCAACTCCCTTGGTAAATACATTGATCAGGCCGTAAGAAAAGATTAGTACTCCTGTGCCTGAATATACATGGAAGTAGATCTGGAAGAAGGATTACCTATAGCAATAAAACTCAGTTGCTGGATGGTCCCATATTCAAGAGCTGGATTACGAGCAGATCCCCTTTAAATGCAGACAATGCCATGGCTATGGACACTTTGCAAAATACTGCAAGACAAAAGCTAAAGAGCAGAGTCACATCCGCAAGGGAGATCAATGGATCTCAATCCAGAAAACTAGCCATCCAAAAGTAGTCAGGAAAGGATCCACAAAGGGGAATAACCAAGAAGAACCTAGCAATGATAATAGAACCCCTCAGGACCTGGACGAGATCCCAATCCCCAAAGGAACCTCTCCACCAGATCCCCCAGAAACTGATCTGACTACTCCAGCACAGGTCGAAGATCCACATGCAAATAAAGATGGAGGCAGAGCTGCCTCGTCTGGTTCTCCTCAGGGTAGCCCCTCCATGCCTTCATATGCAGATATAACAAAGAAGAAAAAAGTGCCAGAGCCCTCAGACTCCTCAGAGGATGAGACCTATGAGAGACCATCGAAGAAAACAGGCAGGAAGACCCACAAAGCAGTCAGGGAGGAGGAGGCAGAAAGCCTAAAAATGCAAGGCAGCCAGTCCACAATAGAGATGATTATCGGTAGAAATACTAGAGGAAGATCTACCAAGGGAGGAATCCCAAATCCCTCACCAGGTAAATAATGCGTATAGTCTCTTAGAACTGTAGAGGCCTGGGGACCCAACCAAAAATTGAAGCGGTCAAAGATCTGATGAAAATAGAGCCCTCAGATATCCTCTTGCTCCAAGAGACCAAAATCGAAGGGTGAGCCCTTATGGATATCAGTAAGTCTAATTGGAAGAAGAACGAAGGCATAGCAGCCAGCTCAAGGGGAACTTCCGGAGGCGTTGCAACTCTCTGGTCTGAAAATCAGTTCCATCTGTTGAACTCCCATGAGACCCAACATTGGATCTTCACTGAGCTCAAGCACCTTGAAAGTAAGTTAACTATAGCCTTATTCAATCTCTATGTTCCTGTCATTTATGCTGAAAAAAGAGAATGCTGGAATACTCTCTCTGATTTCTTAGATCTCCACTCCCTAAACAACATCATCCTAGGAGGAGATCTCAACTTAGTCATGAAGCCAAAGGAAAAAGGCAGGGAAACAGTAGCAGAGATCAGTTGTTGCCTTTGGTAGAGGAATTAATGCAGCAGAGGGACCCGCTAGATTTTGCCCCAGTGAGAGGCAAATATACTTGGACCAATAATAGAATTGGGCCTGATCATATTGCTGCCCGGTTGGATAGATTTCTAATCCAAAGCTCCCTGTTGTTGGAAAACCTCCTTGTCTCATCAAAAATTCTCCCCAAACGTTTCTCGGAACATAAGCCAATTCAACTCATTATGGCCCCTGAGGAAGACCTTGGCCCTATTCCCTTTAAATTCAGTCCTCTCTAGATTGAAAAAGCAGGTTTTCTGAACACTATCCAATCGGCTTGGGATACTCCCATCAATGGATCCCCAAGCTATGTGTGGGAGAAAAAATTAAAAGCCACCAAAAAAGCCTTAAAAGAGTGGCTAAGGAAACTCCCCAATCCCTCTTCTCAACAGAGAAAAGATGAAGTTCAGCAGCTGGAAACTTTGCAAATTGGAATGGAAGGTCTCCACATTACCCCTGAAATTTTAAACAAAGAGGCAGCTTATCAAAGAAATATCCATCAAGCATTCAGAAGGGAAGAAGAGTACTGGAGGCTCAAATCTCGCAGTCTATGGCTCAAGGCAGGAGATCAAAACACCTCGTTCTTCCATCACCAATATAAAGCCTGCTTATCTCGAAACCACATCACTGAGATCAAGAATGAAGAAGGACAGATCTGCAACAAATTTGACCAAATTAAAACAGCAGCTAAAAACCATTTAAAAACCTCTATGGTCCTGGGAATGAAGGCAGCATAGAAGACACTGAAGATCTCCTCTCCTATATTCCCCACCTCATCACCCATGAGGACAATCAGGCTTTACTGAAACCCTTATCTGAAGAAGAAATCATCAAGGTCATATGGGCAATGGAATCAAATAAGGCCCCTGGGCCAGATGGATTTACAATACACTTCTACAAAGTCTACTGGGACATCATCAAAACAGATCTGCTGAAAATGATACAAGGTTTTTTTGGAAAATCCAAGGTTGGGGGAGGCATCAACTCCACCTTTCTTGCTTTAATTCCAAAAGAGGCTAACCCAGAAACTTTCGGCAGGTTTAGGCCCATCTCTCTATGCAACGCCTCCTACAAAATCTTGTCCAAAATCATTGCAAACAGAATCAAACCCCTACTTGACAAAGTAATATCCAGCTCCCAAGGGGGGTTCGTCAAAGGCAGACACATCTTGGACAACGTCATTCAAGTGCAGGAAGCTATCCACTCTAGCAAACAGAGGAAAGAGAAGGGGATGCTGATCAAGCTTGACATGGCTAATGCCTTCGATAGAGTCAACCACTCCTTTCTTCTCCAAGTTCTCCGATCCTTCGGCTTCCCTACTCAGTTTATCAATCTCATTAAAGCATGCATCTCAAACCCTTGGATAGCTCCCATGGTCAATGGCCGCCCAACATCCTTCTTCCAAGCCCATCGTGGACTAAGGCAAGGTTGTCTGCTCTCGCCTTTTCTGTATATACTCATGGCAGATACTCTCAGTAGGAAGCTGGCTCCAGAAATGAACACTGGTGGACTCCAAGGAATTCGAACTGCAAATGCTCTCAAGCCTATAAATCATGCTCTCTTTGCAGACGACTCCCTACTTCTAGGTAGAGCCTCTATTAGAATAGCAGCTAATTTCGACTCTGTTCTAAAAAGTTATTGCAGAGCCTCAGGAGCTGTGATAAATGACATAAAGAGTTCAATCTATGGATGGAATGTAAGTCAACACAATCTCAACACCATAGCCCATATTCTTGGTTTTGAGTGCTTCGCCCATTGGGACAGCATCAAATACCTCGGCTTACCTCTCACATCTGGAGTCAACAACAGATCTCTGTGGCATGGCATCATTAGCAAAATTAAAGACAAGATCACCTCTTGGGGAGGTTACTGGCTCACCAAGGGAGGAAAAATTATCTTACTTAAATATGTCTTATCTGCTCTCCCCATTTATCAAGCCTCTTTCCTTCTTGCTCCGAAACACATAATGGAGAAAATCTCTTGTCTCCTGAGAGACTTTCTCTGGAAAGGTGGTAGAGGCAATCACAGTAAATTACATTTGGCAAACTGGGATCTTGTCAAGCAGCCAATATTGGACGGAGGTCTACAGATTAGAGACCCTGCTTTATCTAATCTAGCACTTGGATGCAAGCTCCTTTGGAAAATCTATTCAGACCCCACACATCCTGTCAGTGAAATGCTCATCTCCAAATATGCGCAGGGGAACTCTCTCAGGCATCTGTCAGCGAATAATTCTCCCGCATGCACACACACTTGGAATCTCTGTAGGAAATGTATCAGCAGCTTTAGGAATCACTTGTATCGCATACCTAGCAACGGGGAGAAAATCTTACTCTGGAAAGACTGCATTATGAACAACCCCCCTCTTAACTCCGACGAAGAAATTCGCGAGCTAAGAGAATGGCTCCATAGCGCAGGTATACAAAAGTTGAATGACATCTCTGCGTGGGATAGTAAAGGGAACTGGGTTGCTGGGTATTCCCACCCGTGCCGGCGCAGCTCCACAATCATCTCGCACTGCTCAAAACGTTGCTCTCAAACGCAGCGTCGGTCCACCGCAACAGCACAGACAGATGGGGATGGGGTGACTCCGGATCTTATGCTTCAGCTTTAGGTTACATTGCCCTGCAGCCCAAAAAAGACAGACTTAGATCTCCAGCGTTATGGAAACAGGTTTGGAACACCAATGGGTTACCCAAAGTCAACTTGTTTTTTTGGATTCTTATGCAGAATAAACAGCTCACAGGGGACAATCTGTCAAAACGAAATATTGCTGGGCCACATAGATTCGTAATGTGCAGAAACTCTGGAGAAATAGCCTCTCATCTGTTCATTGATTATGATTTTGCCAAAGAAGTTTGGAAATTAACTCTTCTTGGATTGCACGCCTCCCCTCCCCAGCACAGTTCCGTGGCAGATCTCTTTACTAATTGGTTTCAATGTTATCCTCATAATATCCCCAACAATTCACTCTGGTTTCACATTTGGCTCTCCATCCCCAAATTTGTATGTTGGGAAATCTGGCTTGCCCGAAATGACTCGATCTTCAACAACTCTACTCACTCTCCTGCTCAATCTGCCTCTATTGCAAAAGCTTTTCTTCTGGAATCTGTCCTCCTGCATTCCCAAAAATCAGACTCCTCCCTCCTCCCCACAGAAAAGGCATGGTTGAACCTTCATAGCCCTCATCCCAAAAGCAAAGCCCATTCCCTCCCCCTTCCCCTCCCCAATTGATCTGAATTTGAAACTACTTGAAATTTCTTTACAAGGTATTCAATTCAGAATTAAACATGTTTAAAAGATTTCCATGTCTTGCAGAAAGAAAACAAATGAAATTTTCAGCTGTTCATGACCCATTTAAGCATAGCAGAGTTATTTCCTTTTACTGTTTAACACATTAAAATGAATTTGATATGCAAAATAAATCAACCACAAATGCAAAAGAAGTTGATAAAGTAGTTCACCCCCTCCAGGGCTACGTCTGCTGGGTCCAAAGCTCCCAACCGGGCTTGTCCTTGTTTTTATTAAATGCTCAAATTGAAAATACAGCTGAATAGAAGCATCTACAGGAGAAATAGATGGTAAAAATTGATTCAGAACACTTGAATCCTTCAGGATTGACTATTGGATCACCTCCAATGGATACCTGCAACCCTATACAGTCTTCACAAAAATGGGCCCTAGTGGCTCCTAGAACTTTCACGGCTCCAAAACCTCTACAAATGATCTCAGATGGCTGTAAGACCTGCACCATTGGCTTCAGAAGGTCGAAAATACCCAAAATCAAAAAAAAAATCGTCCAAAACCGACTTTCCTAGCCAAAGTTATGGCCATTTAAAGTTTCTCCAGTTTTCCCTAGAAAAACTCCAGCTAACTTTAGTTAGCTCCAGATAGCTCCGCCAATTATGGTGGGTCCGCCAAATTTGGCGTTCCTGCCAAAATTCCGCCAACTTAACTGCAGTTACATTTAATGTTTAGTGGTTGCCTCAGATTTCGTACCCGGCGGAATATTCCAAAAAAAAATTAAAATTTCTAATGTTATGGACAAATTCTTCTTTTTGCCATAACTTCCTCATACAACGACCGTTTTTCGAACCGTTTGCGGCGCCGGAATCGGAAAACGAGCACTTTCCAGTCATTCAACTTTGAACCAGTTCTAAGCACTTTAAATTTTGAGCATTTTACGACACTTAGGACATGAGCACCTGATCACGCCTCCCCATTGGGAAGCTTTTGGACCCCAAAAGCCTTCAACTACCTGTTAAAGAGGTGAGGGTACAGCTCCCTCACTCTGTCCACCTCCATCGACTTTGCCTTGTTTGGTTTGCTGCCTTTGAAGCCAACCCGAACATAATCTACACTGCCCCTCCTTGAAGTGCGTGTCCTTCTGTCAAGGATTGTATCTTCTTTCAGCTCATCTAAGAATTCTGGCGAGAAATCTTCTATAGATGGCAGCTGAACAACATTTTCATGATCAGCAATCAAAGGAGGTTCATACAAACGTAAGTTCTCCACATTGACAACAGAATACATTTGCATGTAGGAAGGCAAATCTAATTGAAAAGCATTATTTCCAACCTTCTTGAGGATTTTGAATGGACCATAACGAATAGGCTTCATCTTTTTACCTTCTCCTTGCATCCTTCCCTTACTAATGTACAGCCATACCTCATCTCCTTCTTGAAACTTGTGATCGACTCTATGCTTGTCGTGTCTTTCCTTGTACTTGCCTTGACTCTTCTCACGCTGTTCTTGAATTTGCTGATGTATTTGCTGAATTCTTTCAATGAATGAACGAGCTTTGTCAATGTCACTATGTCCCTCAATGGCGACATCTTTCTCAAGAATGAAATCAAGAGGTGATTTTGGCAAGTAACCAAAACAAGCTTCAAACAGTGAGGTGTTTGTGGAAGAGTGCTTGGCATGATTGTAAGCATGCTGTATGTAGTGCAAATGTTCATCCCAAAGCTTGGGATGCTTGCTGCAATAACTTCTCAAGAGGTGCACAATGGTTCTGTTCACAACTTCGGTTTGTCCATCTGTTTGTGGATGGAAAGCAGTACTTTTCTTCAACTTTGTGTCCATCATCTCCCATAGGTTGGACCAAAAATTCCCCACAAATCTAGAATCCCTGTCACTAATAATGGAAGTAGGCAAACCAAAGTGAATCCATACATGATGAAAAAATAATTCAGCAGTTATAGTTTTCTTACAAGGCATAAGTATACACATTTTGCTGAAACGATCAACTACTACATATAAATAATCATGTTGCTTTCGAGATTTTGGCAAACCTCCTACAAAATCCATAGAGATGCTCTCCCATGGTCTAGAAGGTACCGGCAAGGGAGTATACAAACCAAGCTTCCTGTTGCTAGGCTTGCTTGTAGCACATAATGAACAACCTCTTATGAACCTTGAAACAGAATCTACCATGCGAGGCCAATAGCAATACCTCTGTAGATGTGCAACTGTTTTGCTCACACCAAAATGGCTAGCAATAAGATAAGAATGAGCTTCTCTTATGACATTTATCCTCTCCCCCTGTGGTATACACAACTTGCCCAAATGAAACAGTAAATTGTTAGGCATGTGATAGTCATTTTCCTCTACATGATTCCTTTTACTCAAGTTAGCATACACATCTTTAAATTCATCATCAGATGCATATTGTTCTATGTAACTATCATGTACAATGGAATCATTCTTAAGCAAAGTAACAGCACCAATAATAGGCCTTGAAAGCATATCAGCAACCTTATTCAAAGTACCTTTCTTATACCTTATTACCAAATGGAACTGTTGCAAGAAGCCCATCCATCTGAAGTGTCGTGACTGTTGTAACTTGCTTTGTGATTGCAAGTACTGTAAGGGCTGATGGTCGGTATGTATAATAGTTTCTTTGCCCATCAAGTAGTGTTTCCACTTTTTGACGCTTTGTACCAATGCATACAACTCCTTATCATATGTAGGATAATTTACAACAGCACCATTAAAAGTTTCAGAATGAAAAGCAATAGGCTTACCATGTTGTAGAAGAACTGCACCCATAGCATAATCACTAGCATCAGTTTGTATCTCAAATGGCTGTCTCAAATCCGGTAATGCAAGGACTGGAGCTGAACTAATCTTCTCTTTCAAAGATTCGAAAGCTTTTTGCTGCTTGCCTCCCCATTGGAAAGCATGCTTCACACTTGTCACTGCATGCATAGGAGCTGCTATAGAAGAGAAGTTAGAAATAAACTTCCTCCAATATTGAGCTGCACCCAAAAAACTTCTTACCTCTGTTATGGATTTGGGAGTAGGCCACTTCACAATAGCCTCAATCTTAGCAGGATCAATTCTCAAAGCACCTCCTCCTACTATGTGTCCCAAATAAACCAAAGAAGTCTTTCCAAATTCACACTTTGACATTTTAAGAAATAACTGATTCTTCTTCAAAACATCAAGTACTTTCCTAACATGCATGACGTGATCTTCTCTAGACTTGCTGAAAATTAAGATGTCATCTAAGTAGACAATAATGAAATCATCAAGAAAAGGACGCAAGACATCATCCATTACCCGCATGAAAGTTGCAGGTGCATTGCACAAACCAAACGGCATCACAAGCCACTCAAAGAGTCCTTGTTTGGTTTTAAAGGCTGTCTTCCAAATGTCACTTTCTTCAATTCTTACTTGATGATATCCACTGCGCAAGTCTAGCTTAGTGAAATATCGAGCATCTTTCAGCTGGTCTAGCAAATCATCTATCCTTGGGAGTGGGTAACAATTCTTTACCGTTATCTTGTTCAAGGCCCTGAAATCAACACACATACGCCAAGTGCCATCTTTCTTTGGAATCAATACAATCGGTGACCCACATGGCGAAGTACTTGGCCTTATGAAACCCTTGTCCAACAAGTCCTTGATTTGCTTCTTTATTTCAGCATTCTCCATAATAGACATGCAGTACATGCCTATGTTTGGAAGAGGACAATCTGGATGCAAATGGATTTCATGTTGAATCTCCCTCTTAGGAGGCAAACCTGTTGGCTCCTGAAACATCTCATGATATGCATCAACTACATCATACAGATCTGTTTTAAGTTTTGGATCACAATTGTCAAATGACTCATGATTCACATCAACCTTGGGCTTAATCATAAGAAGAACAAAATTCTTACTTGAATTGACCAGCCTTTTTACCTGTCCTGCATTCACCATCGCTATATTTGTCTTCTTGCGATGAGCTCTAACAATGAACTCCTTGCCATCTTTGAACAGATGATATTTGTTTTCATGGCGATGAAAGATAGCTTTCCTGTCAAACAAGTAAGGACTTCCCAAAACAATTCCTACTATATCAAAAGGTACCACATCAAGTTCAACTGTGTCAATAAAATGTCCAGTAATTGCAAAGCACAATGTGCACTTTCTTGAAACTTGTAAATTTGCATCCTTGCAAATCCATCCAAGTGGATATGGCTTCGGATGTGGAACGGTCTCAAGTTTAAGCTGCTTGACCAAGTCCTCTAATATAAGGTTTTCTTGTGACCCACTATCAAAAAGTGTGTCAATTTTAGTATGTTTTGAAATCACCCTCACATGAAACAGTTCAATTCTTTCTTCCTCATTAGGAGCTTGTACATGGCAGTTTGAGGTACTAGTGCTGGCTTGAGTTTCAATTTCTTTTTCCTTCAAGTTTTTCAAACCCATGGCTGTAATTTTGGTTTCATCACCTGAATCTTCCCCTAAATCTTGTGGTGTAGATGTAGTAGCAGCAGTTTTCTGTTTCCCTTTGGATTTGTTAAATTGAGGTCTTTTTTCAGGATATAATTTCCAACAGTTTTTCTCCTCATGACCTAGTTTAGAACAGTGTTTACAGATCACTTTCTCACTCTCCTGTTTGACAGATGCATTCTTTTTTCTCTTTCCCTTGGAGGTTTTCTCTTTGTTTTTCCCCTTGGGGGGCTTGTTTCTACCCTCTTCAAATGTGTTTTTTCCCCTTGCCTCTAAATGGGTAGCTTGGACACAAACCTCGTCCAGGCTAGTAGGGTTAAACATCAAGATGGTGTGTCTAAGGTAGCTATGCAAGCCACCAATGTATTTCAACAAGGTTTCTTGGGTCTGTAAATCTACCCCTAACAAGAGAGCTCTTCTCCTGAATTCTTGGGTGTAGTCTTGGACACTCTGACCCTTAAGTTGTTGGAAATTTTGCCAATTCATAATGACCTTCTGCATGTGAGCAAGAGGATAAAACTGTTTTTTAATGGCTAACAGAAATTCAGGCCATGTTAAGGTAACCTTACCAAATTTCTTGATCTCCTATTTAGTCTTGGCCTCCCACCAATGCTGCTCCATCCATTCTCAAAGAAGCCAACTGAATCTTTGTGGCATCATCATGCATATTTTGGATCCTCAAGTAAACTTCCAACTGCCTAATCCAGTTGTCAAGCTTTTCTGCATTCACTTCACCATTAAACATAGGTAATTCGAATTTTACATCAAGCTTCAAAAAATGACTTTTTCCAGAGGATCTATGCTTATGAACAGAAGAAGACGAGGATGAAGAGGAAGAAGGTGAAGATGGGGGTGGTGGATCACCATTTCCTCCATGTCCTTTCTTGGAATGATCATCATCCTTCTTACCTCCTGAAGAGCCCTCTCCTTCATGTGGATGTTTGGACCCTTCTCCAGCCAATTTCTCATTTCTTTCTTGGTACAATATCCTCACCATTTCAGTGAGGTCCAAGAAAGCCTTTCTGAAGACTCTTTCTTCTTCTCTTGGATCTGTCTCTATAGGAATTTCTCCTTCATGTTTAGACATCCTTGAAGCTTCTACTGAGACTCTTGAGGGTGAAATTGAGGCCTTCCTTGACTGAGGATTCTCTCGTTCTCTAGTCAACTGTCCTTCCCCTCTTTTGAGTTTCAACCTGGTAAGCATCAATACTTTGCAAGACAGTTAGAAGATCTTTGCACAAAACCCTGGCTCTGATGCCAACTTGATCTGAATTTGAAACTACTTGAAATTTCTTTGCAAGGTATTCAATTCAGAATTAAACATGTTTAAAAGATTTCCATGTCTTGCAGAAAGAAAACAAATGAAATTTTCAGCTGTTCATGACCCATTTAAGCATAGCAGGGTTATTTCCTTTTATTGTTTAACACATTAAAATGAATTTGATCTACAAAATAAATCAACCACAAATGCAAAAGAAGTTGATAAAGCAGTTCACCCCCTCCAGGGCTACGTCTGCTGGGTCCAAAGCTCCCAACCGGGCTTGTCCTTGTTTTTATTAAATGCTCAAATTGAAAATATAGCTGAATAGAAGCATCTACAGGAGAAATAGA
This sequence comes from Pinus tabuliformis, assembly GCA_031772625.1. Classification (NCBI taxonomy): domain Eukaryota; kingdom Viridiplantae; phylum Streptophyta; class Pinopsida; order Pinales; family Pinaceae; genus Pinus; species Pinus tabuliformis. Next base: position 1,188,347,805 of record CM062809.1, read on the forward strand.
TGGTAAAAATGGATTCAGAACACTTGAATCCTTTAGGATTGACTATTGGATCACCTCCAATGGATACCTGCAACCCTATACAGTCTTCACAAAACTAGGCCCTGGTGGATCCTAGAACTTTCATGGCTCCAAAACCTCTGCAAATGACCTCATATGGCTGTAAGACCTACACCAATGGCTTCAGAAGGTCGAAAATACTCAAAATCAAAAAAAAAAAAAATCGTCCAAAACTGACTTTCCTAGCCAAAGTTATGGCCATTTAAAGTTTCTCCAGTTTTTCCCTAGAAAAACTCCAGCTAACTTTAGTTAACTCCAGATAGCTCCGCCAATTATGGCGCTCCTGCCAAAATTCTGCCAACTTAACTGCAGTTACATTTAATGTTTGGTGGTTGCCTCGGATTTCGTGCCTGGTGGAATATTCCTTTTTTAATTTTTTTTGAAAAATTAAAATTTCTAATGTTATGGACAAATTCTTCTTTTTACCATAACTTCCTCATACGGCGACCGTTTTTCGAACCGTTTGAGGCACCGGAATTGGGAAGATGAGAACTTTCCAGTGATTCAACTTTGAACCAGTTCTAAGCACTTTAAATTTTGAGCATTTTACGACACTTAGGACATGAGCACCTGATCACCAATCCATCTTGGAAATTAGAGAACCTGAAGCTTCCTTTCAAGCTTGGTGGAAGACCCAAAACACAACTTCAATCTTTTTCGATGGTGCCTCCAAGGGAAATCCTGGGGCTGCGGGAGATGGAGGAGTCATCTACTTCTCAAACAATCCCAGAAAAGTTCACTTTTGCTAGGGGCTTGGTATTCACACAAACAATCAGTCAAAGCTCCTTGCTCTCACAAAAGCCTGCCAAATTGTCCGTGATAAAGGCATCAAATAATGCCAAGCATTCGAAGATTCCACAAATCCTCATTAAGAAGATCACCTCGGACGACCAGTTCAACAACGCCATTCTCAACAAGTCTCTAAAATGGTTAAAGATAATTCTGCAAGATTTCACTTCCTTCAAAATATATCATATTTTTAGAAGTTTGAATAATGAGGCGGATGAAATGGAAAACAAAGGATGTCTCTTAGCAACGGGAGCTCTCACAGCAATGATAAAAGCTCTATCCCATATTGTATTTCTTAATTCAAGCGCAAAATTGAACAAGAAGCATTTAGATGCAAGGAAAAGTTGTGTAAAGATGGTTGATTAGGCTTAGGCCCAACCATACTTAAAATAACAAATTATACCCATTACAGTTAAAAAAAAAAATGTCAGATTTTTGAAGGAGAGAGAAAACTTTTACCCTTACCCTTGAAGCCAATATCTGTTGAAGCACCATTTCAACAGTGGGGTCTTGACTTCATTGGTGAAATCCACCCACCATCCTCTACACAACATAAATGGATTCTCACTGCTACAAATTATTTTACCAAATGGATAGAAGCCATACCATCAAGGCAAGCCACTGATATTGTTATAATAACCTTCCTTGAATCCAACATCCTATCTAGATTTGGGTGCCCAACCAAGATCATCACTGATAATGCAGCAGCCTTTAAATCTAAGAGAATGATTGATTTCTGTAATAAGTATCATATAACCATAGGTCACTTTATAGCTTATTACCCTCAAAGGAATGGACTAGCAGAGTCCTCCAACAAGAGTTTAGTGAATATCATCAAAAAGTTGTTAGAGGATAATAAGAAAACGTGGAACAAGAAGCTAGTAAATTCCTTGTGGGCAGATAGGCTAACCAAAAAGAAATCCATTGGTACCAATCCTTATCAATTAGTTTATGGAATGGAGGTTGTTTTCCCATCTTCCTTGGGAATACCAGTGATGAAATTACTCCAAGAGGTGCAGGCTGAGCCAAATGATATTCAAAGGAGAATCAACCAAACAATTCACTTACAGCAGACCAGGGAAGAAGTTTACATCAGATCCCAAGTTGTGAAAGAAAGGATCAAGAAAGCTTTTGATAAAAGGACCAAAGCAGAAGATTTCTACCTAGGAGACAAAGTTTTGAAATGGGACTCAAGAAGAGAGGATAAAGGTAAACATGGGAAGTTTGACTTCCTATGGAAAGGCCCATATATCATATATGCTTTTAGAGGTAATAATGTTTTTTTCCTCAGAGAATTGGATGGCACAATAGCAGAAGGAGGATCAGTTAATGGTTGAATGCTTAAACACTACATAGAACCTAGTTACTGATTTCACTAATCACTTGTACATATTCTATTTTTCAAAAGTTTAGAGTTGATTGGATAGTGAATTTTTGGATTTGAAGCCTGAAGAAAAGGCCCTAACTTTAGAAATTTTTACTGTCATAAATAGCAATAATGCAGAAAAGTGAAAGGGAAAACTTACAGAGTAAGATCACAATAAATCAGAATGGCCATTGATCTACAAGTTCTTAACATTTCACCAGGAAATGCCATCCCCAAGTGGAGCCACTGTTAGGTTCCTATAATAATGGGAGTCATAATTTTTGAATGGCTGAGATTAAACATGCAATATGTACATACCTTTGCTTTCTGCAAATGTTTTCCATATTCAAAAAATTAAAAAATGTAAAGAGGGTATGTCCTGAAAGAAAAATCAAAGGACAAAAAGAATAAAAAAGGTCAAAAAAGATTAAAAAAAAAAAAATATGAACCCCAAGAAAAGAAAATACCATGAAAGTGTGCAAGTCAAAATGCCACTACTATTTACTTTTTGTACCAAATAAATGATTGTGTGCAGCTTGTTATCTTTGCCACAATCCATGATAGACAAAATGTTTAAACTTGTCTATGTTATGTTTTCAATTTTGTGCTTATAAATAGAGAATAAAATCTAACCAAGCTATTTAATCTTGGCAGATGAGTAGATATGTAGAGTGAATAAAAGGAGCTCAATTGTTTAATATGAGCCCTTGGATGTAATAAGGTTAGACTTAGTTAGATTACTATTGTGAAAGAAACTAAAATGTTTTGATAAGGGTTTGCCAGCTTAAGTGCACCATAATAAAGAGAAGTGAAAATGGTAGGATGAGTAGGTGGGTAAGTAGAAGAAAGGTTGCAGAATTGTGATGATTGTTAGATAAAAGCATATTGATCACCTTCATCATCAAAGTTCTTAAGTATGAATGAAAATCGGACATGCATAAAGTCCACGAAGTCAAATTGATTAACTTCCCTCACTCATTACACCTTTCACTTAACTAATTTCCAATAAAAGGTCTTAAGTACCCAAAATCTTAAGTCAAATGGCTCATAGCATTTCTCTGACTTTTGGAGGGACTGGACCTTTGGACCAATTACTTATCGGTCCTAAGTACTAAAAATCCCCTCATAACCATTCACCCCCTTCAATTCACTCATATTCCCAAACAAATCGCTTTTCCTAAGAAAAACACCATTTTCCTAAGGAAAAGTCATTTTCCCTAATAAACCCCTTTTTTTAAGGATAAAATCTTGTTATCCTAGGAAAAGTGATCACCCCTGTGAAAAAGACCCCTTTTCTCAAAAAACCCAAAAATACTTTTAGCCTAAGTCATAATATATGTGTGCTAAAAGAAAACAAAGGCAATAGATACATTATAGTTAGCGCTTTTTCATTCTCCACCATTATCATATTAATTTCTAATGTTTATATGTATAATAATTCCCGAAGAAAAGAAATAACCCTTCCCTTATTAACTTGTCAGAATGAAAGAATCTCGACCCAATGACTTATAGGTGTTAAATACTAAAAACCCCGTCATAAACATTCACCCTTTTCAATTCACTCATATTCCCAAACAAATCCCTTTTCCTAAGAAAAACACCATTTTCCTAAGGAAAATTCATTTTCCCCTAATAAACCCCTTTTTTAAGGATAAAATCTTGTTATCCTAGGAAAAGTAATCACCCCCATGAAAAAAACCCCTTTTCTCAAAAAACCCAAAAATACTTTTAGCCTAAGTCATAATTTATGTGTGCTAAAAGAAAACAAAGGCAATAGATACATTATACATAGTGCTTTTTCATTCTCCACCATTATCATATTAATTTCTAACATTTATATGTATAATAATTCCCGAAGAAAAGAAATAACCCTTCCCTTATAGTTATAAATAAATCCTTTTTATTAATACCCTGTCCCCTAAAGTTTGAAACATAAACTTTATTAATACCACAACCCGACTAATGAGTTAATTAATCGATCAGCGATTAATTAATAATCAAAACCCTCCACCAATAAAATCACCCCTGATGCCCTAAACCCACCTTAAACTATCATTTATTTAAACCCCGCCACACTCAAACATCTGTCAAGCCCATCCATTACCCTTCATACAAACTCCCCACCCCGATCACTGTGCAATCGCCTCCCCTTTAATCGACGGTTATTAAACATATCGGGCGGCCTCAACACCCGAACTTTACCCACCTGATATGGGCTATTTTCCTTTGGGCCTCGATGCGACGTGGCACCCGATGAGTGGGATTGGGTAGCCTCCCCCCAAAACCACCCAGCCCACAAAAGCGATGCGAACAAACCCACTTACCACCCCCCGCTAAACGACAAAGCATCACATCATCCCACTAAAAACCAAAAGTACTACTATTCCCATACACCCGCCAAATCATTGACTTTGTTAATAAAACAAAAAAACCTCATTATTTTTGTTTTATCGTGGAAACAAATGTCCCAAACCTCCATGCACGTGACCGACAACGTCCAACTGCCATCCTATGTCCAACCACCAACCTGCAGAAGCCACTGAACTCCCAGTCCACCCTCAAGTTCATGTAGACCTTCTGCAATCATGCACAATTGCCTGTCGACCCATTCAGAGCCAAAATTCCCAGAAATTCCAGGTATTTATCCAAATCCACTGAAAACCTTGTCTCATTTCTGAACCAATTACTCTATTGCTTGGAATTAATAAGAAATTCAGTAAAAGAACTCCACAGTGACCCAAGACTACTCTATATTGGAACTCAGTTGCCTTAATTGACTAAAAAATCCCCATTACCCTCAAGAAACTATAAGTTTTGTCCCCCATTCTTAACCACATGAACTAAGGATGTTTGCCCCTATTGTCATGGATGTCAGGCCAATTACAACTCCCCATCTGGAGCAACAACAAGGCAATGTATGCATTAATGAACAGGATCAACAATGCAAAGGAGCGAAAGGAGAATGGTATGGCATAGTTGAATGAGGAGGTTGTTGCATTTGGGTATATTGCAGAGATTGCTATGTTGAAGAATTTGTTGTGATGTTAAATTTTTGTTGAGCTGAATTATTGTGATGCAAGCAAAGGCAAGACTCCATGACAGCAAAGGCAATACTCCATGACAACAAAAACAAGGCAAGACTCAAGGTTGTTGAGGAAATTGCATGAAGAAAATATGGCTTTGATCATATAGATGGATTTGGAGAGTGATTGTTGCATATATATGGCTTGTATTTTTTTCATATGTTGTGTGCATATTATTTGCATTGGAGAGTGCTTGCAGTGTGTTCATGTGTTGTGATGTTATAATATTGCTTTTGGCATTATGTTGATATTGGTGTACCTAATCATTATAGATGGCTGAAATAATATTTGGTGGAGCACTTATTTATGTTCTAATATTCAAAATATGAAGAGCTTGGAAACGAATGAGTGGAAGGAAAAGAGTCAAGAATGTTCACTTCATATTCTTATGTGGAATACAAACAACCAAAAAACTTTCTTTATAAAATATGTTGTTTTTGGAAGCCAAAGATGATGAGAGAGTTATAGAGCATGTGAGGGCTGAGTGTTTGTGGGTTACCTGGCACACATGAAACTGATGTGAAATATATTTGGAGGGGATAAGAGGAAGTAATAAAGAAGGAGATATGTAGAATTGATGACCAGGTAAACCAACATATTCTTTTCATTTTGTATGAGGGGATTATGGTCTCCTTTAAAGTTGTTGCTTAAGAAATATCAGGCTGGAGCCTGTTGAGGTAGGAGCCTCTTGTGGTTTGTATCCTCATAAAACATATGAGAGTTGGATATTCCATGCATGTTGTAGCTTGCAGAAAAGTTGAGGTAGAAGTCTCCTATAGGTTGGAGCCTAAATAAAATCAAATGTAGTAAGGGTGTAGGAGCTTGCCTTTGCATCACAACAATAAAAAACTCATCCAGATAAAGATTTCCAAATCAAGGACACTACTGTCTGTGAATCCCATATTAAACTGTACTGCTAATACAAGGACCAATACCTAAACCAAGCTGACCAAATTGGGCTTTGGGAATCCAATTTTCCCAAGTGCCAGTTCCCAGAGGTGCATATCTTCCCTGAAATTGTTCATTATTTCCATACCAATTACAACCCCAGTCAAAGAGCAGTGACGTCTCCAAACTAGGATGTACTATTTACCATCGCTGTTGAAGCCATCAATGAAATGCTTCAATTGCAACCAGGACAAAATCTGACCCCTATTTCCATTGGAGACCTCTATATCAATTTCCCAATCTTACCACTACCAGGATTGCTAAAATGCTTCAGACCTTCATCAAAGAGGGGAAGCATGTCCCAACTGAACCTCCTCCATATGTGGCTACCATATTTTCCCCATTTGGTCAAGATATAGTAACAATGATCTCTTGCATTTTAGGTTATACCAGCAATGAGTATATAGATGAAATCATTTTAGCCTTCATGTCCATTTTTACTCCAGTATAGCCCCCTGTTGTCATGTATGATTATGCCAAGTACATATCTGATAGGATGCATGAACAATTTTTTAGAATGGATAATGAAAGAGTGTTTAAGTATTCTTCAGTTTTGTACCGCCTTTTCTTATACTATCAAGTTGACAAGTTCCCATTCATTCTCCAAAAGCTTGACACTAAAGGTCATCCTAGGTCAGTGATTTTTTGGACTCCTTTGATACATAAGCATGATTTCCCATATCCATATACTGATTTCATTGATATTTTTGTATATCCAATAGTGACCATTCTACTAGGAAGTCCTCCTCCAAGAATCAATTTAGACATCAAGAGGATCCTGCAACTGTCAAAACAACACAAAGTGGTGTTGGCATTATAACACAGATTTGGCACTATGACACAGATTTTGTCCTTGATGGCAACTCTCGCAGATGACAGATCGCAGTTCAAGCTCACATAATGAAGAAAGAGAGGTATACGCAAGTTCCCATTGACCAAGCCGCGTGTACACATGGGTTCGCAGACCAAAAGGCACATATGGCATACACACACACTTTCACGAAAGGAAAGGCCCGTACATGTTGGAAAACTTGGTTTTGGTCCATGGTATTTGGTCCATGGTATTGTGATCCATGGTATTGGTCCAAGGTATCTTGTCCAACGTGTTGACCCCAGGTATTTGGTCCAAGGTATTGATTCTAAGTGGTTTTGGACCATGGTATTAAGGCCTAAGACTATAAAAGGAGGAGAAGATCATTAGGCAAAGGCACTCATGAATTGAATATTTAATGAAGAGAAAGATCTAGATTACAGGTTATTGGGTAATGGTGCACAGCTGGCTCTGAATCAAGGATGAACGTGAGCGCTTAATGAAGGATAAGTTCTATTTATGGGTCAAGATCTTAAGGCTTGAAGAGAAGTATCTTTGTGTGGTTTTTGATCTTTTATCTTAATAATTGGCGCATGTCATAATCTGTAAATATGATGATCTGGGTATAACTGATGTCTGAGTAATTGTAAGGGTTAAATCATCATTTACAGATCTATACACATGTTCATTATAGCAAAGGCGTGTATACATGCCAGTTCGATAATTCAAAAGTGTGTATACGCAGGTTTGCCTTGATACAAGTGTGTATGCACGCAGGTTCATCACATTGAAGTAGTGTACACCTCATAAAATATGCTTTAGCTACTTCTGATTGGCGCTGTAGTGTTCTGGGTTCTGGCTTGGGTTTTGGTTACTGTTCTTGTATTCTGGTTACAGTGTTCAGAGAAGTGATTGTTTGATTTGGTTTTGTTAGTGCAAAGGAGATTGGTTGATGCAGATATATTTGACATTTGATTGATGTTATTGATGGATCCAGTCTAAAAATTTATGAAACGTGGTCCCTGGAAGAAAAGAGAAGGTTGTAGCCTTCTGTAGGTGATCACCTACGTACTAGTACATCAGCTAGTACAAGAGCTAGGGGGTTGTAACTCCCTTCCAGGAGAAGATGGAGAACAAGAGAAGGTTGTAGCCTTTTGCAGTAGAAGCATGCATACTGGTATAATATTGCACCAAGACAAAATATTGTAAAAATAAGTTTCTTATTAAAAGAAAGATAGAGACGATTGCAGCAAGTGGTTTTCACCCACATTGGGTTTCCACCTTATATCTTGTGTTCATGTGTGTGACTGTCTATTAAATTTTTACTGCTCCTGGTTACTGTTTATATGGTTCTGATGCACAGATTAAAGATCAACATATGAAGAATTAACTAAATTATAAGTTTACAGGGTATACGCTAGTTTCCTTATATACATTTGCATATACACGTAAGTTTCATTAACTGAATTAGCGCATATGAATTAGAATATGGAAATCAAATATTATTGACTTGATAATACTGATTCACCCCCCCCCCGCCTCTCAGTATTATTTCCAACAATTGGTATCAGAGCAGGTCCTTCATCAGAAGCTTGATCGCTTGAAGAAAGATCTATCATCATGAGTAACTATGAAAGAGAGGGATCCATTAGACCTCCAATATTTGATGGGAGAAACTTCGTTTATTGGAAGGTAAGAACCACAAACTATCTTCAATCTCTTGGAATAGATGTTTGGGAAATCGTGGAAGGAGGATATACATTTCCATCAGCAATTCCTACAGATATGGTAGGTAAAAAGCAATATGAAACCAATGCCAAGGTCGTCAATACATTATTGGGGAGTCTGTCACAATTGGAATTTTTCAAGGTTATGCAGCTCAAAACTACCAAAGAAATATGGGACAAGATCGTTCTAAGCTATGAAGGAGACATTTAAGTAAAACGTGCAAAACTACAATCTCTCAGAATTCAATATGAAACTCTCAAAATACACAATGATGAAAGTATAGCTCATTACTTCCTACGTATAGATGAGATTGTTAATCGCATGAAAAACTTGGGTGAAGAGATAAAAGAAGTTACTTTAGTTGAAAAGGTTTTAAGATCCGTGTCTTCTAAGTTTGAATCAAAAGTTTTTGCCATAGAAGAAAATTAGGATCTTCAGAGTATTACTATGACACAACTGCACAAAATCCTAACTACTGTCGAAATGAGAAAAGGTGGTCCATCAGATATGAGAGAAGCCGAATTCGAGGCTTTAGGAAGAGAAGAACTCAATGAATCAGGACATATTTCAGGAGGAGAGGAAGAAGCAAACTTTGTCAAGAACCTTCAACAAGGTTCTGGAAGATTCAGAGGTAAACTATCTTTCAAATGTTTTGCTTGTGGAAGAGTCAGTCATTACGCTGCCAAATATCATCACAAGGATAAGCTTGATAAAGGTAAGGAATCATCAAAATGGAATAGAAAACAAAGTGTAAGTAAGAAAAGCTACTATACGCATGAAGATAGCGATGGTTTATCAAATAGTGATGAAGATGAAAATAGTAATGATTATAGACTTCTGATGGATTTTGAAGATGATGATTTCTTGGATGCTTTAGATGAAGATGGTCTTTATGAAGAAATCTCTAAACTTAAAATTTGTTTAGAAGAAAATAATATGATTATAGATACTCTGACATTCCAACTTGCTGAAAGGGAAAAACACAATGAAAAATTAGAATGTGAAATTGTGGGTCTAATAAAGGATATTGAGAAAACAAAAGCTCTCAATCTTAGATTTTCTAAAGGATCAAAGACCCTAAATGAAATTATCAAAGTGCAGCATTCTCCTCTGATAAAGACAAGTCTTGGATATACTGAAGAAGCACAGAAATCGACCACCTCCACTAAAATCTATCTTGATGCAGTAAAGAGCAGTGAATAGTTTGACAATCGTCAGCGAAAGCATAAAGTAGATCACCAAGTAAATCGGGGTCAATATACTTCAAGGATGAACAGAAGCTACAACCAACCTCAGGTAAATCATACTCAGTTTTCTTCAAGAATGAATGTCATGGGAAACTACAATCACCAGGTCAGTAGGTTCGATAATCGTAGGAATTTCTTTACTGGCCAATGTTTTTCATGTCATAAATTTGGACACAAAGCTGCACAATCTGTTGCTTACAAGACCATCATGACTAGAGAAGCACAAAATCAAAAGAATGCGACAGGGATCATGAAAAGGACCTACAATAACTTTTCGCTTCTTGAAAATGAAATAGAATGCTCTATCTATAACAACTTCGGTCATGAAGATTTTGAATGCAGGAGCAAATTTTGGCAAACATTGTAGAAAGAGAAAACTTCATTGGGTCCCAAAACTTGGAAAAAGAAAGAAACGCAAACAGAAAGATGTGGTATAGCCTTGTATGCAAAAGGACAAGAAAATTAGTGGTACATTGACAGTGGATGCTCAAAACACATGACAAGTGATAAGGAAAAAATTCAGTCATATAATGCCTTAGAAAAAGAAAAGAACGTCTCATTTGGAAATGATACTCCCACTGTCATAAAAGTTAAAGGTTCTATTCTCTTAAAAGAAAAGGTTAAAGTTGGGAATGTTATGTATGTTGATGGTCTAAAGCATAATCTATTGAGTGTCAATCAAATGTGCGATCAAGGAAATGAAGTAGTATTTCGATCAAATGGATGTGTTGTTCGTGAGCTTGATACAGGAGAAACAGTGATCAAAGGTATAAGAACTCCAAACAACCTATACATACTCAAGGGAGGACAACAACAGTGCTACCTAAGCAAAAATGATGAACACTGGTTATGGCACAGAAGATTGGGGCATCTAAGCTTCTCTCAAATAAGAAAAGCATGTAGATTCCAGGTTGTTCATGATCTTCCTGATATCAGCATTCCAGAAAATACAATATGAAAATCATGTCAATTTGGTAAGCAAACCAGAGCTCATTTTCCTGAGAAGGAAGGATCATCTAGTAAGCCTCTTGAACTTGTTCATACTGATTTATGTGGTCCATCAAGGAAAAAGTCACCTCGTGGAGAAGAATACTTTGTATTGTTCATTGACGACATTTCCAGAATGTGTTGGATAGGACTTCTAAAGCATAAAGATGAAGCATTTGAAAAGTTGAAAGACTTCAAAACGATGGTTGAAAATGAATTGGATCGCAAAATCAAATGGCTCAGGTCTGATCGAGGAGGGGAATTTACCTCATATGAATTCTTTGACTTTTGTGAAGAACATGGAATAAAAAGGGAATTCTCTACCGCAAGGACTCCTCAGCAAAATGGAGTGGTAGAAAGGATGAATAGAACTGTTCAACAAATGGCTTGTGCCATGCTAGATGAATCTGGAACTCCTACAACCTTCTGGGGTGAAGCTGTATTTGTTGCCGTCACTATTCTCAACAAAACAAATGTTTGGGTAAACAACACTCAAACTCCACATGAACTTTGGTATGGTAAGACTCCTACTATAAAATACTTCAAAGTTTTTGGAAGAAAATGTTACATCAAAAGCACTGATGAAAAACTTGGCAAGTTTGAACCTAGAGCAAATGAAGGCATTCTCCTTTGTTACTCTTCCCGAAGTAAAGGATATAAGTGTTATAATAAAAGACTAGGGAAAATTGTTGAAAGTATTGGTGTTATGGTTAATGAAGCAGGCCAAAATCCAAAGCAGGTCAAAACCAAATATTATGAAGAAGATGAGGATTATCCTTCCACGTCAAATCAGACTAATTCTGAAGAATAAACCAATGAATCACCAAAAGAACAGATAACGGTAGAAGAAAAGACTCCATCCAGGTATGTTTAGAAAAATCATCCAGAGACTCAAATTTTGGGACAGAAAGAGGCAGGGGTGCAAACAAGAAGAACTATTAAAGAAGCTTCAAGCTATCTAGCATTTCTTTCCACCATCGAACCTCAAAATGTTCATGAAGCATGCAATGATGAATGTTGGGTCAAGGCCATGAATGAAGAGCTTGAGCAAATTGAAAAGAATAATACTTGAGAATTAGTTCCTAGACCTCATCATAAGAATATCATTGGAACCAAATTGATATTCAAAAACATGCAGAATGAAAATGGAGAAGTTATTAGAAACAAGGCTAGACTTGTTTGTAAAGGATATGCTAAACAAGAAGGTATAGATTTTGAAGAAACTTTTGCACCTGTTGCTAGACTTGAAGCAATAAGAATGTTCCTTTCTCTTTCTAGCTTTCAGAACTTCAAAGTATAACAAATGGATGTAAAATTTTCCTTTCTTAATGGAGACTTAGAAGAAGAAGTATATATTAAGCAACCAGATGGATTCATCCTTGGAAATGATCCAAAACTTGTATGCAGACTCAGAAAAGCTCTCTATGGTCTAAAACAAGCTCAAGGGCCTAGTATTACCATCTTGACAAATACCTCCAACAACAAGGTTTTTCAAATGGATCAGCTGATAGCAATTTATATACAAACATTGACAATGATAAATTTCTAATACTTGTTGTGTATGTTGATGATATCATTTTTGGTAGCAATGAAGAAGCCATGAGTCAAAACTTTGCTTTGGTAATGCAGAAAGAATTTGAAATGTCCCTGCTTGGTGAACTCACATATTTTCTTGGTTTACAAGTTCAACAAAATAAAGATGGTATTTTTCTATCACAAACCAAGTATCTCAAGCAGATCTTGAAAAAATATGGCATGGAAGATTCTAAACCAGTATGTACCCCTATGGTAACAGGATGCAGTCTCAGTTCAAATGATGAATCAATAGCAGTACATCAACCAACCTACAGATCCATGATTGGCAATCTACTTTATCTAACAGGTACCCGCCCAGACATCATGCATGCAGCGGGAATAGTTGGAATATTCCAAGAAAATCCAAAGGAGTCACACCTTCAGGCAGTCAAAAGGATTTTCAAATATCTTCAAGGAACACAAAACTTTGGTTTATGGTATCCTAGGGATATAGATCTTACACTTCGTGCATATACAGATGTAGATTGGGCAGGAAGCGTGGATGACAGAAAAAACACTAGTGGTGGTGCATTTTATATGGGTTCCAGATTAGTATCTTGGTTCAGCAAGAAACAAAGTTCAATTGCATTATCTACAGCAGAATCAGAATATGTGGCTGCTACATCTTATTGCACACAACTCCTTTGGATGATGCAAACATTGCAAGACATTCAGATTACATGTACTCCACCCATCTCCATTCTATGTGATAATACAAGTGCAATCAAAATTTCAAAGAATCCAGTTATGCATTCCAAGACCAAGCACATACCTATCAAATATCATTTTCTCTGTGAAAAAGTGCTTGAAAAAACGGTCAAATTGGAGTACGTTCCCTCCAAAGAATAGGTTCTTGATATATTCACCAAACCAGTGCCTAGAGAGACATTTGAATATTTCAGACAGAAGCTGGGAGTAGTTGATGCATCATCTTGCTATTGAAACTTATCTGTTTCAGAGAAAAGTGGTTGTACGTGAGTTTCATGAAGTGTATCCACGTACATACACCGGTTGTTGTGGATACAGTCGCGTATATGTTTGTTTCAAAAAAAACAATGGGCCAGACTCAAGATGAAAAGGGTCTGATATGGGTCTAACAGTGATCATCTGGCACAGGTTCAGGGGGAGCATATACTTCTAATAATGCATTGTTGGCATTATCTAAGAATATCTTGGTACAAATTCATAGATTCAAGTGGAACAAGTGCAGAGGGAGATCATGGTTGCTGATCTGAATGGTGATTGACAAATGTTGTTGATGACAGTTGTTGATAACTATCATAGTGTTGTTTTAGATATTTTGTCTCTATGTCATGTATATCTTTTATTATCAAGGTCATGAAATGACCTATTTTGTTTCCCCACTATGCATGGGATGGATGATGTAATGTTCTTGTTTTGTCATGTATAAACATTTGGTATATCCCCACTTGGTTGGGTGGATGATTCAATCTTGGTATATCCCCACTTGGTTGGGAGATGGATGTATGTATGAGTCTTTGGTGATAGGAAGGTCATTTATGATGTATAGAGTCATGTTCTTCTTGTAGAACATCTTTTTGCAGACCTTGCTTGCAGTCAGGGGGAGCATGGACAGCACACTTCAGCATATCAGAGAATTCAGCATGTACTCAGGGGGAGCATAACCCTTTGCCCTTGATGACAAAGGGGGAGAGTGACTTGGGGTTGCCATCAAGTCCAAAGGGGGAGATTGTTGGCATTATGACACAGATTTGGCACTATGACACAGATGTTGTCCTTGATGGCAACTCTCACAGATGACAGATCACAGTTCAAGCTCACAGAATGAAGAAAGAGAGGTATACGTAGGTTCCCATTGACCAAGCCACATGTACACGTAGGTTCACAGAACAAAAGTCGTGTATGGCGTACACATGTACTTTCACGAAAGGAAAGGCACGTACATGTTGGAAAACTTGGTTTTGGTCCGTGGTATTTGGTCCATGGTATTGTGATCCATGGCATTTCTCCAAGGTATCTTGTCTAATGTGTTGACCCTAGGTATTTGGTCCAAGGTATTGATTGTAAGTGGTTTTGGACCATGGTATTAAGTAAGGCCTAAGACTATAAAAGCAGGAGAAGATAATTAGGCAAAGGCACTCAAGAATTGAATATTTAATGAAGAGCAAGATCTAGATTACATGTTATTGGGTTATGGTGCACAGCTGGATCTGAATCAAGGATGAACCTGAGCGCTTGATGAAGGATAAGTTCTATTTATGGGTCAAGATCATAAGGCTTGAAGAGAAGTATCTTTGTGTGGTTTTTGATCTTTTATCTTAATAATTGGCACATGTCGTAATCTGTAAATATGATGATCTGGGTATAACTGATGTATGAATAATTGTAAGGGTTAAATCATCATTTACAGTTCTATACGCAGGTTCATTATAGCAAAGGTGTGTATACACTCTGGTTCGGCAATTCAAAAGTGTGTATATGCAGGTTTTCCTTGATACAACTGCATATGCACGCAGGTTTGTCACATTGAAGTAGCGTACACCTCATAAAATATGCTTTAGCTAATTCTGATTGCTTTTGTAGTGTTCTAGGTTCTGACTTGGATTCTGGTTACTGTTCCTATATTCTGGTTACAACATTCAGAGAAGTGATTATTTGATTCAGTTTTTTTAGTGCAAAGGAGATTGGTTGATGCATATATATTTGATGTTTTATTGATGTTATTGATGGATCCAATCCGAAATTTATGAAACGTGGTCCCTGGAAGAAAATAGAAGGTTGTAGCCTTCTGTAGGTCATCACCTACATACTAGAACATCAGCTAGTACAAGAGCTAGGGGGTTGTAGCTCCCTTCCAAGAGAAGCTAGAGAATGAGAGAAGGTTGTAGCCTTCTACAGGTAGAAGCCTGCTTACTGGTATAAGACTGCACCAGTACAAAATATTGTAAAAAGAAGTTTCTTATTAAAAGAAAGATAGAGATGATTGCAGTAAGTGGTTTTCACCCACATTAGGTTTCCACCTTATATCTTGTGTTCATGTCTGTGACTGTCTGTTTGGTTTTTACTACTCCTGGTTACTGTTTATATGGTTCTGATGCACAGATTAAAGATCAGCATATGAAGAATTAACTAAATTATAAGTTTACAGGGTATACGCTAGTTTCCTTATATACAGTTTCGTATACACACAAGTTTAATTAACTAAAGTAGCGTATATGAATAAGAATATGGAAATGAAATATTACTGACTTGCTAATACTGATTCACCCCACACCTTCTCAGTATTGTTTCCAACAAGTGGGAGATTGGTACTTGTACCAAAATCACACAGAAATCAGGATCTATGGCTGTGAGTTGGCCCCATATAAACTGCCCAGATACCTCCCAATGAGGTTATTTGCTCTGGAGTACTCTAGGAAAATAATCATCTCAGATGAGGTACATTTTGTTAAAGCCAAAAAGAAGGCCCAACTCAGAATCAAAGATCCACTATGCCCCTTTGTATGCAATAGCAGAGAAGTTGGAAGAGAAGCAGAAGAAATCCTTCAGAGACTCAAATTAAAACAAAGCTTCACGTGGAAATATGATCCTTGTGACTTCATTTGCAACAGAAGACAGAAAAACAAGTTGGATCCCTACATTCACCACCGAATCCCTGAGATAGAGAAATATGAAAATTAGTTGGAATGGGTGGAGAATACTCTAGTGGACAGAGATAGCACTGAAGTTGTTGTTGAAAATGCACTAATTGATCTAGAGAAAAGGCTTGATGAAGGTTCTTTCCTGCAGGTGCTAGGAGAATCCCAAGCACAGGGAGAGCCACCAGCAGAAAGTGATCCACCAGCACAAGGAGAGTCATAGGGAAAAAGTGGATCACAGGTAGAAGAGAAATTCCAGGTACTAGAAGAGTTAGAGCAACCAGACATATCAGAGGAACTGACTCAAACAAACATACCAGATCACATTATGAGTACTCCCCCAGCTATACAGACTCCTCTAAATGAGGATAAAACCCTCAAAAGGAATAGGGAGGAGGCCACTACATCAAGCAGAGCAATAACACAAACATATGTCAAAAGGAAAAGGTTAAATCCTTTCTTTGAGCAAGAATTCACAGAAGAAACAGTTGGAGCCACAAGCACATAAAGAGAAGGGAGAAGACATGCTACTCCCTCTGGAGGCACACAAGAACCTTCCACATCAAACACTCTGATGTTGGCAAAGTGTAGAAGTGTCCTCACTCAAGATGCAGTTGACAAAGATCGGGATATTAGAGAAAAGTACAAGGAAATAAAGGCCACGAATGAAAAGTTAAAAGCCCAAAGCTATGCACAATACTTAAAGATGTCTCCCACCAATCAAACAAGGCTTATGTTAGCCTTTGATGTGAAAGAGGGCAAAATGCATATGACTTTCATGAAGCCCACCACTCAGTAGCCCAGAACAGCAACAGATTATCAAAAAGTAGATTTTGTAGTACTGGAAAAGGATATCCATCCTATTGACCAGATTGAACTGCACAAAAAAATAGGAGAAATGGTATATTCCACTTTGACAAGCAAATCCATTGCAGACCATTAGTTACAGAATTTGTTGAATAATATATCAGCATAGTTTCAATTATAGAAGGCCTCCTCACAGGCCAAAGATACAAGAATCAAGTTCTTAGAGGACTTAATCGTTGAGTTGGGACACAATCCCAAAGATGTAAAGGCCATTGAAAAGTTGATAAAGAAAAAGAATGATGACATAGCTGCTTTGAAGAAGCAACTTAAAATTCCACCATTGCATAATCCACAAACAACGGAAGTCCTAGAAACACAAAAAGGATGAGAATAGATTATGGACTTGGTCCTAAAGCTAAATGACCAATTGAAAGAAACATAGAAATAATTGGGCACATTGATTCAGTCCAAATAGAGTGAAATGGCCACTACTTCCACAGCTACCATTCCCATAGTAACAACTGCAGTCCCTTCAACATTGGCAGCCTCTTTAGCACCAATAGCTCCACCTGCTACAGCACTGCCAGTCACAACTGAGTCCACAACTGCAGGTACCTCAACAGAAAAGACAACAGAGTTAGTGAAAGCCATGGAGGAAATGTCCATCTAGGAAATAGAGCTTAAGAGACTTAGGGAGAAAGTGGCAAGCCTAGAAACTGACTACAAGCTTGCCCAAATACAACAGAAAGAAGAAGCACAGAAATCCCTAAGGATGGGTGAGAAGATAAAGGTCCTTGAAAAAGATTTAACTTTGCAAAAGCCACTAGGACAGACTAAGGAGATGCTCTGGGCCAATATCATTGACTCTGTCAATGATATTTGGCCATCAATTCAAGTAATATTTGAGCAAATAGAATTGGTGAAAGTGGCCACCGAAGCAATACAACAGGTAAAGGAAGACCTAGGAGACCTGCCTAAGGATGCTGATCGACTCATCAAATTCTTGAACAGCAAGAACATACATGAAATAAATGAGCTTGGTGTGGAGGACAGAACTAAAGCCATCATTAAAATCAAAAAGGTTCTTTCTAAAAGAAACCTTATGCTTAACCTGGAGGAAAAAATGCCATGACATGCAAGTTGGCATTGACAGATTCATGAAAAAATTACAAATTTTGAGGGATAAAGGCCTACCCAGTCCCATGGTAATCAATGACAAACTTACGACCCAATTGGACTATGTTGGCAGATTAAAGAAATTGTCCAAGGAATAGGCAAGCACATCAGGAGTCAAAGCATTGCCAACAGGGAAAGTATTATATGATACTTTAGAAAATCTATTCTTCCTAGAGCATGAGGTGAAACATCTGTTTGTCATCAAACCAAAATTTTCCAAATACACTGAGACAAACGAGATATATAGAAGGATGCTCAAGGTAAAGTTACCTGAAGATGAATGGTGGAAAAAAATGACAAATTTACTATAAGTTACCACAGTAAATTTGAAGGCAGATGAAACAGGTAAACAGGGTCAAAGAGTAACAGGTTAAAGAGTATCAATCAAAGGTTAAAGACAAAGATGATTTCAGCGTACACATATTAGCCAACTTAAAAGGGCTCAAGTTCAACTGCAACAGCCAGCACTACCACAATAAGAGGGAAAACATGATGTAGTTTTCCATCTGTCTCTATCTTCATGCTTGAAGATATTTTGATTTCCTAGATTAATTCTCAAACTGTTATGAGATATTTTGTAAATATTTTTTGTATAAATACTTCACATTTCGAAGTATTTAGGGTGGATTCAAAGACATTTCTATAGACATTTTCTTATCAAGTTAAAGTGATATTGTATCAAGACTGGATTGGCTTGCTGGATCATGGAATAAAGCTCAAACATTTCACAGGATTCTTGTGTAAAGCGGAAATCAAATAAGTATTTTCTCTCATGTGTATTATTGTTTTTCCTTATGTTTATTAATAATCATATGTTTTTCTATGAAATTTGAATGGTAAAATAGGAATGATATTTCAGAACTTGCTTTAATGCACTCTATCTTGACTGTTTACCTTCTTAATGTTTTATGCTAAACTATCTTAGTTAGGGAATTCTTAATTGCTCCCTTACTTCCGTAGTTTCCCCCTCGGTCTATAGTAAAGGATTATTAGTTGCCCTTTGCTCATGATCACCTCTTTCTCTTCATCTTGATCCCGGTCTAAGGATTCTTCATTGCCCTTTCACCCTGGTTAGGACTATCTCATCCATTGAACCTAAATATTTGCCTTTTGCTTTGCTAGCCTGCCCTGTGAACACTCCCTTTAGTGATCTAGTCCAGTTAAGCCATCCTTTGATTGACTCCATAGCCCATTGGCTTAAAGGCCTTGCTCCATCCATCTGTTCCTAGAATTCCACCACCCAACAAATTCAAAACCTTATGAACACTAATAACTAGCCTAAAATCCCACCCAAAACAAAGTTAAATTATAAAGAGAGAGCCCTCTCTAGACTTAGGTTAGCTAGAACCCGAGTCTAAAATATTAGGTTTGTGGTTACCTCGGATTATTCCTTCTTTTGATAACATCTTGCATAAAAATTGATATGTCAGTTGTCCCAAACTTGGATAAGGGCTTGGTTCCTGCACTTAAAAACCTGCTTCTTCTTGGTGACAGTTAGCACATATAAAGATCAAGCAACATTCACATTTTATTGAAATTCAATCAACTTGCCAGCATGTTGGTTTTCAAGCTGATCCTTCTGTGACCATGTCAACAAACTGATTTTCACAATCACAAGAAAATATTTTTATTTTTTTTTATTTTTAGTTTTTGTCATTTTTTTTTATTGTTTTTTTTTTTAAGAGAAAATCAGATCTGTTATAGGTTGGCATGGACACCTACCATCTCTAGCTTAGGTTGTTGTTGCACTTGCTGCATGAAGTCCTCCTTTGTGAGGGGTTGAAAATATACCTTGATTCTATACCCATTCACAAGGAATACTGAATTTTTCCCATCAATAGTTTTGATCTCTACAACCCCATTCTAAAAAATTATGACTACTTCATAAGGTCCCATCCAACGTGTATGGAATTTTCCTTTGAAATGTTTAAATCTAAAGTCATAAAGAAGTACCCAATCACCTGGTTGGAACTGCTTCTTCTTGATAGACTTGTCATGCCACTTTTTTTGTTGTTGTTGTACTAACACGTTCTGTTGAACAACATCTCTTCAAAATTAATCTAACTCATTTAACTGTAATAGACATTGATGTTGTGCTTCTAAGAGATCTAATCCCAACTAAATTGTTGTCCGAAAGGTTTTTATCTAGAACTCTATCGGCAAAAGAACTTGTTTCCTATATACGAGCTCATATGATCTATGTCTTGTGCTATTCCGCCAAGTGGTTCGATAAGCCCATAAGGCTTCAGGTAACCAGCTAACCCAATCCTTCCTATGTAGATTTACTATTTTGGTGAGGATGGATTTGATCACCTTGTTGGTAGACTCCACCTGGCCGTTTCGTGTGGGTGATACAGAGTGGACTTTCTACGCCGAATTTTGTATCGATCCATGACATCCTGTACCAGATTAGAAATACACTGCAGTCCATTGTCAGTAACAATCTCTATACAAACACCAAATCTAGTAAAAAATTCACTAAACAAAAATTCAACAACAACCTTGTCTATAGCAAACGAAATAGCTTTAGCCTCTACCCATTTTGCAACAAAATCAATCCAATATATGGTTTTTATTCATAGATGTTGGATTTATTGGTCCTATGAAATCTATAGCCCATTTTTCAAAGGGCTAAATCATAATCTGAGGACATAAATGCATTTCCTTGGCTTGAACAAGTTGACCCATTCGCTGACAGTTATCGCGTCGCTTGACATATTGTTTAGCATCCTTAAACAAAGAAGGCCAAAAGTATCCAGAATGTAAGATTTTATATGCAATTCTCTTATCAGCAAAGTGACCACCACAAGGTTAAGCATGGGAAGATTTCAGTATATAAAACACTTATTCCTCGCTTACACATTTACGAACGATAAGATCTGGTCCAGTGTAAAAGAGGTCTCCTTGGACCCAGGAATATGCAGCACTTTTTCATATGATATTCTGCTTTTCACGAGCAGATAAGTGAGGTGGTGTGTTTTTGGTGACTAAACAGTTAGCTATGTCAGCAAACCATGGAGACTTGGTTGGCATAGAAAAAATATGTTTGTCAGGGAAATCATCATCAACAGGAATTACTTCACTAGGATTATTCAATATAGAAAGATAGCTAGCTACAACATTAGATTTTCCTGGTGTATCAACAATAGTAACATTAACTTCCTGTAACAACAGCAACCACCTAGTCACTCTACCACTATTCAATGGTTTATTCATTAAATATTTTATCGTAGAATGATCAATATGCATAAAGACTTGATATCATGTGATGTAGTGTCTGAATTTATTGATAGAAAAAATTACGGCCAAAAACTCTTTCTCAGTCACTGTATAGTTCAATTCAGTGGGTGACATTTTTTTACTGATGAAGTAAATAACATAGGATTGTTTCTTTTCTTCTTGTCCTAAATTTGTGCCAATGGCAGTATCTGAGGCATCAGAGGAAATGTGGAATGGAAGGGACCAGTTGTGACGTCTCAAAATTGGTGCGTGCACTAATTTTTCCTTTGATGTCTCAAAACACTGTTGGCAAGCTATGGACCAGAGAAATTCACTATCCTTAGCTAACAATCGGAAAAGGGGGCTAGTTATCCTAGAAAAGTTCTTAATGAATCTCCTATAAAAGCCCACATGTCCCAGGAATCCTCTTATTTCCCTTTGTGTTTTGGGTGCAGGAAGACGCAAGATAACTTCTATTTTGGCCGGGTCTACCCGGATACTTTTGTCTGAAACCAAATGTCCAAGGACTACTCTTACTTTGCACATTAATCTACACTTTTTATCACTCAAAGTAAGGTGAGCCTCTTAGCAACATTAAAGCACTTTTTCTATGTTTTTGAGGGCCTCCTCAAATGAGCTACCAAACACTAAAAAATCATCCATATAGATCTCAACATATTCGAGATCAGAAAAAATGGCCAGCACCACCCTTTGAAAGGTGGTTGGGGCATTACATGGTCCAAAGGGAAGCAATCTGTAAGCAAATGTACCCCATGGAAATGTAAAGGTGGTCTTGTCTTGATATGCGAGTGCGATCTAAATTTGGTTGTACCCAATGAAGCCATCTAAAAATGAAAAGTACTTTTTATCAACAAGGGTATCTAGCACCTGATGAATAAAAGGAAGGGGAAAGTAATCCTTAAGAGTGGCTTTATTAAGTTCTTGGTAATCAATGCAGATGCACCATCTCCCATCCTTTTTTGGGAGTATTACCAACATGAAGACCCCTTGGATATCGAATATAGGATATATAAAGTTAGCATCTAAGATTTTTTGTAATTATTCTTTCACAAAATCTCTTAGCGCAGGGTTCATGTGCCTTTGGGGTTGACGAACAGGTTGGGCTCCCTCCTGAATATAAATATGGTGAGTACAGGTTTCAGGAGGTATGCCTTTCATGTCCTCATAACTCCATGCAAAGGCATCAAGGTGATCACGCAACAAATCAAAAAGCTTCTCTTGTTGAAATGAGTCAAGGTTTGAACTGATATGTAAAGATTTTCCTAGACTAATTTCAACAAGAGTAGTCTCGGGCTCAAGAGTGCAGGAAGATGCTACTAAGACTGGTGATGAGGAGGGTTGAGAATCAAATTTTTCTTGAAAATCTAGACTAAAGATTTGACGAAACATGTCAAAATTAGGCATTGTGTCCAAATTATTCAAGAAATCCTGTAATTCACCCTCCTAGGTAGACTCTGTATGATGGTACATCAAAGAAGCAAGTTGATTCTCCTCATCACTGCTCTCGTAATATAACCACAGTGTCCTTGAGCTCCTGAATAGATCTAGCAGGCGGGTATAAGGTGACTTTCTTCCTAGAGTCTCCATGTGAAATATACATATCACCAGAGCGACATCTAATGTAAGCATCGATTGTGGAAAGCCATGGTCGCCCCAGAATCAAGGGATGTCCACCCACAGGATTTTTTGGTTGAAGGACAATAAAGTCTACAGGGTATTCCCAAGAGTCTATGGAGACAACCACATCATCCACTACACCTTCTAGCTTTATATTTTATCTATCTGCAAGTTCAAGCATAGTAGGGGTAGGACGAATATGGACCAACCCAAACCAATCCATAGTTTGCCTAGTCATGACATTGATGGCCACACCCAAGTCTATTAACACATTGGGGACAAGGATACCACCTATCTGAACAGAGACAACCGAGTTTCTAGGATCGGTATACTTTTCCATTTGTGCACATCCTGTCATTAACTCGGTTCCTCAACTAACAAATTGAATGGTCTGAGGTTCTGATCTCTTCCTCCCTATCTTTTTGAGATAGAGTTCCCTAATGATCCGGTGTAGATGGGGATCTCTCTAATAGCCTCAAGAAAAGGTACCCTTATGCAAATATTCCTCAACTCAGAAGACAGACTAGACTTGGGGTCACTCCTCTCCATAACTAGCCTCTCTGGGTAGGGAGGTTGGTTTGAAGAAGATGATAACTCTGATGGTGCGAGAATGGATTGAATGGTGTCATTATTCTTTGAATGACCAAGAGTTTCCTCCTAGTTTTTCTCCTCAATGATCACCATGGGTTGTTTTTGTTTTTCTGTTTTAACTACCCTTCCCAATCTCACTTAAAGCTCATGTATCCCAACCGGAAAGTTTTGATGATTAGGATAAGGGGGTGGTTTACTAGAACGGATCGACTGCACCGCCTTATTATTTGATTTGGTACAGGTTGAGCAGGTAGTTGGGGTGGTCGAAAAGGTTGCAGTAAAGGTAATGGTGGCATCAGATGACTTTGTTGATGTAAGGGAGGAAAGGATGGTTGTGACATATGGTGAGATGCATATGTAGGAGGATATGATGACATTTTTGTAGGATAGGACTAATGTGAATGGTTTGACCCTCTCCATCCTTGTTGCCAGGATTGAGTGGGTTTCCCAAACTGATAATCATTCCCATGCTGCCAAGGTTGAGAGTGTTGAGTGTTATAATAGGAATATGGATGTTCATTATGACCAAAAAAATGTGGTGAAGGTTTAGGAACCATACTTGCACCTACCTGAGGCCAATTTCTCCATGCTCCCATAGCATGTAATGGTTCAGGATTAAAATTCTCCCCTGTAAATAAAGCTTTTAATCCTGGTAGGGAGGGACATTTCTTAATAGCATGGTTCTCTACACAAATCACACATTTTAAATCAGCAGGACATTCTCTTAAAAGATGCTTTTTCCTACATTTAGGACAAAAAATAGACAAAGACTCTTGTTCATCTACCAATTTTTGCTGAATTTTTAAAGAGTCTATTTGCTTGCTAACAATATTCATTATCTCAATTTTCATATTTTCCATTTTTTTCTCCAAATCAATAATCATAGCGTCTATAAATCCAAGTTTACTATTTTTACTTCGATTTCCTCTATTGGATCTAGATTGATTCCTTGAAAATTTCCTGCACAAGTCACAAATTTGATCAAAATCTTTCTGAGCAATATCCCCTTGTCCTAATAAATTCAAATTATGCCTAGAATCTTTAGTAAGCCCACGTAAGAACAAGGTCCTGATAGTACTTATGTCAAATTTATGTTTCGACCTCTAGAAGATATATAAAAATCTCTCTAAGTAATCCTCCAAGGTCTCATCATCACCTTGTACAATGGTAAAGATCTCATCCTGCATTTCTCTAGTTTTATAATATTCCTAGTATTTAGTCAAAAACACCCTCTTCATTTGTTCCCAAGAAGTTATAGTTCTCCCTCCGAGTCCCATGAACCAGTGCAAGGATGAGTCCTTGAGAGTGATAGGGAAAATATTTAATTTTTGGGCATCTAAAGAGTAATCATAGCTTCTACATAGGATATCAAACTCAAAAAGAAAAGAATCAGGATCTTCATGCACCTTACCATAGAAATTAGGGAGAGCCGATGGCAGAATGTTCTTCATTTGAGTAATTTTTTTAGGATCCACTATTGGAAATCCAAAGGTGGATTGTTCATCAATTACCTGATTCTCGCCAGTCCCCTCAACATGATCCTTGTGCTCTGCCATTTTTGTTCCCTTGATCAAACCACTCCCATTAAAGTGAGAAGGTTGACTATGGCTCAAATTGGACTTTGGAGCACCAATAGTTTCCTTCTTCCACTTCTTGGGTTTTGTCACACCTGAACTATTATTTCCATAATCCTAGTTGACAGTTCCTACGTGATAAGTTTGTGTATATTTTCACTTTCTACCTGCAAAATAAGGTCCAATATGAGAAAAAGTTTCAGATTTATCAGTGTTCCCTTGGCCCTTATTGGGCTTTAGTCCTCTACCCCTTTTAGGCATTCATCTTAAAATAAAATCCAAAAATGACAAAACTTTTAAATTTACAAAAAAAGAATCTTAAATCAAATGTTGCAAATGAATAAATAAATCGGCACTACGAAATCCTTCAACAATAGAAGCACACTGCAGAAAAAATAAAAGTAGACTTACCCCTACTACAAAGGAAAGAAAACAAGAAATTTCTTACTAATCTTTAGAAGCGCCTCCCCGGCAATGGCGCCAAAATGTTGGGTGCAGGAATTGCAATTAAGCCAACTCCCTTCAACACTTAATTTGTCAACCCAGGGTTTCATACACTTCAAGGCATAGCACAGGAAATGCCAAGAAATGATATGAACCTTCTCTAATTGTATTCCTACTTCTTAAATCACAAATTTACAAAATCGAAAGAAAAATGATGATCAAGTGGCAATTGATACTCAAAGAAAATATGGTGTTGGAATAAATGAAAGTTACTTTTGCATAAACTAAAATGGATTCTTAATTCATTGTGAACAATATTAAATAATGAAATGACCCTTTATATTTACTTTCAGTGAGACAGTGTGATAAATAAGTTATTCATTGTATCTGTCTTCTTTAAATATATTATTTCCTACACTAAACTGTTATTCTTGTACTACAATAACGTTCATGTACCAGAACGTTGTGCCTGCTCTGGAAAGAGGTTTAGATACAGGAAGGATTTTTTGTACTTGTATTGAAGTTCTGACCTTCATGCAGGAGTTCGAAGTCTCTGGGATAGAACAATCTGATCCTGTACCAGATATGAGGTTCCTACACCAGATAATCAATATTTCTACACTTGGTTTCTAGATTACTTTCGAAAAATAAAAAGTGTGTTAAGTGAAATAGAGTGCAAAGCAAACATAATTTGAAAGTAAATTCTCACAAGAAGAAATATGCTTCAACCAAACTTATATTCTAGACAGGAAATGATTTTCAAAAGTTAAAGTAAATCTTTCTTTAAAATAGAAAACTCTTACAGGAAATGATTTTCAAAAGTTAAAGTAAATCTTTCTTTAAAATAGAAAACTCTTTTATGTAATTACAAAAATTATCTAGTTGTGTAAACAGGCTTTTCCTGAGATAGTTGTGCATATAATTCAGATCTGTTTTTTAATGTTTTAACTTAGAAGGTTCATTTAATAATTAATCATGGAATTCAATGCTTTCTACGAAAGTGTTCAGTACAAGCATAGGCCTGTATATTACTACAATGTTTGTTCCATATTCATCATAACACAATTAAATCTTAAGTGAAACCTTAGATATTAATAATGCCCTTAGTTTAGAAACAAACATCAATCTTGCATGAAGGAATAAAGAACTCTTTCTAAAGGAAAGGAGTAAAAGACTTGCGATACTGAACCAATGAAATCAACTTGCAGAACCAGAAATGCACTTGTACAGGCAACGTGCTTGTACTGATCTTACAGAAATGAAATCAAACATTAAAAGGAAATCTTATGGAAATTGAAATCAAATACTTCTAAGCATGCACACCACAGTTCCGTAACACAATAGCTATAAATGAAATCAAATATGTAACTTGTGAGGAAAATCAAAGTAAATAACAAATTCATGCCTGCACTTAAATTAAATTAACACACCTTTAAAGAAAGGGAGAATGAGCTGGGTTCGTCAAGCCCTGGCCAACCAACTCATTTCCCTGTTAAGAAATCAAGAAATGTAGTTGGTCAAGATTCATCACAACATGAATGGAAAATGAAACTGTGTACTAGCACATTCCTTTATATTAGTTTCAGAAGAAAAAATACATCTTGAATCTGTGATCCAGCCCAGAGAGACGATACTCCAAAATAATTACAATCTCTTAGAAAAATTTTACCATAACATCACTCCTTAATTCCTATCAAATTTTTACATTATATACAAGACTTTAGGCCTACGACTATAATGAAATCATAATAGTAGCTTAACTAAGCCTTTTGGCTTTTTACAAAATGCTAATCTAAGATATCTGGTTGAGGTCATGATCTTCAATCCGTTGATTTCTCTCCCGCTCCGAGCCCAACTCGAGGTCAACTGATCCTTTACCAAAGATACACGTCGGTTGGTGAGTTGTCACGGGAGTGCAGGAATCCACCAGCTAGTGCAAGAATCCTACCAATGAGTTGTCATGGGAGTGCAGGAATCTGCCATCTGGTGGAGGAATCCTACCTGCACTTGACCATTCTATCACAACGATTAATACATTTGTTTATCAAATACTTTAGGAAAGACAAATATTAGTTGCAATGATAATTAAAGGTATAAAATCCATAAATAAGTAATTAAGTCCATGATAAGCCTTTAAATATGAAAATACAAAGAGGGTGCAGGAATGTGCATGATTTTAGAAAAAGGTACAGGAATGAATAGGTTCTTAGGTTAAAATAGAGGTTCAGGTCGTGTATCTAGAGTAAGGTAGAGGTTTAAAAATAGGACAATTTAGCCTACCAACAATTACATCAACCCAACAAACGCATGGCCGACCTTCATCGAGCTCTCATCTTAATTCACTAGAGAGCATTTCTTTTGCTCTTTTATTTTAGTGCTCATAATCTTATCACTTTTTATTTAGAGACATTGTTGCAACTATTTAGTTAATGCTTTGTTAAACAATGTTAAAAGATGACTAAAGTAGTTTTGTTATATTTCTGAAACTTTAATACTACTCACTGTTTTTCCACTCCCCAATCAATTTTTTTTATTCACCATATACTCAATGTAAAATCTTTTATTAGTGAAAATTTTGCAATGGGTTACCCAAAAAAACAAACAAAAGAATGGTTTGTTATGATTACTCTCTTTATTGTAATAGACTTATTTTTATGTCTTTTGTGCAAACACGTGATTTCTCTCATCTTCTACAATTCTATTACTTTTACATGATAAATATATTTATTTGGCTTTTAAGTTAGCTCTTGTGTGGGTCAACAAATATGCATGCATATTGACTTTCCTTATAAGTGCTTGTAAGTGATAATGGTAAGGACTTTTTTTGTTGTAATTAATTAATTTCCCTCTATTGTGACATAATTCCTTTTATGTATTTTGTTTAAAGACTTGAATTCTCTCTTTCTTAATACCTAAATAGATTCCTTTCACTTTGAAGTTTATTTAGTTGTAAATAAATGCATATGTAAGAATCTATTGTTTTTTTTTGTGTAAACTTGGTAGTACTTCACTTTTCTATTAGTTATCTATAAGAAGGTAACAAAATATATGTCTAGTGACCTCAACCTAACTGAAAGAAACCAGGTCTGTTGGCCACCGATCAACATCAAAAGCTGTCCAAAATTTAAACAGTTTGATCCTTATCATCCATGCTAAGTTTGCTGCTATATCTACTATATAATTAATGCTTGTAAAATAAATGATATTCATCATAATAACAAAAATTAATTGTTTGTATCTCTGCTTCAGTCATTAAATGATTCAACTGGAGTCGGGTCTTTAGCACTTGACCCGAGTGCTTTGCTTTGTAGCAGGGTACGGATCTGCTTCTCCATCCTCTTAAAACAAAGGTTTTGGTGATATTGTTTCACTTGCACCCACTGTATTTCCTTCTGAATAGATTTTAAACTTGGTTCCTCTTGCTTGTTCCTCTCTGGTTGTTGGGCATGGAATCCCCCCACGGCATGTTTTGGGACTCAAAGCCCAAGTTTTGACCCAATATTGTTGTAAAGTATCCGCGAATTGCGTGCACAGAGCGCAAAATTTATGATAGAGTCACAGGGTTGTTCGCCCTAGTCTTGCAAATGTAATGTCAGCCTACCCATGATCCGCAGACCATGGGATTGTATAAATAGAGCAAGGATCTAAGTGTAAAAGATAACTAAGAAGAGAAGAAAGAGATGAGAGAATAGAAGCGAAGAGCAAGTGTCTAAGTGTGTCTTGGGTCGTAGGGTAGGAGAAGGCTCTTTAGCTGAGTGCACAGAGGACTAGTAGTTTGCAACTGAGTGCATGGACCCCTGCAGCTAAGTGCGCAGGGCGGAGTCGAGTCTGTAACCAAAGAAGAGATTAATAAAGAAAGGTTTTGCTACCAATTCGTGTATCTATTCTTGGATTAATGCATGTTTAAGGTAAATCGCAAATACACTGTTTATTTACTGCGCGCACATGTATGACTGGTTTATATTGTTAAATATAGCTTAATACGTACAAATAAGCTAAGTTAATCAACTAAGAGTGGAATACTAGTCAAGGCTTGGGTAATAACAATGTTTGGCCCTCGAGTAGGGCTGCACGAAGGCAGCACCTCAAGCTGCGAGGAATCGGTAAGTGCACGTAGCGAGGAAGATCTCGTGAAGGTTTCACCAAGAAGTGCGATCAGTGAGATAAAACAGTGAATTCCGCACATACCACCTCCACCTACACCACCACCAGTTTCACCATCTTCACCCCCATCTTCACCCACACCACCTCTGCCACCACCACAGTTCAATATGGCAAGTGCAACAAAGTTTCCGGTGTTTAAAGGGGTAGGGAACGAAGATCCAGACCAATTTTGCTTCATGATAAAGGTTGTATCGGAAGTGTAAGGAGTCATGGATGACAACATAAAGAAGGAAACACTAGTAAGTGCATTGCAGGATCATGCACTGACATGGTACATTAAGCATTCTATGATAATCCAAATGCGGGGATTGCGGATATCCAAGCTGCACTGAACCGGGAATTTAGCAAGCCAAAATCAAAGACATAGTTTATCATTGGGTTTAAGGAAATCGTGATGCTTCCAGGACAGACCCCCTAGGAGTTAGATCAGAGACTGAAGGGTATGATTCGCGAAGCCAACATGACCTTGACATATGGGCAGCACCACGCATGTTTTGTAGTGTCACTAACACCGCATCTAAGGACTGCGCTATCACAACAAAAGCTATCCACCCAAGCTAGAACTTTGGAGATTGCAATGAGACTACACGAGACCCTAATACAAGATCCTAGCCTGGGATTCTAATAGATCCACGCATAGTTGAAAAATTTATGTCTTGAGATACAGAGTTTGAAACAAGATAGGACAACTCGACCAGAGGCGCACGAGGAGGTATGGTGCATAAAATGCAAGGGTCAGGGGCATGATAAGGACCATTGTCCAGTCTTCACGAACTACCTAGCAGGAGGAGGGCCAATTCCATTAAGACCAGAGGCACTAGAAGGACCAAGCACAACGACTGTATTATGGTGCGTGATTTTCCAGATAGGAGGGAAGCATGTTATATATAATTGCCACCTATTACATAAGTATACGCAAACGTCCCAGCAATTGTTCTGTAATTTCTGCAGGTCGGTAGGCCATGATGAGTGTACCTATAGAACTTATGAACTGATGATGGATCAGACTCCTACCTACAGGGTGAAGACCGAAATGCGAGCCCTCAATAAAAATGTAGGGATGGTGCGCACTGGGTTTCAGGGGCGCCGACAAGGTCGGGGTAGAATGGGACCAAGAAGGGGTCGCGTACAACTAATTTGTTACAATTGTGGAGGGCCAGGGCATTATGCCAGTGATTGTACAAATCCGACAAGAGAATCATGTTTATATTGTACCCAGTTCGATCATGAGACAAAGGAATGCCCCACACTAATAGCGAGGTTGCAATAAAGGAATACTCCAGCCTCCCCCGACTCAGAACCTACAAATGATGAGGTCTGAGTTGAGCGAGGAGGACCCGCATGTAAACATCGTGCTCCAAAGTGGTATCACGATAGGAAATGACAAAGGTAAGTAGCCAGAAGAGAGTTCTTAGGTTTGCAAGGCTCCAACAAAGGAAACAGAGTTCGATTTGGAGCACGCGAAAGAGACATTCATGGAAGCTAAGAAGAGCTTCACGGAGGCCTCCATTTCAGGTAGTAAAGACAAACTAGAACCGAAGATGGACCCATCAATGCTTACTACCTTTCTAGAGACATGCATGAAGCTGCTACACAACAGCAAGGCTATGAAGGGACTGCAAGAACTCATCACTAGATGTGCTGGATCAGGGGAACCGCACGTAGTCCGAAAGCTCGGGAAGCACACAGTGCGAACAGGAAGGGAGATGAGATTAACTGCGCAAATCGAGGAATATGAAATGGATCAAGTAATTTTGGAGTTAGGATCGGACGTGAAAGTACTGCCAAAGCAAACATGGGATTGCATGGGCAGGCCCGCATTGCAATGGTCTCCTATTCAATTGTGAATGGAAAACCAGCAAAAGATCCTACCGATGGGAAGATTGCAGGGAATAATGGTAGATATCGAAGGTGCGAGCACGCTTGCAGATTTCGAAGTGATAAAGATTGTTGATGACAACAATCCCTATCCCATGCTACTGGGAATAGATTGGGCCACTGATATGAATGGAGTGATAAATCTAAAGAAGCGCAAAATGATTTTTGAGAAAAAGTCACTACACGTAGTGGTACCTTTAGACCCTGCGGAAGGATCGCGCTACACAGAGCCAATGCACGATGATGAGAGTGACAATGATCTAGACTGTATCTACAAGATAACTGCTTGGGAACAAGATTGGGTGAATCCTACAGTGGATGACAGGATTTCGTGGGAGCACGAAAGCTCCTATAGATCAGATTCGGATGAGGAAATAGAACAATGGCAAAACCGGTTACACGAGGTAACCACGCTAAATTGCAACATGATGGTAAGATAACTGCGCTGTGTGACAACAAAGGTATGATATCTTCCCATGTATGACAGGTTGGGCGAAGTGGATGATTTCCTGACCAAATTTTAAAAAGAAGTACCAGAACAGTAGCGTTTTGATGCTCTAAAATGGGCACTGTGCACTATGCCTGCAAGATGGTGGGGTACGCATCAAAGAAGTTTTGAGGACTGGCGTGAATGCAGAAGGATGATGCTCATATGATTTGGAAAGCCTCAGATGAGGATGAAAGCTGGATATGATGGATGAAACATCCTGCATGCCCACCTCTCTAGATGGGTACAAGCATATAGTACGCAACCTACATGAATGCACACCGTCCTCGTGATAGGAAACAGGACCAAAAAGTAGGAGCGGGCAAGGCGATGGCGCGAACAACAAAGTATGATAAGACCAAGCATGCCAAAAATTATCTATGTGGAATCTTTTAACAAATTTTGCGAGGTACTGAATGCAGTCCACCATGTGAGACACACTAATTGGGACCTGTGCGTACCAACAGTTCTATGGGATTATAGGACCATGTGCAAAACACTGACTATGTGAGCACTTCCGAAGCCGAAGTATGAATCAGAGGCTATAATCCCTATGGAGCATGCAAAGCCTAGTCCATGCATGACAGCACCTATAGATACAACGGTTCGTGAAGCGTGGAAATAAGAGATCACACAACTGCAAGAGATAGTACACATAAAACTTAAGGAAGAAATCCAACAGGGAAATCTCAGACTCTGCGAACTTGAAAAAGAAAGGGTACGGTTAAGGAAGAAAAGTGCTTTGATGGACGCGGAGGTCCAGAAGCTGGAAGACGAGATAAAGGAAGCGTTTCTCATCGAAAAACCTAGGATGGTAAGGCAAGGTGTATACGATCATATTGACAAGTTTGAGAGCTATCGCCATGAACTAGTTAATCTGCTTCCTTAGCTTGGACCACATATCGCCAAGCGTAGTGACCAGGGTAGCGTCTTGCACGAGGTGCAGTGTGCAATGTCGACCACAACAATGAAAGGTGGGGATTCTCTGCGAACCGTGGTGGAGGATAGGATGGAGCCCCACACGGGTGGTGCGACCACCTAACTAGCCACAAGAAGGATAGTCTTAGCACCCCAGGTAGTTGAAAGGAAGTGCGAGACTATAAACTATTCTACCCGGGAGCTGCGCAATATTGGGGATGCGGGCAGAAGCAGAGTGTCACAAGGTCCGCGACCGCGCACAAAGGGTTGCATTATCACATGGGTTAGCCGAAAAGTGACCGTTGAAGTCACTATTCACAATGGGATGTTCAATTTGAGGCCAAATGGAGTGGGCGGCAGGCATTTAAGATGCGATTTATGGGCAAGATTTGGGAAAATATGCTGCCAAGAAAGCATTAATGGACTGAAATTGGGGGGAACGGTCGAATTTGAATCCAAAATGCGCTATAAAACACAAAGGGCTACCTAGCAAACAACACTTGGTTGTTTGAGAATTGAGCGATTGAGCAGAGCCCTGAGCATTGAGAGCCAAGTGATAATTGAGCCCTTGAATTCGCAAGGGATAGAATACAACCTAGATATGATGACAACAACTAAGGATGGGTGGGGGATAGAAGAGGTACTAGCCGGTGAGGCCGTGTAGGCCCTAACTATGGAGGATATTCTAGAAGGTTCCAGGATTGTGGCCGAAATCCCCAAATCACCGCGAATGCTGAGGCCCAAGAAAAATAAACAAGCAATGGCCCCCGTACGCGTGTCCCCGAGGAACCCACTACGCAGCAAGCTATCAATGGCGGAAAAATGGAAAGATGTCACGATCAACACAGATGAGGAAGAAGAAGATTTAAAGGCCCTTATCGTCACAGCAGAAGAAGACAAAGACATGGAGGAGAATATTCTACCTACACGCTCTGCAACAAAACTGCCCACATATGTCCCTTCATGGAAAGGGAAGACCAAAGTGTCGAAGTACGTGAACAAAACTAAGAGTTCACTCCAGACCTCGCTCCTCCCAAACGACATTATGTTTGAAGGCATGCACTTGGGCCACATGCCAACCATGAAGTTTGAAGATTGGGACATCGTTGACCACGAGAAGTTCCATCACCTAGAGACTAGCAACTTCATGAAGTAGAACACCGCGGGGGTGGTACAACATTAGAGCCACGAAAGTGGCTCCAAAAAAGGTTGGGCTGCTACACTTGTTATGGGTGCCACATTTCCACCACACACCCATAACCATTTTCATCATTAGGAAACTACTTTTCCTGGTGCATGATGGGTATCTATGGCTAGAGGAGCCTATATCACGGTAGACCTAATACACCACATTTTTCGGCCCCCCTACAAAGGAAAGGACCCTGTGACCATATCCAAAGGAAAGGGCAGTGATTTGGCCCTTGCAGAAGCCATGAAGACGAAATACAAGCTGGAGAAGAAGAAGAGGGGCTATGCCATCTCCAGCATCAAGGACAAAGGGGTACGTGTAGCAACCCAAATCCTGGTCGGAAAAGTTATGAGGAAGTGTCACGCCAATGAGGTACCAACGTCGGTGGTCACGTTGGCCGAGCAGTGCGTGGAGGGGCTCCAATTCAACTGGTATAAATTCCTCTGTGAGGAATTTTTGAAGAACTGCCGCGAAGCCTAGGAGCAGGGTAAAACCTTCCACTATGCGTGGCTATGGTTTTCCATAGTGCTCGTAGCGGGGGAATTGCCAGAGGACAGTCAATTCCCCAGCATCTACAAAGAATTCCTGGAGGCTGCGAAGTACGCTTCGCTCTAGGCCACGAAGGATGTGAAATGGATACACAACACCAAGATATTCTAGGTGCTCATGGAGATGAACATCCGGATGTGGATCAATCGGAGGCCGTGTCTGTCGCCCATGGTGTACAATAGTCTACATAGTTTTGCAGCATTCAAAGTCGACGTGCATAATGTATACATTAGGGCACGTAAGGACACAACGAAGCAGTGAACGAAGCTCCCTTTTATAGCCACTGATGACTCCATTTTCACTGTCGTGGAGACATGGACTCCAGAATGGTGCACCCTAGAAGAAGAAGGATGATGCCAAGTTGCACGTCACACAATTGGCCAAGAAAAGGCAGAAGGAAATAGCAGCAGCTGAGGTAAGGGCAACGCGCGAAGCAGCATAGAAATCCGCCGAGCAAAAGAAGATCACAGCAGCAGCACAGGAGGCAGAGGAAGTGACCGAGAAGGTGGACGAGGGCCAAGCAACGTCCTCACAGGGGCAAGAGGCAGAGAAAGAAGAAATAGCAGAAGGAAGCGCAGACCCAGGGACCACATCCACACAGCTGAAGCACCCACACACGACAGAGCACACAGGACTGAGGAAGAAGTTCAAGGCCTCAAAATTGGCCATTGACCCGATCACCTTAACTGAAGGTGATCTTCATGACATCGATGAGACAGTTCGCAATGTCACAAATGCGGCCCTTCAAGATTTTATGCAGGAGCACCAAAATGTGTTGGGGGCTCTCAGGGTGTAGCTACAAGAGTTACAGGTGTGGCCCCCTCAAGTCGATACCTTTTCGACCCACCTCACAGCAAGATCATCGGCAACAGAGCAGATGCGGAAAACACAATAGTGTTGCCGGAAGGGGCCCTGGTAGCAGTGAACAAGACTAATAGATTTTCGGTCAACATGATGAAAGGCCTTGGCCTTAATCTGGTTGCCCTTCCATGTGAGACACTGTATCTACTACAAGATGGGATAACAGCAGAGCTGTGCACCAGGGAGAGTCGCACAATCCAAGTTCTCAGCGAACAAAAGATAAACATGGAACAACTCAGTTTGCAGCATGACAAATTGGTGTCACAGAATCAACATTTGGTGCAGTGGGTAGACAACGCTTGCTGACGCGTCCCGGAGCTGACCATTCTAACAGATCTACCAGTAGAGGTGCGGATCATGACAACTTTCCCTTTCTCTGTCCCTGTATGTTATCATTTCCCTAGCCAGTAGGTTTTTCATCACCCAGTACTACTGTATGGTCTCCCTGAACAGATTTTGGCGGCCTCTAGTATGGCTCGGGTTGCTAAGTAATGGCTCCCATTCTTCCATTGGGAGTTCTTCATTTTCCACATTGGCGTTTAAATCTGCTTCCCATGATGCTATTACTGCCTTTACTTGTGCTAAGGTGTCTACATGGTAGGCACGCAGTAAATTCTACATGCTTTCCTCTCCCTTTCTTTGTCCCCTTTTCCTCTGCATTTTTCTCAATGATGCCTCTAAGCTCTTCATCTTCTGATCTACCTTCTTACCTTCTCTTTTGCCTCCTTTTCTTCCCTGTTTCCCTCCTTCTTTCACCATCTTTTCCTGCTGCAGCTTCCTCTATCCCCTCGCCTCCCACAACCTCACCTATTTCTGGTGCTGGAGCTTTGAAGATCGAAGAATATTGTAATTAATGTTACCTGTAATGTTAACATGAATATATTCATTAAAACCAGTACTAAATTTTTCCATAACATTCTGTCATTCCTTTTTAATCTATTTTTCAACATTAGAACTTCTAGTTTTCTTCTCGGCCACCCAATTTCCCACAATTCGCATCCAATCAATTATCGCTTCTCGCCTCCGCTCTATACCCCCCCTAGTTCCCATTCCCCATGGTCTCCACAAAGGTCCCCCACCTCTCTTGTGATCTAGCCAGCTATGGGTTAGATTTCCGACTACAGGGGAGCTAGGTTTTTGCAGCAATTATGCCACAGGGATGGACCCTCTTAGTTTGCTACGCTTCACCCCCTCCTCTTGGCTTTTTGAGGTCGCGACTTCCTTTGAAGCCCATCACTAAATAGAGTCATAGAGGTTTGATTTTCCTTTGGCCATGCAAAGTCCTTCTGGTCTAGAATTTTCCCCTCCCTAAACCACTAAACCTTTTTTCTTCCCCATTGGTGTAAGTATTCCCCCTGAAGCCAGACTATCCTAGCAAGGCCTATTTTCCAATTTCGGTTCCCTCCTCTCTCCCCCACTATTTCTGGAGGTAACAGGGCCCCCAAGAGCTAACAAAGGCATCATAGCCTTTTCTCGGCTCTGGTTTACAGCATTTCCTTGTGACAAGAAGAATTATCTTCCCCCTAGGTTCTAGCTGCCCTTCACAGGTCTCGTATTTCCTTCCCCACCCTTCATGGAATATAGTCAATTCATACCCAGGAAATATCAACAAGAAATTATACTTGAATTCATGAAATTTTTCATTTCTTTCCACAGTTATGAAACCAGACATTATCTTCTTAAAACAGGACCAAAATTTTCCTATTTCATTCAACACCTCTCTCCTTATTTTCCAGACTCTCCTCCAATTGCACGACATTGTTTCCAAATCTACATAAGGGGGAGCTTTGTTTACATACCAGTTACTGCAAACAAAGTCCAGATGCTAGTTGTCACACCCTCTCCATCTCTTCTCTCGGCGTTCACCCACTGGTCCCTTCACTTGTTCTCCCTCTACCCTTTGCATGCATTCCCCCAGCTACCTTGCAACCTTTTTTTCCCAGCTACTCACCCACCTGCATATTATCATTACTGAGGCATTCTCCACTTTCCCCTTTTTCCTTTCCTCCTCCCCTTCCTTTGTGTGAGGTCCTCGATAGATTTGCCCACTTCCCCTCCATTTAATGCCCTCCGTCATGACCTTCTGTTTTCTGGCTGCCCTAACCATAACCCATCTTCCCTCTCTGTTATCTGGTTACCCTACCCACCATCCTGTTGTCCTTCCCATATTTCGTATGGCTCCAATGACCCTGCTTACCCCAATCGGGGGTTTTTTCCTTCCTCCCTCTCTTTTCTCAAAATTTCATTAAGGCTATTCATTCCTTTTGTTTGATTTATCTTGTCACTTGGTATGTTTAGGTTGCTTCCCAGTTTACCACATCCCTAGTTTGCTAAGAAGTCTGCTACCATGTTCCCTGATCAGCGGACATGTATCGAGATGAGGTAGTCTATCCCTTGTACTAGGATTCCTATTTCCTGGATGAGTCTTGTCGTTGTCCAGCTTTTTCTTATCTTTTCCCATTAGGTTCCCTATTGTAGTTTTTTCACTGTGTCAATCACCAAAGTGGAGTCCCCTTCCATCTCCATCTTCTGGAAATATTCCCTTTGAGCAATTTCTAGTCCTTGTTTGAGCGCATAGGGTTCCTCTTCATTTTTGCTCACTATTCCACAATCCATTGCAAACAACTGTATTGTTTTTCCTTGGTGTTCTCTGAACACTCCTCCTAGGCCTGCCTCTCCTGGATTTCCTTTGGCTGCACTATCAAAGTTTAGTTTTATAAAATCCTCTGGGGGAAATGCAAAGTAGGCTAAGGATTGTCAGGGTGTAGATTTCATCTTCTAGGAGTTTGTCATCAGCATTCGTGGGCTCAGATTTAACATTTCCATTATTCGACTCTCCTGCGGTGTGGTTTCCCAATCTTCTCGGTGTAATTTCTCAGCTAGAATCATCTCATGGATATTTTGTACTATCATTTTCCATACCTCCATTACTATCTTTTCCTCCCCTTTAAAAATTATTCATTTCCTCTCTTTCTGTAGAAATTTTGAATAATTTAACACATATTCACAGAGATTATCCTGATTATACACTTAACTATCTGTATATTATATTGATTAAATCATGTAACATTACAAAGTACAATGCTTATCACAAGCAATCCAGTACCAGCTCCACCTGTTACACACAATACAGCTCAGATCTGATCTCCAAATCTATTCCACTGCTTGCCTGCCTCCACTGCTCAATACCTGCTCAAGAACTGATGAGAATGGCTTCCCAAACTCGTATTTCACCTCAAAATAATCACTCACACTTTGTTGGACGTGAGCAAAGGCTACAATACTGGGCAAATATGTGAGCAAACTCATTGGCACACTCAATCCCTTGATTGTGCAAGATCTGGTGCACAACTATGGTCACAACTGATAGCAATCTGATTCTCTAACACCTGTCCCTGTTGAACTGAACATGCACTGACATGCAAATGAGTTAACTAATGTATTCTATAGTTTTATTATGAGTTAATAACTTGTGAATTAATTAATAACTAATTCACCCAACTCATCTCTAGTCTATTGATCAGTTAGACTAAATACAACCAGTTTAACAAAGCTAAATTGAACACAACTCCATCAACTGCACCTCCAGTCCACTAAACTCAACTCACTTGAGTTCTAACTGAAGTCCTGCATGCAAATATTAGTCATCCCATAGGTAACCACGTATTTCCCTCTGGGATCTGCATGTACCACATCCGTAGCTCATCCTGAAGTGCTCCAAGAGAATAAGATCAAGTTTATAGTCCAAATATTATTATGAGACAATAATATTTGACTTTTCTATTTTTGACAGCCAGTCTAAAAATAGACTTTGATCACTCACACTGTGATCATTCACACTTTGATAAAAAATAGAAGTCCATCTATTTTTCCCAACTTGACCAATCATCCATAAACAACAACCTGCAATCCATAGACATGATCCATATGTCTAAAAATAGACATAGTCTAAAAATAGACTTGCGACAAAAATAGCCTGCGGGCCCACTTAGTGAAGGCGACTCTTTTCACTAAGCTCCATCATCTTGTTGCACTCTCAACAAGCATTTCTTGTTGCACACTTTTCAACACTCTCTCTCAACAAGAAAGGCTTCCTCTCAAACCCGATCCTGTAACTCTAGAATGTTCTCCATGCAACACATCTGGCCGGTCCACTTGCTCTGTCATCAAAGTCTCTGACTGCTATTGGCTCTGTCGACTGAAACTCTGCAACTCTGTGCTCTTCAGTATCTGACTGCTCTAGCCTCTGTCACTTTGATCTCTGACTGCATCCGTGCTGCTGCTGGTTCTATCTCCCAGCATTGCATCTGCACTGCACCTCCCAACTGACCTCCCTGTTGGGATAGAAACATCCTCTGATGCTGAAGCTCTACCTGCTGCTGACAAGTGCTCCCTCTCTGACATCTGCGCTACTGCAACATCTCCATGCATCTCGCACCATTGCACACCTCTCTGTGCCACCTAGCACTGTGCAAAACACTTGTGCCTCTCGCATTGCTACAGCCTGCTAGCTATGCGCTGTCCTAGGATTCCCTGCACTGTCGTTCTCTCTGCCGCTCCATCTGCATCTGTCTCTACCCAATCAGTCAGTTCCTGCTACTACAAATTTGGGGCTCCCGTAGCAAGGTCTCATCCAAGAGGTTGGGTACCTCAAGGATCCTGCCCCTCCTCCTTGGGATGATCAATCCATATCACCCCACCTCCTACCTGGAGGTATGGCTGCATGCGATCCCTCAGCCCATCTGGCTCGAAGTTTCCCCCTACTGGAGGTCTCTGAATGAGTAGATGTCTCTACTCTATCTCCTCTCAGCTTCCCCTGTTGTGGCTCCTCCACAACCTCCTGAAGCTGCTGCACCAATCGTGGCTCCTCCACAATCGTCTGAGACTTCTTCTGGCTCTGCATGTTGAAAGGTAACATACCTTCCCTCTCAACCACCAAGTCTCCATCAATTGCCTCGCTGCTCAAGGCTTTGCATGCATCTTGAACCTCAAGAGCATACAGGTTCTTGACCCGTGAACCCTTCTCATGACAACGAAAGCATCTCACCTTCGACTTGTCAACCTTCTTCCCATCACTGGAAGAACAACATTCACAAAGAGAACCCTTCTCCTTCCCCTTCTTCACTTTACTCGCTAAGGCACAGTTCTCCTCATCCTGCATGGATGAAGAACCGTCTCTGGTGCTCCGCCTGATCTCCTCCTACATCAAATCCGACCATAGTCGTTCCCAATTTGGCAGTTTCTCCCTTCCATTCACCGAGTCCTGGTAGCTATGCCAACTCTTAGGAAGGTCAAGGAGTGCTAGACTCACCATCCTCATCCGATAGTCACCCCCACACTTCCCAGCTCATCCCGGCATTGGGTGAACTTCGTGAGATACTAGGGCATACTGTCTCCATTCTCACACTGAATGTTTCTGAGTTTTATCTCTTGCTTTGGAATTAAATTTGAATTCCACCAGCACAAAACTCAACCGCTTCCGATCTAAAATTCGTGAGAACACAATATTTCTCGTACAAAGATTGACTGTATGGGCATTCACCGGATATCTCACCTTCCAAGGGAAGGATGAATCCAGAGGCTACCTGGCCCGATTACAGACTCTGCCTGAAGAAATAGAATGTAAACACTTCCTGAATAGTAGATCTGATGATCAATTCTCGCTTGATATCCTGTAAAAATCTCTTCTACAAATCAAGCAGCTCCGATACCATGTAGAAATTTTGAATAATTTAACACATATTCACAGAGATTATCCTGATTATACACTTAACTATCTGTATATTATATTGATTGAATCATGTAACATTACAAAGTACAATGCTTATCACAAGCAATCCAGTACCAGCTCCACCTATTACACATAATACAGCTCAGATCTGATCTCCAAATCTATTCCACTGCTTGCCTGCCTCCACTACTCAATACCTACTCAAGAACTGATGAGAATGGCTTCCCAAACTCGTATTTCACCTCAAAACAATCACTCACACTTTGTTGGACGTGAGCAAAGGCTACAATACTGGGCAAATACGTGAGCAAACTCATTGGCACACTCAATCCCTTGATTGTGCAAGATCTGGTGCACAACTATAGTCACAACTGATAGCAATCTGATTCTCTAACACCTGTCCCTGCTGAACTGAACATGCACTGACATGCAACTGAGTTAACTGATGTATTCTATAGTTGTATTATGAGTTAATAACTTCTGAATTAATTAATAACTAATTCACCCGACTCATCTCTAGTCTATTGATCAGTTAGACTAAATACAACCAGTTTAACAAAGCTAAATTGAACACAACTCCATCAACTGCACCTCCAGTCCACTAAACTCAACTCACTTGAGTTCTAACTGAAGTCCTGCATGCAAATATTAGTCATCCCATAGGTAACCACGTATTTCCCTCTGGGATCTGCATGTACCACATCCGTAGCTCATCCTGAAGTGCTCCAAGAGAATAAGATCAAGTTTATAGTCCAAATATTATTATGAGACAATAATATTTGACTTTTCTATTTTTGACAGCCAGTCTAAAAATAGACTTTGATCACTCACACTGTGATCATTCACACTTTGATCAAAAATAGAAGTCCATCTATTTTTCCCAACTTGACCAATCATCCATAAACAGCAACCTGCAATCCATAGACATGATCCATATGTCTAAAAATAGACATAGTCTAAAAATAGACTTGCGACAAAAATAGCCTGCGAGCCCACTTAGTGAAGGCGACTCTTTTCACTAAGCTCCATCATCTTGTTGCACTCTCAACAAGCATTTCTTGTTGCACACTTTTCAACACTTTCCACACCACCCATAGGAGAAATCCTAAGGAGATGTTCCAAGATCGGTTCAGGATGGGACTCTGGTAGATTTTCTTTCTCTAGTTTTCCATTGTTTTTTTTGTACTTGATTGATCCCTGTCTGTATGTCTGAAGATAATTTCATGATTCTGCCATAGGACATTACTGTAACTGTAGATATTCATAAGGTGTTCCATCATTTCCATTTGACCTTCACTTGTGCAGCAAACTAATGGTCCTTGCATCCCCCTTATCTGTAATTGGTCCCATGTTAGGGTGTGGCCATGGAGGACCACCCATAGGAAGAAAGCTACTTTCAGCCATAGTTTATCCTTCCATATTCGTTCCCATATGGGTAACCCTTGTTGTTGTTGGTGTTCTGCTTTCAGGTAATATCCTTGTTGGATAGTAAACATTCCTTTTATTCTATATCCCCACCTTACAATATTTGATC
This sequence comes from Pinus tabuliformis, assembly GCA_031772625.1. Lineage (NCBI taxonomy): Eukaryota > Viridiplantae > Streptophyta > Pinopsida > Pinales > Pinaceae > Pinus > Pinus tabuliformis. The sequence continues at coordinate 1,188,390,776 of CM062809.1, forward strand.
CTTCCGCTATCGCTATTCTTCTAGAGTCCATCTCCTTATCGTAGGTTTCCCACTGGATATAATCTAGTGCATCTAGTCAGTGTTGTCTCCTCTTCCATTTTCTCCATATTAATCATGTCTCCTCTTCCCAGAAGTTACTCACCGTCTGATTTTTTGGGTGATTTGTATTTAAGAATATTTATGTTAGGTCCTGCATGTTGAATAATTTTTCTCTCTGCTACCACGCATCTTGCCAGAACCTAGCTTTGTCTCCTCCCCTAATCTCCAAGAAAATATAGTTTCTTATCAATTCCTTATTTTCTGCTGCCAGGTTCCATATAGTCAACACCTTTATAGTTTCCTGGGTTCTCAGTCTTCCTTCGATCGACCTAGGCATCCCATATTTTCTTCCCCATATTTCTTTCCATAAGTTTGTTCCTCCCTGTATCCATCTCCACCATAGCTTGGCTCCCATAACCTGGTTCATAGTATACGAGTCACAAAGGCCCAACCCACTTGCTTTGCTTGGCTTAATTAGCCAATTCCAAGATAATAAAGACCATTTATTTGTTGTTTGTGGCCCTTGCCACACGAATTTATTGATTATGTTTATCATCTCATTACACACTATTTTGGGTCTGCTAAGCTTGAGAGCTGGTAGATAGGAATTGATTACAACACCGCCTTTAGCATGATGACTCTACTCGCCATGTTTAATGCCCTGAAAGTCCAGTTTTGAAGGCAACCTTGGATCTTAGCCAAAATAACCTTCCAATTTTCCACTCTGAGTGAATTAATACTTAGCGAGATCCCTAGATATTTCGATGGTAGGGTTCCTATGCGAAAGCCCATTATTCTTGCCAGGAAGGCTTATGATTGAGTTGTTGTGTTAAAGAATAAGATATCTGACTTCTCTTTGTTGATCTGTGTTCCTGAGGCATTCATGAAATCTTGCAAAATGGCTAGGAGGGACCTGGCTTCCTTGAGAGTAGCTTGACAGAACATCATGATGTCATCAATGAACTATTGATGAGTTAAAGGAAGGTCGTTTCCCCACATACGCAGACCTTTAAATTGTCCTACTTGCACCTTTGCTTTAACATATCTTCCTAGCCCTTCAGCTGCTAATATGAGTAGGAAGGGGGAAATCGGGTCTCCTTGTCATACCCCCCTTTTTTCATTGAAGGCATCAGACGATGCTCCATTCAGGAGGATTGAGAACACAGGGGTCGATATGAAGGAATATATCCAATTTATCCAATGGGGGTCAAAGCCAAAGGCTTTCAGGATACTTTGGAGGTAGGTCCAGCTTAAATGATCGTATGCTTTCAATAGGTCTAGTTTGATCATCATTCCTTTGGCTTTGAGGTTCTTAAGGGAGTGGATTGCCTCTTGAGCAGTTACTATCCCATCCACAATTTGCCTTCCTTTGACAAAACCAGTTTTCTCTTGGGAGATTAGTGCTGGGAGGATCAATTTGAGCCGATTTACCATTATGGTTGAGATAATTTTGAAGATTACATTGCATAAAGCTATAGGTCTAAACCCCTGCAGCTCTTCAGAGGGGTCAAATTTTGGAATAAGAGCTATAAAAGTTGAGTTTAGGGCAGGATTTACCTTTTTTGTTCTTCTGGACTCTTCCACTACTCCTAGGATGTCGTCTCCTAGAATTGTCCATGTTGCCTGAAAATTTTTTGTCGTGAATCCATCTGGACCTAACACTTTATTATTTACTAGTCCTTTGACTACCTCCTCCACTTCTTCCAAGGTAATAGCCCTCATTAGTGCTAGGTTCTGGTCCCTGCTGACCAATTGTGGGATATGCCTAGTTATCATGTTTATTTCTTCTACCCTGTCAAGCTTCGCTTCTGTCATGATATTTTGGAATTGATTAACCAATAGGTTCTCCATCTCATCATTTTGCACTAGCCGGTTTCCTCCCTAGTCTAGTAATGAAAATATTTGTTATACTGTCTATGTTGAATCATTACCTTGTGGAAGAATCTAGGGTTCTTGTCTCCATCCCTAAGCCACTGGACTCTTGATTTTTGTTTCCACGAGATCTCTTCTTGCTTCCTCCTTTCTTACATCCTAGTAAAAAAATTTCCGTCTTCCTCCACTAAGGACTCTGAGTGGCCATTTGTTATCATCTATTATTACACCCTGTTCATCCTAGCGTGTAGCAGTTCTTCGTCTTGCTGCATATTACCAAATTCTTCTTTGTTCCATTTCTTTATTTTTCCTTTGAGTTCTTTCATAAGCAGTTGGAATGTATGAATTTTATTCCTCCCTTGTTCTGTAGTTGATCTCTACCATTGCTTCATTTTTTCTAAGAAGGTAGGGTTACGCAGTGAGAAAGCTTCGAATTGGAATGGTCTCTTTCTCTACCCTTGTTTCGTGTCTACTTCCAGCCTAATTAGCCAGTGGTTAGATCCCATACATGGCAATATTGATGCTTCATAATATACATCCGTACTTATTAAATTCTCCATTGCCAAGAACCTATCTAACCTTGACGCGATTTGGCAAGTTCCTCCTCTTCGGTTGTTCCATGTATAAGTTCCATTATTGGTGGGAATATCTACTAGATAGAGCTCTTCTTGCATATCCCTAAATTGTTCATTTCAAGTTCTTCCCTTCTTATCCCTCCTTTCTTTTTCCTCCAGTGAGGTTATCATATTGAAATCCCCTACTATTAATCATAGTTTTTCTGCATGCATTTGGCTTAGTTTCCTAATGCTTTGTATAAATTTTTCCTTTTCTCCAGGAGTATGCGGCCCATATACTACTGAGATTATGATCCACTCTTTAGTCCCTATATTCTGAAAGCGACTAGTTAGGATTCACGAAATTCTTATCCAATAATCTATCATTACCTCTGTCGGGTTCCATAGTATGGCAATCCCACAGCACTTCCTTTTGCATCCAGTGCTACTACTTCATATCTTGGTTTCATTTTGCGTAAGATCTCCTCTAATTTTTCTCCTGTTACCTTCGTTTCCTATAGGACAAATATTTGAGGCTTTTCCTTTCTCAAGCAATCTTCTAGGTACCTCTATTTTCCACTGCTATTAAGGCCCCTTATATTCCATGATATCACTATCATTGCTTAACTTTATTAAGTTGTTGGAGTATCGTTAATAGCAATACTACCCTTCCTATGCTTACCAACATCTCTCCCATTATTTGGATTGACTCCTGTACATTTCTTCTCCCTCTTTTCTTGCCTCCTTTACTTTTGCTATGTTGTTCCTGGGAGTTTTCTTCTTGCATGCCAAGTTGCTCTACTATGTCTACTTGTCCCTATCCTTGGTTAGGGTTATATTGCTGGAAATCTTCCTTGTATAGTTTCTTTTGATCCTCTGGAATGAATCTTTCATCTAGATGTCTCCACTCATTTAAAAGTCTTTTCAAAACTTCCTCTTCCATGCTCAACTCCTCCCTGACTACATCTACTTCCATTATGGTGAGATCTATTCGCTCATTCTCTTCTTTTTCTGTCAGATCTATTTGGGCCTTCCTCTTTGGGGTTGTTTTTTATTTACCCTAACTGATCTCATTTCCATTGTCCTAATCATCCATTGTTTTTGTCTCATTTTCTGTTTCTTCTTCTACTTGCAGTACCTCATATCTATTTTTACTGGCCTTTTGATTTTGGTTATTGTTTCTTGGATTTTGCTGCACTCTCGTGGTCTTCCTCTTGTGCGTGACTTCTTTAAACCCCTCATTTGCCTCTTGTGGGGGTTTCATTTGTTGCTCCTTTAGATCCAATCGTTCTTCTTGGTTCAGCCGAAATTATTTGAATAATTGGCCATACTCATGACACTGGCAACAGTGGAACGGGATATGCTCATAATTCAAGGTCTATTGCCATATTTCTTCATGATATTCTAGTTTTATTGATTCAGGGATGGGCTCCAAAATATTCATATACATGCAAATCCTAGCATATGAAGTGTATCGGCCCCTTCGTGTGGTTTCTTCTATTTTGACAAATCTTCCTATTGCATTGCCTATTCCTTCCAGGATTTCCGGGTCCCAGAAATCCATTGGGAGACCAAAGAGTCACACCCAGATAAGGGCTGCCAGGAATTGCTCCTTATCTGGGTTATAGCATTCTTCCCAATATCTCATGAAAAGTCCTGCATTATAATGAAAATATGGACCGTTTTCAAAAACTCTTCCCTTATCTTGCAGGTTTGAGAAGATTACCGTGAAGAATCCTCTGGCTCCCAACTTGAGTTCTACATGGCCTTTTGCTTGCCATTTATGTTGGATCCACTTTATCAAGTCCTTCTCCGTTGGTCAAACGCCAATGAATTTGCATATCATCGCATGATCCTTCATGTAGTTGCGATATTTCTCTAGTTTGTTCAGGGGTATTACAAATATGGGTTTCTCAGCTGCACATGGCATACGCTACCCTCTACTTCTCTCCTGCCATCTAGCTCCAACGACAGGACCATTATTAGGGCCTGCAGCTTCCGAGGAGCTTGGATGGTTTATGGCTTTCTCGCTTGACTCGCTGGTTGTTACATTACGGTAGGAGGTGTTCTCTCCCACTCCGCCCCTGGCTGGAGCTTGCATGTCTCTTGCTTCTATCAGTTGTCAATCGTACCTGGCAGCGCCTCCGAAATTGTCAGGGTTTGTGCAGGTTTTCAAAACCTAGTTGTACTTCATCTCTTGCGGAGCTCGATCAAAAAATCCGAAAGATATATGTAAGAATCTATTGTTATTAAACATGTTCTCTTGTTTTTTTATATATATACCATAATGAAGAATTTGTTTATTAATATTAATCTATGTAGTGCATAATATTAACTAGAGATACATAAAATATCTCATCTAGCTATGTTCTTCAACCATAGCCAAAGGTCCATATTTTATATAATACATCAATCCAAAAACATCATAATTATGATTTCTAATTAGGTATATTATACAGAAAATTTCTAAAATTTGACATGTTTTTATTTGCATGTGACAACTAGATAAGGGTGGTTGGTCCAACACAAGGGAGGGATTGGGAGGAATTAACTCTAGTCTAACATTTAGATCAGGCAAAGAAGGTGGAGAAGTACTAATTAATAGCCAAATATTTTGGAGAATACAGATCCTATTGCCTTGAGAGTTTCAAGTCTTCCATTTAATTTCTAAGAGTGTCAATTTCATCCTCCATATTGTGTATTTTTTACCTCTAAATGATGAGGATGTCCACAATAGTGGACCAATTTGCTACCAATTGTGCTTGTTGAAGTTGGAATTGATTTATTTCATGTTTTAGTCAACAATTTCTTCTACAGGGATGTGATAAACGTTCTTCTTATCTTTCTTAGAGTGTTGAGCCATATCTATTAGAAGGGAAAAAATATTTCAGATCTAAGGCTTCTACCATTTATATTGTATGTAGAATTTGTTTCTTGATGATGAACCACATAAGATCGTTTTAAACACCGATAAAATAAGCAATATCAATGCAGTGGATCTAGAAACATATTTTCCATAGGGAAAAAAAGATTGACTTCAATTAAAACTAGGAACTTGACCAAGTGTGAGCTCCCCCACTAGGAAAAACATAGAAGATGAGCTTAGAAGTAGGGCCAATAGGGAAAGATCCCCTCTGCCTCACCATTCAAAAGAGTTAACAATGAAATGAAATTGAGTAGAAAGTAATAAGTCGGAGCACATGGAGATTGCATCCAATCTGTGACAATGATAATTGAATCCTCGACTACTGTTGATAAATTAGGCATGGAAATGGAAAGCAAGCTGGGGGAGGCCTCATGCATGTGAATTGGAAAATGAGCATTTAACTAAACATATGTATCATATAACACTATTGCAACAAGTGTTGTGACCGGAGCAAGGAATGAGAGAAGTGAGAGGGAGGTATGGGGGGTCCATTATTTCATTTCCTCACGTGTAATTATGTGTCATCTTTTTCCATATAATGCTTGTCATTGATAACCTTATCCATGGGATTGGGGAGCAAAGATGCCTCTTATTAATTTTTAATAACCCTTCTTCTTGGTGCGTGGCATTATTTGTTGGCAAATTAGCCTGTTGGTTATTGTCTTACTTCGTAAAGAGGTTGGTATTCCTAAGTTTGGTTCAATTCATTTCAATTTTTTTTTTAATAATGGACTGGAGATTATCATCAACGGGAAGAGAATTTGAATGAAATTGCTTGACTTATAAGTTATAAGCCTCCCACTATGGTTAATTTGCTAATATTTAATGCAATGGCTTGCTGGACTCCTTGATATATTTTATATGCTTTTGCTTGATTATATGAGGCTTTGCCTAAACTCCATGAGAAGGTTATTTATTTTTGTTATTCAAGGTGCATTAATACTGATGTCACCCCATGATCCTCCCATCCTTATTCCTTTTTTGTGATATTAATAACAAAAACTACATTTACATTAAAATTTGTTAATCTGCGTTTTAATGATAAGTCAAATTGCTGATTGTAAAAAACACTAGTTAACCTTATATAAAACACTAAATAAATTTGCAACCTTGTATTAAGGATCAAACAAGAATTCTTATAACCATAATTTAAGGTGTTTCTAACTCTTTTAAGTTTTGGGTTTTTCATTGAAATCAAATGATATTATTTTGGATGAGATTGTGATTTTTAAGTAGTTTAAAATTTATTTTAGACTATATAAATAGATTTAGTCTCCTGAAAAACATATGTAACACATCAATAATATAAACTACATAACTCAAACTTGTAATTTTAACAAATACTTGCAAAATTTTAAGTAAATTTAACAAAAATAAGTAAAATAAGTAAAATATAAAAAAATTAAAAATACCAAATTTAAAACAATTTATTCCAAAAAAATAATAAATAAAAAAATAAAAATAAAATTGTCAATAGATGTTACCCTGGATGGTTGCGAGGATTTAATAATAACCTCCCCACCCAAGTTCCAATCCCTACTTACTTCTAGAGATTGAAAATAAAAACCCCTAAAAAAAAGTACAAAAGTAAAGTAAAACTAATTTTAATATAGATACAGAGACATTTATTTAAGGTACCATGTTCATGAACTAAGGCCAAAAATTTATCTTTAAAAAATAAAACTGCACAGTAATTTGAGTATACGTTTACTTTCAAATCACGCGTGATTGACCTTACCTGACATGGTGCACGGATATTCCTTGTAGAGTACAGCACAAACCATTTTTTTAACGCAACGGGTAATTAAAAAATCATTAAACTAATGAGCGAGACATATCTTTTTAAGCACGTGTTATTTTTTATTTTTTTTTGTTATTATGGAAGGCGGTTGTCCAAAAATTATGTTTTTTAAGTTTCGGTTATATTTTGAAAAAATTTAGTAAAGATTTTTGTAAATCTAAGTAAAAGCTATTAAAATTTATAATTCTAGGTGCTCTAGATGTTTTTGATGGTGGTGAATCTATTTCTACCATCAAAAACATGATTCAAACACTGCATCTACAAGATTATTTGGAAATTTTTTTGCTCTGATTCTTGCCAGTTTTAACCGTCCAGACAATTCCTCCACCTCTATAGAGGACTCCCTCTGGTATGATCTAATAATGTGTTTAATAAAAACACTGGCACACTATTTAACTTGATCTTCCACCTCTATAGAAGACTCCTTCTGAAATGATCTAACAATGTATTTAATAAAACACTAACACGCTATTCAACTTGATCTTCGAAACCTAATCCCAAAAATTAAAAAATCAAACCCACACCTCATGACAAAGAACCGGCCCATAATAATTCTTAGCCTAGTAAAATAAATCCCTTTGTTATTTCCGCCCTTTCAGCTGTCCTACATGTAAGACCATCTTCAGCCGCCCTGCCTTAACACGTAGGGCCACCTCCTTATCCAAAAGGACTAAACGTATGACGTAGACTTCTCCATGTGACCATATGGTTATCCACATTTCTTATGATTACGACAAGGACCACCACCAGACATCTCGACGAGCAGACCACATTCTGCCAAAAATATATTTGCATGATATAGTGCGAGGTCATATTACTTTTATAAGTATTAATTTTTTTACTATATTAATTTATTTTAATCATAATGTAATTGTAATTGTTTTTTTAAATGAATGGAGTTTTCATTTAAATATTAATAAATATGTATTATTTTTTTTAAATAAATTTCAATCATTCAACATCAGGATGAATAAATAGAAATAAATATATAAAAAATTAATATATTTTCAAAAAATTCAACACTATCATAAAATGCAACACATGCTTATCATTTGCAATTATTATAATGGTTTATAACCGGCCAAAACAAAAGTACTACTTATAATAATATTATCAAAAAGTGCAACACATGCTTACCATTTGCGATTATTATAATTGTTTATAACAGGGAAAAACAAAAATACTACTTATAATAATTTTATCAAAAAGTTAAACCATATTAAAAGAATAATAATATAATGTTCAATTTTTCCAAATAAATTGTAATTTTTTAAACTATATACTTAAAATATTAATAAATATATATTTTTAATATAATTTATTTTTAAAACCATTAAAATTCAATATCATAAATAATAAATAAATAATCTAAATACAACATATATCGAAAAATACAGCACATACATGTAATTACAATTATTATAACCATTTATAAGAACAAAAAGCCAAATCACTACTTACGAAAAATACACATCCATCTACCTTCCTCGATACAAATCATAACTTATTTTAATTATATATTAATTTAGTTTAATTTTTTTTTGTTATAATTGTTATAAAAATGAGTTAAATTATTAAATTTTTAGATTATTAGTAATATTTTTAAATAATTTTAGGAAGAAATAATGTATATTATTTATATATATATATATATAATTTCAAAGTTACAAGGAATATCACTTATTCACGTAAAAATGAGTTTTTTTTTCCATTAAATATATGGTCCTGAGGTATTTAGGTAAAAGAATAAGATAAATAATATAAGTGGTAAGAGGTTCTTAAAAATTGCTTCAAATTCTAATCAAAATCACAAATAACTCAAACAAGAATAACATTAAGATTTTTTATTTTAGTTAAATTATTGGGAAATAGAGGAAAATGTAATTTATGCATGATCTTGATAATATTAAAATATTATCATATTTAAATTTAATAAAAATCTATAATGTGATATAGCTGACCCTAATCTAGAAAATCAAAAGTATCTCTTAATTTGACTAATACGAAAAAAGAAATCATTATTAAAATGAAAACTAACTCCTATAAACTTCATAGATAAATTGGATATTAGATAATTCTTAAAACACCACAAACTAAAAGAATCTATTATATTCATAATTCTTCTCCCTCTTTTCTTGCCTCCTTTACTTCTGCTCTGTTGTTCTTTCTTGTTGCATGCCAAGTTGCTCTGCTATGTCTACTTGTCCCTATCCTTAGTTAGGGTTATATTGTTGGAAATCTTCCTTGTATAGTTTCTTTTGATCCCCTAGAATGAATCTTTCATCCAGATGTCTCCACTCATTTAAAAGTCTTTTCAAAAATTCCTCTTCCATGCTCAACTCCTCCCTGACTGCATCTACTTCCATTATGGTGAGATCTATTCGCTCATTCTCTTCTTTTTCTGTCAAATCTATTTGGGCTTTCCTCTTTGGGGTTATTTTTTATTTACCCTGACTGCTCTCATTTCCTTTGTCCTAATCATCCATTGTTTTTGTCTCATTTTCTGTTTCTTCTTCTGCTTGCAGTACCTCATATCTATTTTTACTGGCCTTTTGATTTTGGTTATTGTTTCCTGGATTTTGCTACACTCTCGTGGTATTCCTCTTGTGCATGACTTCTTTAAACCCCTCATTTGCCTCTTGTGGGGGTTTCATTTGTTGCTCCTTTAGATCCAATCGTTCTTCTTGGTTTAGCGGGAATTATTTGAATAATTGGCCATACTCATGACACCGACAGCAATGGAACGGGATATGCTCATAATCCAAGGTCTGTTTCCATATTTCTTCATGATATTCTAGTTCTATCGATTCAGGTATGGGCTCCAAAATATTCATATACATGCAAATCCTAGCATATGAAGTGTATCGGCCCCTTCGTGTGGTTTCTTCTATTTTGACAAATCTTCCTATTGCATTGCCTATTCCTTCCAAGATTTGCGGGTCCCAGAAATCCATTGGGAGACCAAAGAGTCGCACCCAGACAAGGGCTGCCAGGAATTGCTCCTTATCTGGGTTATAGCATTCTTCTCAATATCTCATGAAAAGTCATGCATTATAATGAAAATATGGACTGTTTTCAAAAACTCTTCCCTTATCTTGTAGGTTTGTGAAGATTGCCGTGAAGAATCCTTTGGCTCCCAACTTGAGTTCTACATGGCCTTTTGCTTGCCATTTATGTTGGATCCACTTTATCAGGTCCTTCTTCGTTGGTCAGATGCCAATGAATTTGCATATCATCGCATGATCCTTCATGTAGTTGCGATATTTCTCCAGTTTGTTCAGGGGTATTACAAATATGGGTTTCTTAGCTGTACATGGCATACATTTCCGTCTACTTCTCGCTTGCCATCTAGCTCCAACGACAAGACCATTATTAGGGCCTGCAGCTTCCTGGGAGCTTGGATGGTTTTTGGCTTTCCCGCTTGACTCGCCAGTTGTTACATTTTGATAGGAGGTGTTCTCTCCCCCTGCCCCCCAGCTGGAGCTTGCATGTCTCTTCCTTCTATCAGTTGTCGGTCGTACTTGGCAGCGCCTCCGGAATTGTCAGGGTTTGTGCAGGTTTTCAAAACCTAGTTGTACTTCATCTCTTGCGGAGCTCGATCAAAAAACCAAAAGATATATGTAAGAATCTATTATTATTAAACATGTTCTCTTGTTTTTTTATATATATAACAATAATCAAAAATTTGTTTATTAATATTAATCTATGTACTACACAATATTAACTAGAGATACATAAAAATATCTCATCTAGCTATGTTCTTCAACCATAGTCAAAGGTCCATATTTTATATAATACATCAATCCAAAAACATCATAATTATGATTTCTAATTAGGAATATTATACAGAAATTTTCTAAAATTTGACATGTTTTTATTTGCATGTGACAACTAGATAAGGGTGGTTGGTCCAACATAAGGGAGGGATTGGGAGGAATTAACTCTAGTCTCACATTCAGATTAGGCAAAGAAGGTGGAGAAGTACTAATTAATAGCCAAATATTTTGGAGAATACAGATCCTATTGCCTTGAGAGTTTCAAGTCTTCCATTTAATTTCTAAGAGTGTCAATTTCATCCTCCATATTGTGTATTTTTTACCTCTAAATGATGAGGATGTCCACAATAGTGGACCAATTTGCTACCAATTGTGCTTGTTGAAGTTGGAATTGATTTATTTCATGTTTTGGTCAACAATTTCTTCTACAGGGATGTGATAAACATTCTTCTTATCTTTCTTAGAGTGTTGAGCCATATCTATCAGAAGGGAAAAAATATTTCAGATCTAAGGCTTCTACCATTTGTATTGTATGCAGAATTTGTTTCCTGATGATGAACCACATAAGATCGTTTTAAACATCGATAAAATAAACAATATCAATGCAGTGGATCTAGAAACAGAGTTTGAACAGGGAAAAAAGGATTGATTTCAATTAAAACTAGGAACTTGACCAAGTGTGAGCTCCCCCACTAGGAAAAGCGTAGAAGATGAGCTTAGAAGTAGGGCCAATAGGGAAAGATCCCCTCTGCCTCACCATTCAAAAGAGTTAACAATGAAATGAAATTGAGTACAAAGTAATAAGTCGGAGCACATGGAGATTGCATCCAATCTGTGAAAATGATAATTGAATCCTCGACTACTGTTGATAAATTAGGCATGGAAATGGTAAATCAAGTTGGGGGAGGCCTTATGCATGTGAATTGGAATATGAGCATTTAACTAAACCTATGCATCATATAAAACTATTGCAATAAGTGTTGTGACCGGAGCAAGGAATGAGTGAAGTGAGAGGGAGGTACGGGGGGGGGGTGTCCATTATTTCATTTCCTCACGTGTAATTATGTGTCATCTTTTTCCATATAATGCTTGTCATTGATAACCTTATCCATGGGATTGGGGAGCAAAGATGCCTCTGATTAATTTTTAATAACCCTTCTTCTTGGTGCGTGGCATAATTTGTTGGCAAATTAGCCTGTTATTTATGATCTTACTTCATAAAGAGCTTGGTATTCCTAAATTTGGCTCAATTCATATTATTTTTTTTTTTATATAATTGACTGGAGATTATCATTAACAGGAAGAGAATTTGAATGAAATTGCTTGATTATAAGTTATAAGTCTCCCACTATGGTTAATTTGCTAATATTTAATGCAATGGCTTGCTTGACTCCTTGATATATTTGATATGCTTTTGCTTGATTATATGAGGGTTTGCCTAAACTCCATGAGAAGGCTATTTATTTTTGTTATTCAAGGTGCATTAATACTGTTGTCACCCCAAGATCCTCCCATCCCTATTCTTTTTTTGTGATATTAATAACAAAAAACTATATTTACATTAAAATTTGTTAATCTATGTTTTAATGATAAGTCAAATTGCTTGTTGCTAAAAAAAGAGCAGTTAACCTTATATAAAACACTAAATAAATTTGCAACCTTGTATTAAGGATTAAACAAGAATTCTTATAACCATAATTTAATATGTTTTCTAACTCTTTTATGTTTTGGCTTTTTCATTGAAATCAAATGATACAATTTTGGATGAGATTGTGATTTTTAAGTAGTTTAAAATTTTTTTTAGACTATATAAATAGATTTAGTCTCCTGAAAAACATATGTAACACATCAATAATATAAACTACATAACTCAAACTTGTAATTTTAACAAATACTTCTAAGATTTTAAGTAAATTTAACAAAATAAAATAAAATAAAGATAAATATAAAAAATTAAAAATACCAAATTTAAAACAATTTTAACTCAAAAAAAATAAAAAATAAAAAATAAAATAAAATAAAATTGTCAATAGATGTTATCCTGGATGGTTGGGAGGGTTTAATTATAACCTCCCCACCCAGGTTCCAATTCCTGCTTCCATGGTTCGAAAATAAAAACTTCCTTTTTAAAAAATGTGAAAAAATAAAGCCAAAACTAATTTTAAAATAGATACAGAGACATTTATTTAACGTACCATGTTCATGAACTAAGGCCAAAAATTTATCTTTAAAAAATAAAACTGCATAGTAATTTGAGTATACGTTTACTTTCAAATCACGCGTGATTGACCTTACCTGACATGGTGCATTTTTTTAATGCAACGGGTAATTAAAAAGTCATCAAACTAATGAGCGAGAGATATCTTTTTAAGCACGTGTTATTTTTTATTTTTTTGTTATTATGGGATGGGGTAGTTTAAAAATATTGTTTTTTTGAAGGTTATGGAAATTTTGGTTATATTTTGAAAAAATTTGGTAGAGATTTTTGTAAATTCAAATAAAAGTTGTCAAAATTTATAATTTTAAGCGCTCTAGATGTTTTTGATGGTGCTGAATCTATTTCCACCATCAAAAACATGATTCAAACACTACATCTACAAGATTTTTTGAAATTTTTTTAATCGAATTCTAGCCACTTTTAACCGTCCAGACAATTCCTCCACCTCTACAGAAAACTCCCTCTACATGGTCTAATAATGTGTTTAATAAAACACTGACACACTATTTAACTTGATCTTCCACTTCTATAGAGAACTCCTTGTAAAATGGTCTAATAATGTGTTTAATAAAACACTGGCATACTATTCAACTTAATCTTAAAAACCTGATTCCAAAGATACAAAAATCAAACCCACACCTCATGACAAAGAACCAGCACACAATACTTCTTAGCCTAGTAAAAATGAAAATCCCTTTGTTATTTCCACCCTTTCAGCTGTCCTACATGTAAGACCATCTTCAACCGCCCTGCCTTAACACGTAGGGCCACCTCCTTATCCAAAAAGACTAAACGTATGACGTAGACTTCTCCATGTGACCATATGGTTATCCACATTTCTTATGATTACGACAAGGACCACCAGACATCTCGAGGAGCAGACCACATTCTGCCAAAAATATATTTGCATGATATAGTGCGAGGTCATATACTTTTATAAGTATTAATTTTTTTTAATATATTAATTTATTTGAATCATGATGTAATTGTAATTGTTTTTTTAAATGAATGGAGTTTTCATTTAAATATTAATAAATATGTATTATTTTTTTACATAATATACTTTCGATAATTTCAATCCTTCAACATCATGATGAATAAATAAAATAAATATATAAAAAAATAACATATTTTAAAAAATCAACATTATCATAAAATGCAACACATGCTTATCATTTGCAATTATTATAATTGTTTATAACCGGCCAAAACAAAAGTACTACTTATAATAATATTACCCGGCTACCTTGCCCTGTGCAAACCTACCAGTCCATGATCTGCACCAAAATGCCCAAGGATCTACCGTCCCTGCTGCTTCACGCATATAAATCTCACGATAGCTCGATTTTTATGTATGTTCTGCCACGCCCTTTGCTCAAGTGAGTGAATTTGTTGCAGGAATCCAATCCGCGTCTCTGCTCAGCTGTGTTCATTTCTTCACTGCAACGCTAATTCCATTTGGAAATCGCAGCTCATCCTCAGTCAGGTCATTTGGCTCGTTTCTTGGGTAAGAAATATGAAGAAATCCGTGGAAATTCCAATCATTGCCTCATTCTTGAAATTGCATAGCTACAATCCATTAGTACGGCATTACAGCACTGCGCTGATAGCCGATAAGTTGGTAGTATGTGATTAGTGGGGAAGATTAAATGAAGTCATGGATTATGAAATTTTTTGTGTTAATTTTGGATGTATACATTTCTGAAATTGAAATTTATATTGATGTTTCTTGTCTCAGTTTGGTGTTTGTATTAGTGTGCATTTCATCACAATGAGCTGGTATTCCTGGTGGACAGGTTCCCTTGGCACTCGTGGGGTAAGTGTTTTAGTTTATAATTGCACATTTATTTTATGTCGATTTAATGGTCCTTTAAAGTCTGATAAATTTGGGGTTACTGGTTCTTTGGGGTTTTAGTATTCTTTCTTCACTATAATACAGTTATTTTTAGGGAAATTAATGAAAAGCAGCATTGCAGTAATCTTTCTTCTCGTTTTGCCTCTGTGGATCGCTCTTCGTACTTTTATTGTTAAATTATTACATGGATTGCAGATATGTTTTCGCTTCTCAGACACAGTTCTACAAGCAAATGCCATTTTCTTTCTCCCTGGTCTCCTGGTGATCGGTGAAGGGTTTCAGACGCGTAGGACTAAAATAAAATATCTCTCACACAGCCGAAAAAATATTCACCAATGATAATGTGCTGCTTTCCTTTACTGTAATTCTTACGATTCTTAGTTTAGGTTTGTTACACCGTTACAGCTAAAGACTGCTTTCTTTTTTCTCCTGTAATTATTTAGGATTTTAGGGTTAGTTTACTGCACTGAGAGAGCCAATTCTGTACATGGTGGGGCTGGGTTTAGGGTCCATTGAATATCGACATTAGCACAGACTCCTGTAAGGCAAGCTTAATATCCATGCCAGGTTGCATATGTTGAGTTCACACAAATTGAGGAGGTGGTCTATAAGGTCAGGGTGAAGGATTCATCAACACTCGCTGTGTTTATGGGTGAGTGGATTTGAAAGTAGATTGCATTGAATACTGACATTAACACATCCATCTAAACCTGAGCACGAATTAAGCTGCTCTACTGGGCGAGGTGAAAGGATTTATCGAACATTTATTGAGGTGCTGGTCTGGGCTAAGTTAATGAATTGATCAAACACTTTTTTTAATATATAGGTGCATTCAAGGTACAGTGCACTGAGTATGAACATTAACACAGATCCATTTAAACCTGGTCTGATATGTATAGCTGGGTTGTGAAGCTAGGCAGCATATCTCGAGAACATAGAAATGGTCATGTATTAAATCTGAATATGCATACTTGGCTTCGTAATCTCGATGTGTTTCTCAAAGCCGTGTTTGGATGGGTTAAATGATAAGCATTTTGCTGCGTTTGGAATTGTTGCTCTTGCTTGCTGCATTTGGAATTGTTGCTCATGCTTCATTATATTGCATTGTGGATTGCTATTTTGGTAACTCGTAACTCTTTCAATGCAGAGAAAATTCCAAACCAATGGTGAAAGCTCCAGAGATAAATCTGGGACGCAGCAGGGAGTGGCGTTGGTCATAGGGGTAACAGGAATTGTAGGAAATTGCTTGGCAGAAATATTGCCATTATCTGACACTCCTGGTGGACCTTGGAAAGTTTATGGAGTTGCTAGGAGGCCTAAGCCAGATTGGTCTCCAGATAGTCCAGTGGAATACATTCAATGTGATGTTTTAGATAGAGAGCAAACTTTAGAAAAGATCTCATCATTGAAGGATGTCACTCATCTCTTTTGGGTTGTTTGGGTTAGCAGAGAGACAGAGGAGCAGAACTCTGAGGACAATGGAAGAATGTTGAGTAATGTGTTAGACGCCCTCCTGCCTAATGCAGAGAATTTACAGCACATCTGTCTTCAGACTGGAGGGAAACACTACATTGGTCCATTTGATGCAGTGGCCATGAATCGTAATTATCAGCCCCACGAGGCACCCTTTCACGAAGAGCTACCCAGGCTACCTGTGCCCAATTTCTACTACACTCTCGAGGATATTGTATTTGAGGCTGCAAAGAAGAAAGAAGGATTAACTTGGTCCATTCACCGTCCGGCAAACATATTTGGCTTCTCTCCTTGGAGCTTGATGAATGTTTTAGGCACCCTCTGTGTTTACGCTGCCATTTGCAAACATGAGGGGTTGCCTTTCAAGTACCCAGGGAACATAATTTCGTGGGAACAGTTTATGGATGCATCTGATGCAGAATTAATTGCAGAACAAGAAATTTGGGCTGCCATAGATCCTTATGCCAAGAACCAGGCCTTTAATTGTGTTAATGGAGATGTGTATAAATGGAAACACCTCTGGGGAATACTCGCAGAAAAATTTGATCTGAAACCATTACCATATGAGGGTGAAGGCTTCAGTTTGGCTGAGGCGATGAAAGACAAAAATCCAGTTTGGGATGCCATTGTCAATGAAAATAAGCTCCACCCAACAAAGATCGAAGAAGTTGGAAACTGGTGGTTTGCAGATTCAGTACTAAATCCGCCTTGGGAAATTGTACTTAGCATGAATAAGAGTAAAGAGTATGGTTTCTTTGGGTTTCGAAACACAGAAACTTCCATGGGGCAATGGATTGACAAAATCAAGTCATCTAATATCGTTCCCTAGGTTTGATCGATCCCATTGTCTTGAATTAAAACCGAACGGAGGCCTTACTTCACCGTTCATTCAGAACTTGCTTTTGGGATTCAACTTTCAAATTGCGCAGTGGAGGATTCAGGATAGTTATGCTATATTTTGAAAGTTCTAGTTGGAGGTGTTGATAATAACAGAGCATACTTCCAGAGGAACGTATTTTTGTCATGTCGAAGTATAGTTTGTGAGACTGGTTTGAAAATTGCTTGATATTTGGCGTGTTCTAACTTTGAAATGGAATTCCAGAAAGAGCTGAATCTCCAGTCAATTATTTCATCCAATTTTTCAAGCCATTTAGTTCTGTTACTAAAATCGAGCATTGACAATCGCCATCTTACAGGATCGTTGATGTCTATCGTCTTAATCTTAATCAAATTGTGTTGCAAATTCAAGTTGAGTCTATTATTTCATCCATTTTTTCAAGCCATTTAGTTCTGTTACTAAAATCGAGCATTGGTAATCGCCATCTTACAGGATCGTTGATGTGTATCGTCTTAATCTTTATCAAATTGTGTAGGCTGTCAACATTGAGCGTCTAGAGCAATTAGTGCAAATTCAAGTTGAGGTATCATGGTTATCTACCCAATACTCTTTGTGTACGGTGGAGGATATGGAGTATTTCTTGAAAACACTAATTTTTACTCTAAATATGTTACTTTGATTTCATATTTCTGGATTCCGGTTTTGATACATTTCGTGATTACTTCATTATCAATGAACGAACATATGCAGTCACTAGAATATAGGCTTATACAATATAATTAAACTATTTCATCACCATAAATTATAAATGTAAAATGCACACTTAAACTTACTTAAACTTGCAAATAGATTTGAACAAACTGGAAAGTAATATAATCCACGACAAAACAACATTAATTCAGCATAATCACAAGTTATGAATACTTCATTTTTAGGAAGTATCTGCTAACTAATTGTCAAAAAGGTACACTCCACCAAACCATAGGCTCCCTGTTGCACCAGCTCTCATTGCAATAGAGGCCAACCCTTAAGCTAAAATTATGAATCCACAAGGGTGATTAACCTATGGTTGACTTTAACTCTCTTCACATAGTTCAATTTCTCTGCTCACAAACAATTTTTCATCTACAACAGCCCCAATCCATAGCACTTTTTCCTGTTAGCTTGTAATCCAAGGAATGGGATCAGTTTTACTAATCAACAATCCATTAGGCTAATCCACTTTCATTCAGGGCTCCAACATAGGATGGCCAAGAATTTTCACTGTTGAAATTCCAAATATTTTGAATTGTAGATAACTTTCAGAATGATAACAATCATCATTACAAATAGTCTTCATTACATTTATAAATTTGCACTATAACTAACATAGCAAGTGCCCCAAGGGTTTTTCAAAACTCTGAATCTATTTATGCATTTCAAGCAACCAGAAATAGCGGTCTCACCAAGAATTGTATCATTGAATTCTAGTGAAAAAGGAAAAAACATAAAGCAATTAAAGTTAACCTTTATATTAATATTCAAGTTTTCGATTACAAATTATGTTCGTTCATCTTATAGTAATTCATTATATACACATTTACATCATTGGTTAAGGGACTGGAATTGAAATATTACAATTGCAATGCCTCCAACCTCTTAATTAGGAGACTGTTATACAATACCATTCAATGCCATGTCAGAATCTTCTCTAATTGTTAGTTTTGCAACCATGGTTAGTGTTGGTGGTCAGAATCTTCTGTAATTGTTAGTTTTGCAACCATGGTTAGGTTTGGCTGTCAGAATCTTCTCTAATAGTTAGTTTTGCAACCATGGTTAGTTTTGGCTGCAAACTAACTTATTTACTAGTTTTGTTTTAAAATAACTAAATAGCAAGTCTATTATTTTGGTCTTCTTAATATATTGCATACTTGATCACCAACTTTTGTTTTGAATATTATTATCTTCGATGAGGAAAAAAACAACATTGTGTTAGAAGTAGCTCCTTCACTGTGAATAGAATGTTTGCATTTACTTCCTATTTTATAATACCAAGTAGGTGCTTTATGTTTTTTTTGCAATTTTTATAATATTTGTAGATGAGAGCTAATTGATTATTTGAAATTTCATTTAGATTAACATTTAGCTTCTTTGTAATTTTTATGGTGTTTGTAAATCAGATCGAATTGATTATGTCAAACTAAATTATGATCAAACACCAAGTATAGTTTCTTTGAATTCAATGCTTGGACCCTCACAATTTAATGATCACATCTAGCAATATCTTGAGAATATCTACAAAATCCTGTAGACCACGCTCATTGAAGCCCATTATTGGTCTTTGTGTATTCTACTTAGTTATGCAATCTAGGTCAAAAGTGTTGGAGTGCAAGATTGAATTATCATAGTTGGAAAAATGATAGGTCGTGTTAATACTATACACATTAAATTGGATGTTATCATATTGATGTGGAGTTATGCACTTTAAAATTAACTAACTTTTAAATTCGATTTTTTAAAAATAATAATGGAGTATGTCTTGCCATTATGTTAGACAAACATCATAATGATTTCCAAGATGTTATTTATCATATTGAGCCCAAGAAAACAAGTAATGAGAACTTTTGACTTCTATAGGGTAAGGGTGGGTTTTTGTTTTAGCTTCAACCACCTTTTTGAAGTGTAGTAAGAGTGGTTTTTTTTGTTTTAGCTTCAACCACCTTTTTGAAGTGTAGTAAGAGTGGTTTTCTTTTCTACTTCAACCACCTTGTTTAAGTGTACGAATTTTGAAAATCTAGTTAATTTGAAACTTTTACATCATTTCAATAAGGTCGCGTGCTTATCACATAGAAGTAGAATTCTCAGTATTAAATATTCAAAGACATTTTTGCAAACATCTTAAATTTGTCCACCAATAATCTAGGTATGTTCAAGTAGATAAAACACTAAAATACTTATACAACCTTTAGGCATGATCAAATTAAGCATATATGAAAACTACATTTATTAATAGCCAATATATAACAACACATTCAAATCCTAAGTTTCATTTAAGGTATAACAAATCACTCAACATTTCATCTTCACTATCCCAATAAATTAGTGTATCAAACCAATCATGAAATTAAGAAAACATTGGTACAACCCTTTATCACAATATGAATATAGAGTACAACATCCTAGCTTTTCCAATGTTGGCATATCAAGTTCTTCCTCTTTATCTCAATCAAGGACTTCTCCAAAGCATCCTAGACTCTAGTAAGAGAATCCACATTTACTACAAACCTCAACCAACAAGAACGTTTAGCAAGACACCTCCTTAAATGAGGAGCTTATAGCCCACTTGCTTCAACAACATGGATCATCTACATAATTAAATTGAAATCCATGTTTATTTGTCTTATTTAGAGGCCCTTGTTCTTCTAATCATTGCAAGGTATGTTCCAACATTTCAATGCTAAGCGCAAACTTCTATGTGCCATGGTCTTCTACAAGCATGCAGGATTGAAATGTCATCCAATTACACACTCATGCCTAGTGTAACTTGTGTATGAAAGTGTATGTCTTGATGAGTGCTTAACAATGGCCAACCCACCATGTGAGGTGTCAATCATCAAAACTATTTATGCATAACCCTATCAAGAATTCAAATCCGATTGTCAATTTCTTCGTATATCCCTCTCTTTTAAATATAGAGCACATCCAACCACTCATAATTATGAAGCATATCGTTGAGCTAAGTGATGAAGTGGTTGCCTCTAATTGTGCAAAAAACTTGCTTCTAATTGTATATCCAATGTATTGTAATGCTAGAAGCAATGTTCAATCCAATCAAAAAACTCCCTTTTAGTTTGGGTTGAGGATTATTTAATAGAGTATATTCTATGTCTAATACATTCTCAACACTTCCATTCTAGTGATTTTGATGAAAGAACAATTATTTATATTTTGTAATCAACTAGTGAGAATGTGAAGAGCTCTCTCTTGTTCATCTTATCACTTACTCTACAGTTTTCTTCTTTTATATCCTCTTATCAATAATGGCTTGCACAAACGTTCTCTTTTCTTAGACATCCCAAATGACTATCCAATTTGATGGTGTATGCAACTAACCAAGGTGTGGCATCAAGGTGAATAGTATGAGCTAAAGCTACTCTTAAAACTTAGTACAACATTGTCACACCCACCATTAGTTTTATGTTTGAAGCTTTATCATGTATAAACTATTTCCAATTCTCCCTCTTTCACATAGTCTATAAGACAAACAAATAAATACACAACCAATTATTGAGGGAATTAGGTAACATTTAACATATATTCAATTGCATCCAACATGACAACAAAAGCAGTCAAAACCTAAATTGTTTTCTTCATTTTTCTTTTCCTTGATAATTAACAAGGAATGAGAATATATAATTGCTTATAAAGAAACTTATGAAATGAATTTTATCTGTCCATTGTTGTCCTCATACAATGTATTCCCCACATTTACTGGAATATTCCCCTATTTCCAAGTTGATTTTATCCCAATAGACAGGACAACATTCCATTGTCAATGGTGTACAAAGGAATTGAATTATATGCAAAGGGAGATAATTTTTAAATAATGACACAATCAAACAAGAAAGTTGTTTTTTAAAGGTGTATTGTTTGTCAATATTTCTTCTTTTATGAGTTGGTTGTAGAATAAGGTCGCTACACAGAACATTGAGGAGGGAAATATGGCATATGAGTGATAATGCTTAGTATTATATCCACATGGTTTCAATTCCTAACACAAAAATTCCAATTTCAAGTCAAATGAATCCACATGAAATATAAGTGCAAAAGAGTGGATTTCATCCATCAATTGGATAATTATCTATGATGAAAGTTTCCCACATCTTTCCCATAAGGCCCAATGACTTTGGAATAGGTAAATTGCTATATATGACTAATTCAACACTTATAAAATTGGATTGGAATGGAAACTAGGGAAACACCTTTTTCATTATAACCTCTGATCATAGGATTCATAATAAATTAGAAAGTGGGTGTCTTTTCATTGTTGATATTTATCAATTTCCAATGGAGATTGAAATTCTAAGTGAAACAATCAAAACTATCACTAGGGTATGAGTTCTCGCCATTAAATTAACCACAAGAAACAATTGACTATGAATAAGAGTAATATATCAAGAAAATATAAATGATCCTGACCTCTCATAAAAATCAATCACATAATGGACACAATGATTTTAACATGGAAACCCAAATGAGAAAATCAACTTTGAATGGTTGCTTAGTTTTTCATTTATACAATTTTTAGTTACAACACAAACCATGCCTCTATGGGCATATTCCCTTCCTTGGCTTTATTTTTCCCTCAAGGGAAACTACTTCTAAAACCATGCTCTCACAAGGTGTGGCGTTGTTGCTTTTATGAGCTCCTTTTTTCATACTATTCGACTCAAACTTGTTATTCTAAGTTCTCCTTTAGATACATGATGATATTGCCTCACAACACTCCTTAGATGCCTCAACAATGGTATGCAACTTCTTTTTAACATAGATGATGCATGCACTACCAATTAATCCACTATGTTTTCATTGCAGATGATCATGGTACTCTAGTTTAGATTATTTACTTCAATTGATATGCTCTCATGTATGGGTTTCATACTTAGACATGGTATTATAACTTATAAGCTTGTTGTGAATATAGTAAACATTAAGTGTCATCTAATAATATTTCAAAACATTAAAAGTATTTTTATTTGCCTTGTTGTATCATGGGGGACATAATTTTCCTTTAGATATGTAACATATCCAACCCCAAGGATCAAGTTATGGAGGCAGAGTGTCAACTTTTATTTTTTTTCTTTTCTTTTTGGACCATCTCCAATTTTTTTTTGAGTTCACCATCCTCTTCTACTCATCAAGAGCTTTCCAATGATATAAATTTTTTATTTTCAACTATGGGCATAATGTTATGGCCATCAGAAGAATTACCACTATACGCCATGTTAGCATCCATATAGCTAATACATGGAAATCATGTGCCTATGTGCCATTCCATACTACACCATGTCATATGGACACATTGTTGACATGTGGTGGTGCTATGCCCACATGTCTCCACCACATTGTGCCACCTCCATAGGAGAGGCATGTCAATTGGCAGACCACATTTGGATCCAATTTTTTCATAAATGCCTTTCATAAAAGTTCCAGATTTTTAGTGTTTCATATACATTCTAATTGTTATGATCCTTACACCTTAGAGATGATAAGAAACCAATAATTACAGTCCTCTTCAAAGGGGAAACCTCATGTTACAATAAATACAATGAACACGACAATGATTGATGATCCTAAGACTAGGTCATATATATATCTATATATATATATAGATATATATATATATATATATATATATATATATATATATATATATATAGATAGATATAGGATACTATTATAATAAAACGAGACAATGAGATGTTCTAGCCTACATAATTGTTGAAAAGCATAGCTTGGGAGGTACTCACACATGTCTAGGGTACTTGACTTGTGAGGATTTGACCCACTCTATGGGAAAAGTACCCCAACCTGTGGGTTTTGGACCCAAAGCCATGGGCTTTAGACCCAAAGATATTGATTCTTTAGTCTAATATATATATATATGATACAAAGGGTGCAATTATAATAAAATGGGACCTTGAGATGTTCTAGCCTACATAATTGTTGTAAAGTATAGATTAGGAGGTACTCCCACAAATCTAGGGTACTTGAATTGTGAGGGTTTGACCTACTCTATGGGAAATTACCCCAGCCAGTGGGTTTTGGACCCAAAGTCATGGGCTTAAGACCTAAAGATATTGATTCTTTATTCTAATTATTGTAGTGGAGACCCCTAAATGGATCTAAGGGCTCCTAATTCAATCATTGGAGATATAGAAATATAAG
This sequence comes from Pinus tabuliformis, assembly GCA_031772625.1. NCBI lineage: Eukaryota > Viridiplantae > Streptophyta > Pinopsida > Pinales > Pinaceae > Pinus > Pinus tabuliformis. Next base: position 1,188,415,055 of record CM062809.1, read on the forward strand.
ATACATATGGAGATGTCATTCACCATCATAACACCTCTCCTTGTGTGAATAGAGTGAGCCACATACCTCAAATAAAGTTGATCTTGAGTATTTATGTGCATGTGAACATCTCTGGAGAGGGCATATTATACCTTTGTGTGTTTCTGAGAAAACCAAGTCAAAAAAAGTGTTGGGCGATGATTTGATCCATCAAGGAAGAAGGAGTGCAACCCCAAGGAAGAGGTCGAGAAATTTATTGTCTCAAAACAGGCCAAAAGGACCTTAGACCTAGTATAGGAAGAGGCCGAGAGTTCCTCAGGCTGAGCATAAGAGGGCCAAAAGGCCTCATATTGGAGTTGATCACTTTGTGGGTACGCCGAACCTTGGTGAATGCTTGAAACGCTGAACACAACTTTCTGAAGTCAAAGGGAGTGTTTGGAAGGTTATTATTCTATGTTTGGAAGAGCATTGAGTTGTATTTTGAAGTTTTTCATCAAAGGAGGGTGTGGACAACAATGTGTGATGGCTGGTAATGAAAGTGGTTCAAAGGATCAGATCACTGTGAGAAATTGATTGTACAAAGATCATAAAGGAGCCTAATGTCTATGTGAAGGAGGCAAAGGACAACTCGCTGTCAAGGGAAAATGAGGACTGAAAGGTTGGTTGTGAAGGGGCTACATAAGCAAGTAAGTTTTTTTTCTTGTTCTTTTGGGCATATTGAAAGCCAAAAGGAGCTGAATTCAAGCCCTAATGTATACTATTGTATAATAGTCTTGTATCAAGGTGTAAAATGGCCATGATCCCTAGTACAAGAGCTCTATGTATTTCTTGTTGATGGATTAATAAGAAGTGTTTTGGGCCACATATTTATCTGTGTATTATATTGTGTTATGAAACCAACTCAAGAAAAAGATAGAAAAGGTAGATCAACGCCTTAGAATTCAGCCTCTTCGAGGGGGCAACCTCCTTTACATTACATAAATGAACAATTCTTCAATGATACAAATGAAAAGACCTCCTTTCTATATATAGGAGTCTAAGGGGTCATAACATAATGAGAGCCGACATAACAATAATAATGTAAGGGCACAATAATAAAAATAGTGGGCTTCTATGGGGCACAATAGTAACAATATGGGCACTACATGGGTACATCAATATAATAAGTGGGTTGTACTAATAACAATAAGTGGTTACACTAGTAGTATAGGGGCCTAACATGCCCCTCTCCTTCAAAAAGCGTTTTCCTCAACACTTGAGTAGTTCTTGATGCTTCTGTATAAAATTCTTGTCCTCCCATGTGGAATCTTCAACGGGTAAATTCTTCCACTTGATGAGATACTATGAAATTGATCGATTTCGTAGCTGTCGGGTTCTTGTTTTTGTGACTGCTCCAGGTTCCAATATGATTTTTCCTTCCTCTTCCACTTTTGGCAATATTGTTTGAATTGGGATCTTTTGCAACTTTTGAATAAGTGGCCATACTTCTTTGTCCTTCTTCCATTCATCCCTTGCTTCGTTTATCCAATCTGGTTGGATAATAGAAATGGCACAAAACAATGCTTCCACATCCTCATCCTTGAAGAGTCTTCCCATTCGGTAAGGTCGCCATTTTTTAAGTGCATGTAGCATTGCCAACATTTCCTTCTCATAAATAGCTTGCTTGAGATGTAGAAGTAAAAATACCCAATCACCTACATCAAAACATTTTTCACTACGATGTTGATCTACCTGTTGTTTTGTTTGATTTTGCACCGAAGTGGCGTTATCCTTTAAAAGTTGGAGAACTTGTTGTTGATGCTCGATGTGATCTTTCACTGATTGAACCTTTTTCTTCTTGATATGTCCTTCTATCTTTAGAGTTTGAGGCATGGTATTTTCTTCCAATCCTTTACAAGATATGGTCGGATTCATTTCTTGACGCTCGATGTGATCTTTCACTTCTTGAACATTTTTCTTCTTGATATGTCCTTCTATCTTGATAGTTTGAGGAGTGGTAATTCTGACCAGTGAATTACAAGATATGGTTGGATTCATTTCTTCTTTCTCTGGGGTCGGGTCCTGGCATATATCCTCTTCTTTTGATGTTTCTTGATCCTTTTCTTCCTCCTCTTCATACTCTATGTAAAATAATTTCTTTTCAACACACTTATGACCTTTAGTGCATTTGCTATCACAATTGTAACAAAGCCCTTTTTCTCTTTTTTCTTCCAATTGTTGTGGTGTAACCCTTGTAGGCTGTGGAAGGCTAGGAGAAAAAACACGTCCATCTTTATAGTTGTGAGGGGTAGACTTCCTTGTTGCCATAATTTTACTTTCAAATATGTCACAAAGCCTTTTTGCTCTTTCCAATTGTTGTGGTGTTGCTCTAAAGAAGGTGTTGCTCTTTGTATCCTCATAATGTGCTATCATTTCCTCCGTGAGAATTGACCACGTAACAAGTTGTTTAGGAGAACAAAGCCCTTTATACCATAAAAATTGATCCGGTTCTAAATATGAAGATGCAATACATACCTTTTGTAACATTGGTACACCATGTAGATCAAAATATTGCTCCATTTGAAGTATCCAATTTACCGGATCCTTGCCATCAAACTTCCTCATCTTGCTTTTTTTATTTTTTTATTTTAGGACCTCGATCTTGAAACGACTATAACTCTGTACTTTCGGATATTTAAGTTCTGAAATTGCTACCTGTAGTAGCCCTCTGTTTCCTCTTTTCAATGCCACCAGTCTGATCCAAATTGGATTCTCCAAGAAAGAGTTATACACAATCTCCCAAGATGACCTGATTATAGACCTTTCCAGAAGAGCGAACTTGTATGAAGTGCCACGTGTCAAATTTTCGACCTTTGGCTCTGAAAACAATATAAAAGAAACTACAGTCCGTCCTCTTTCTGTACCTTCTTATGAAATTTCAATCTGATCCCTAGAGAGAAAGTTATGACGATTTTCCCCAGGTCACCTGTTTGGAATGTAATTCAGGAGTCTGCAAAAAGACCAACTTCCTCAGATCATATCTCCACAAATATAGCGCAAAAAGCTCTGCAATTTAGACCTGAGGTTCAACGCAATTTCTTCTCAAATGGGTTTTTTTGCAACTTCTGAAACGTCACAGAAAAAAAGTTATAGAGAAAATGCCACGAAGACCTATTTGGAGTAGCGAAACCCTAGAATCCAAAGCTCTGATACCAAATGTTATGAAACCAGCTCAAGAAAAAGATAGAACAGATAGATCAATGCCTTAGAATTCAGCCTCTTCGAGGGGGCAACCTCCTTTACATTACATAAATGAACAATTCTTCGATGATACAAATGAAAAGACCTCCTTTCTATATATAGGAGTCTAAGGGGTCATAACATAATGAGAGCCGACATAACAATAATAATGTAAGGGCACAATAATAAAAATAGCGGGCTTCTATGGGGCACAATAGTAACAATATGGGCACTACATGGGTACATCAATATAATAAGTGGGTTGTACTAATAACAATAAGGGGTTACACTAGTAGTATAGGGCCTAACATATTGATTCACTATTGTTACATTTCCGCTATGCAAAGTGCTTATGGTTGTGTATCTGAAATGCATTTATGATCTTGTATAGACATAGACCAGATTTGGGATATAAGGAAAATTCATCATGGTATCTGAGCTACTTTGAAGGGACAAATGAATTAGAGTGTGAAAAACAAGTGGCCTAAGAGGGAGCTAGTTAATTTTTTATTGAAGGACTAACAACATGGAAAAGTTGATTGCTAGTTTGAGGTATGAGGATAGGTTGGAAGGGTTTACTAACTATAGTCCATTGAAAAAGAAAATAAAGCTAGTCCTTTTGGTGAACAAGATATGAGAGTTTTCTAACAAGGAGATTCTAAGCCAATAGATCCAAAGGAGTTAGATGTATTTGAAGATTTTAATGCAAAGGCCAAGATGATCTTTTTATATGGAATAAAGGATCACTTGATACTTCAGCATACTGAGAATAACACTGCACTTGATATGTGGAAGGCTCTCCAAGACTTGTTCCAGAATAAGAATGAGAATTGATTAATGGTATTCAAAGAGAAGCTCAAGAACACTAAGATGTTGGACGACGACGGTGTGGCTACATATCTGACGAGGGTTTCTCAATCTCGTGATGATCTTGTTACCATTGGTGATAATGTTCCAAAGTCAGAATTAGCGAGGAATACTTTGAAGTTATTCATTGAGGAATGGAAGCCATTATCAAAGGAATAGTTGCTTGAGACAAGCTCCCAGATTGGAATAGGTTATGGTATGAATTCATCCAAGAGGAACTACATGAAAAGGATCTTCACAAGAAGAAGTCGAATGGAGAGAATGTGACTCTCGTAAGTAAGATGAAAGGAAAATCGAAGAAGTACTTTAGAAAGGTGAAGTATTTCACATGTGGCAGGCATGGCCATTATGCTAGTAAGTTTGCAAGTTGAAAGAAAGGAGATCGTGAGAAGAAGAAAAAGATTGCAATGGATGCTACATCTACAACCAAGAAGGGTGACTTCACAAGAAGGTTCCAAGAGGATTTTTATCTAGTCCATCATTTCTCCGAGGGCACCATTGATGAGCGTGCATGGTTCGATGATAACAGAACATCAAAGCATATGATAGGATTGCGAGAAGTATTCAAGACTCTAACTGAATGGGACTCTAAATTGCACGTGGAGGTTTGAGGTAAGAATTAGAAGATTTTTAAATGGTTAGGTATGGTTCCATTCAGGATGGAGTCAGGAGGGATGCTATGAGTCTAGGATGTACCGTGGATATTAGAGCTAAAGTGCATCATATTTTTTGTCTCAGTGACTGAGGTTAAGGGGTTTGAAGCATTATTCTAGGATGAAAAGTGATGCTCAAGCCTAGAGGCTCTAACTCCATAAGAGAAGTTATTGGAGTTAGGGAGAATTTTGCATACAAGTTGAAGGGAAAGCCTATAGATTAAGGAAAAAACTAGGTTCTTGAGACTTAGAGGGATTCATGTTTGAGGTGAGATTTTGTAGGTTCAGAGGGAGAATCCACAACCTAAGAAGAGTACATGATCACTGGGAAGTAAGGAGACTTATATAACTAGAAAGAAGGAACCTTGGAATGGCCCGAAGGCCTATCATGAGAAGAAGAAGCAAGAGACTTCTAGTGGCAGGGATAGTTCCAAGGAAAGCGTTGTTCACTTTTCAGGGTATGTTTTCGTGATGGATGTCAGAGATTGGGAATGTGTTCCTAACAAGTTGTTTCCATGGAATGGAAGTACCTTCCTTTCTAATATGGAGTGTTGGAAATTATAGCTTGGGAGGTACTCCCACAAGTCTAGGGTACTTGAATTGTGAGGATTTGGCCCACTCTGTGGGCAAAGTGCCCAATCCAGTGGGTTTTGAACCCAAAGTCATGGGCTTGAGACCCAAATATATTAATTCTTTATTCTGATTATTGTAGTGGAGACACCTAAATTGATATAAGGGCTCCTAAGACAATGATTAGAGAGATATAAATATAAGAAACCTATGGAAAGGTCATTCACCATCATAACATCTCTCATTTTGTGAATAGAGTGAGTCGCAGACCTCAAAGAAAGTTGAGCTGGAGTATTTTGTGCATGTGGACATCTCTAGAGAGGGGTGAATATACTTATGTGTGTTTCTGAGCAGACTGAGTCAAAGGGAGTGTTGGACAAGGGTCTGATCTATCCGGGAAGAAGGGTCGTAGCCCTAGAGAAGAGACTGAGATTGTTAGGTCCCTATAGTATTAGTGATTCCCCCATTACTATTGTTGTTGTATCCCTTATTAATATTGTTGTGCCCCTATTGTCCCCATATTGTTATTATTGTGCCCCATAGAATCCCTCTATTGTTATTTTTGTGCCTTTATATTATTCTTGTTAGGTCGGCTTGGTTATATTGTGACCCCTTAGACTCCTATATATAGAAAGGAGGTTTTGTCATTTGAATCATCCAAGAATTGTTCATTTGTGTAATGTAAAGAAGGTTTCCCCCTCTAAGAGGCTGAATTATACGGCGTTGATCTATCTTTTCTATATTTTTGTGAGCTGGTTTCATAACATTTGGTATCAAAGCTTTGGATTCTAGGGTTTCACTGTTCCAAACAAGTCATCGTGGCATTTGTGCTATAACTTTTTTTCTGTGACGTTTCAGACGCTAAAAAAAAAACCATTTGGGCTGAAATTGTTCTGAACCTTGGGTCCGAATTTCATAGCTTTTCGCACTACATTTGCAGAGATATAATCTAAGGAATTTGGCCTTTTTGCAGACTCCCGAATTACATTCCAAATAGGTGACCTGGGGAAAATGTCATAACTTTTGTTTTGAGCATCATATTTAAATTTCATAAGAAGTTACAGAAAGAGGACGGATTGTAGTTTCCTGTGTATATGTTTCAGATCGTAAGGTCAAAACAGTGACACGTGGAACTTCATACAAGTTCACTCTTCTCAAAAGGTATATAATCAGGTCATCTTGGGAGATTATGCATAACTCTTTCTTGGATAATCTAAATTCGATCAGACTGGTGGCATTGGAAAGAGGATGCCGAGGGCTACTGTAGATCACAATTTCAGAATTGGAAGATCTGAAATTACAGAGATACATCAGATGCAATATCGAGCTCCTACAAAGTGAAAAAAGGTGTGTAGATTTTTTAAAATTTTTGCATAAGCTTGGTTTGAAAAATTAGTTTGAAGGAATTCAAAGGGCATAGTGAAGAATTATTATCGGTAATTGATGCCTCGATAAAAGAAAATGGAAACACCTAGTAAGCAACCTGAAATCTCTAGCATGACTCATGAAGAAGAGGAAGAAATGCAACATGATATATCAAAATTACGAGACCAAGTGCAACAAATGTCACTCGCACAAAAAGTAACAGAATCTAAGATGGATGGTTTAAAGAAAGATGTAGAAGCTAAGATGTATGGCGTGGAAGCTAAGATGAATGGTTTACAGAAAGGTGTGGAAGCTAAGATGGATGGTTTAAAGAAAGGCATAGAAGCTAAGATGAATGACGTGGAAGCTAAGATGGACGATTTGAAGATAGATTTGAAGACAGATTTGAAGACAGGCATGGAAGATTTGAAGATATGCATGGAAGATTTGAATACAGATTTGAGGATACAGAATTGACAAAGTTTCTACAAGAAATGCTTACTAATGACGAAAGGGTAGTAAAGGAAACTCATGATGAAAACAAAATAAATTTTAATCATGATTTCATAGACTCTAACGTTGGATCGAAGAACCACCATGTTCCAAAGATCGATATGAGGAAGTTTGATGGCAAGGATCCCGGAACATGGATATTACAGATGGAGCAATTTTTCGATCTCCATAATGTGAAAAACACACAAAAGGTATGTATTGCAACTTTATATTCGGAACCAAATAAGTTTATATGGTATCGATGGCTTTGCTCTCATAAACAAATTGTCACTTGGGCAGTTTTTACAGAACAAATGACAGCACATTACGAGGATACAAAAAGCAACATTTTTTTTAGCCAATTGATAAATCTCAAACAAAAGGGTTCAATGATGGAGCACATTGAGGACTTCCAAAAATTGAACATAAGGGTAAAATATATTCCACAGGAGCATAGAATTGATGTGTTCACAGGGAATTTAAAGGATAATATCCAACATGAGGTTCACCTTTGGGAACATGATTCACTGGAGTAGGCATTCAGGTTAGCAAGAAAAATGGAAAGAAAAATTATGGCAACCAGGAAGCCTACCACTCACAACTATAAAGATGGAAGTGTTGTTGCCCCTAGCCTTCCACAACATACAAGGTTGAAAAAACAACAATTGGAAGAAAAAAGAGCAAAAGGGCTTTGTTACAATTGTGATAGAAAATACACTAAAGGTCATAAGTGTGCTGAGAAGAAATTATTCTACATAGAATGTGAAGAGGAGGAAGAAAAGGAACAAGAAATTTCAAAAGAAGAGGATATACTCCAAGAAAAAACCCTAGATAAAGAAGAAATGAATCTGACCATATCTTGTAATGCATTGGCTAGAATTACCACTCCTCAAACTATCAAGATAGAAGGACATATCAAGAAGAAAAAGGTAATAATGTTGGTTGATTCAGGAAGTACCCACAATTTTATTCATTGTAAGGTAGCAAAAGAATTGAATTGCTTCTTATATCCAACATTAGAGTGTCAAGTGATGGTTGCAAGTGGAGGAATCATAAATTGCTCTAGAAAGTGCCATAATATCAAGCTATCCATGGGAGAATATGTATTGAATAGCCCAATGCTTTCCATTCCAATTGGTGGTGTTGATGTTGTACTAGGAGTCTAATGGCTACAATCCTTGGGTACAATAGCTTTTAATTTTCAAGAACTTTTCATGAAATTTTCTATTGAAGGAAAGAAAGTTGAATTAAGGGGTATTGCAGGGAAACCAGGAAAGATAATCAGCTCTAATGGTATGACAAAGCTTCTAAAGAAGGAACAATGAGGTGTAATTGCACAATTATGTTCACTATATGTTTCCACATCGAAATCATCTATTTCTCCAGATCTCCAAAAAGTATTAGACAATCATTCCAAGGTATTTGAGACTCCCAAAGGCCTCCCACCTATTTTTGATCATGATCACATTATTCATTTGATTCCAGGAAGTATTCCTCCAAACATCAGGCCGTACATATATCCCTATGCTCAAAAGAGTGAAATTGAACGTATGGTTGCAAACATGCTAGAGGCTGGTATAATTCAACCTAGTCAAATTTATTTCTCTGCTCCAGTAGTATTGGTGCACAAGAAGGATGGATCTTGGCACATGTGTCTAGATTATAGGGAGCTCAACAAGCTCACTATTAAAGATAAATTTCCCATTCCAATCATTGATGAATTATTGGATGAATTGCATGGATCAATTTACTTCACCAAGTTGGATCTTCGTTCAAGATATCATCAAATGAGAATGAAGACTGAAGACATTCTGAAAACAACATTTAGAACTCATGAGGGTCATTATGAATTTTTGGTCATGCCTTTTCGCCTTACTAATGCACCTTCTACATTTCAAGGTTTGATGAATTCCATTTTCAAACCCTTCCTTAGAAAATTTGTGTTAGTACTTTTTGATGATATACTAGTCTACAACAAGTCTTGGAAGGATCATGTTGAACATGTTGACAGGGTGCTCAAACTATTAAAGGAGAAACATTTATATGCAAAAAGCTCCAAATGTTTCTTTAGAGTACAAGAGGTGGAATATCTAGGTCATATTGTATCTCATGAAGGTGTTTAAGTAGACCCTAGCAAAATTAAAGCCTTTAAGGAATGGAAAATCCCCACATCCATAAAGAATCTGTGAGGATTTCTCGGGTTGAAAATGTATTATCACAAGATTGTTAAGAATTATGGGAGAATAGCAACACCTCTAGCAACATTATTGAAGAAAGATGCATTTTCATGGACTCCAGAAGCAACAAAGGCCTTCGAACATCTTAAAGAGGCAATGTGCCAAGCACTGGTCTTAGCTACACCAGACTTCACAAAAACCTTTATTGTGGAATGTAATGCTTCAGGAAATAGAATTGGTGTTGTTTTAATGCAAGATGAAAGACCTATTGCTTTCAAAAGTTGTCCAAACAAGGGAAAGTATTTACACAAAAATATCTATGAGAAGGAAATGTTGGAAATACTACATGCACAAAGAAATGGCAACCCTACCTAATGGGAAGACACTTCAAGGTAAAAACAGATCATGATAGTCTTAAATACTTTTAGAACAAAGATTATCCTCTGAAGAGCAACAACATTGGGTCACAAAGATGTTGGGTTATGACTTTGAAATCATCTACAAAAAAGGGAAGCAAAATGTTGTGGAAGATGCACTCTCAAGAAAGGATGAGGATGTAGAAGCATTATTGTGCACCATTTATATTATCCAACCAAATTGGATAAACGAAGCAAGGGAGGAATGGAAGAATGACGAAGAAGTGTGGACACTTATTCGAAAGTTACAACAAGATTCCAGTACATCTGATACATTTAGCTCGGAAAATGATTTGTTATGATACAAAGATCACTTATACCTCTGTAATAATTCCCAACTCAAACAAAAGATTCTTATGGAATTGCAGAATTCTCCCTTAGGAGGGCACTCAGGATTTTTAAAAACTTATCACAGGGTTAAGAAGGAATTTTTTTGGGATGGCCTTAAATCAGTTATTCAAAAGTTTGTGGCAAAATGTTTGGTTTGCCAACAAAACAAACTTGAAACAATTAAGACCCTAGGTCTATTACAACCTTTATCCATTACAAGCCAATGTTGGGAGGAGGTTTCAATGGATTTTATCACAGGTTTACCCAAGTCTGAAGAAAATA